>QUSF01000036.1:5563349-5700601 GCA_003676055.1 Chloebia gouldiae | reverse complement strand
AGGGAGAGGGAGAGGGAGAGGGAGGAAAACTTAAAAGTTCTGATAAGAAAACCCTTAAAATCTTCTATTTTTATATCACATTTACGCTTTTTTATTTCAGTTTCCCACTTATTGCCTCCCGCTCACCATGGAAGGCTTGCTGTGGTATAGAATTAAAATCAGAAGGGAGGAAGGGGTTGCTGCGAAGTCTAAAAAATACTGTGTTGTATCTTGATTAATCAGTATCTGCTATTTGAACTACATACCAGTTTGGAAAAACATCCTAACCCACACATTATTTTCTGTGTGTATGGGCTGCACCTTGGAAAGAAGAGGTGCCTAGAGTTTGTCTCCCTAAACAGGATTCACTCAGCAGCTTCCAAGTGGTTGGAAGCAGCAGTTGGCTTCTGTGACCTTGCTGCACACAGTCTCAGCAGGATTTGTAACTGATTCTGTGGATCACAGCCATGAACAGAACTTGATGAACTTTTGCCATGGAAAAGCCCCTGAAGGAGCTCACATTTCAACTCTTTGCCTTTGTGTTTTCTCTGCTTGTTGGCCTGTGCTGGCCTACACTTGATTATACCAACTCAAGTGCTTTCACAAAGAGTGTCTTCAAATTCACCAGCAGAGTCTTTCAATCTTGATCCCTCATTTTTCTTCTCAACCTGTCAGTCCTCACCATTACTGGCTTCTTTGAGCTGTTTCTTTGGCTTCTGCATCACAGCTGTTAAAAACTACAAGTGTTTTGACACACAGTGTTTGGAGAAGAAGCCCAAAAAATAGGAACTGCAATACCACACATTTTTCAGGACCTAATTGGTCCCTCTGAGTTTGCTGGTCTGTGACTGGCATGATCTCTTTCCTGTGTGCTCCCTCCTGCTCAGCTCTGCAGCAGGAGTGCAAAGGATGAAGCAGGGACCTTGATCCAGCCGCATTTTTGAAGCAAATGAATGAATCTGTAAAAGATGTAGACAAAGTAACTCCAGCATGGGCTGGCTCACCCACTCTGAAAAGCTGCCACAGGCTGCCTGCGCACGCCAGAGCACCCTGGCAATGACAGGTGACCTCTGTGACCACAGGTCAGTGGTGGCAGCACAGCACTCAGGTACTAATGACAACTCCACTGCCTCATGCGAATTTGAACCCAGTCTTTTTTAGCACAGCCACAGGCAGGAAGTCAAACACATTCACTCTGACACATTCATATTTATCTTTCTATTGTTCTAGCAAGCAAAAGGAAATTAAAAATCTCAGAGCAAAAGAAGCCTTGTGTTACTTGGAGCAAAAGAATGCTTCAGTTACTATTTCAAGCCAAATCGTATTGGGTGAAAGTTAAGGTCTAAGGAGATCTGTGCCTTTGTTATCATTTGTCTCAATGCCATGGGATTGTCCTCCTCTGCCTCCTTAGTTTGAGGGGAGCACACCTCTGCCATGAAAAAAGAGTTTATAGCAGCAGGACAATATTTCTTTGTTTATTTTATTAAGATGTACTCACTTAAGATGAGTAGCCACTGTTTTATGTGTCATCTATGACACAGAAAATGGATGCTTTTTGCTCAAGCATGAGGAAGTAAATTCTGTAAGTAGATACAGATAATTAGTAAATTTCTGAAGTAGATACAGCTTCTGGGGATGACAATGTCCCCTGAAGTGCTGAAGTCCAAGAGACAATTATTGTTTCTTACCTTTCTTTCAAGTCTGGGAAATAAAAAAAAAAAAAAAAAGAGAGAAGTGCATTTTAGAACAAACAGACAACCACACCCTTCATGAAGCACCCTTTGTGTCCTTGTAGCTGATTCACTTTGTGGTTTTTACCTGTCTTTCCCAAAGTGTTCCCCTCATGTCCAAAGCCATGTCCAAGAACTAGCTGTGGCTTAATTGCAGAGTCATTCACATGACTGCAAATTTAGCAAAAATCAGCACCACTCCGATACTCACATTTGAAACTGCAGCTGCTGGAGTGACAGATTTGTCAGGGCTGTCAGCTCTGATCTCTCCTGGCAGGGTCTGTGTTTGCTGTCTGCTTCTGCACACTGCAGAGAACATCCAAGTCCCCAGTGGCACTGCTAAGGGCAGCTTGCCTCTGGCAGAAAGGGAGTTCAGTGTGATGGGGGAAAGCCCTTGATGGGGGAAATCCTCCTTGAAGTCTGTCAGATCAACACCAAAAGGAAAGACAAAGGGAAAGGGGCTTTTGGTCATAATGGAACACAGGTTTTCGTCAAGTATCTGGTGATGAATCTGTTTCAATGCAGCCACAGATGTTGAAATAAAATACTTATTCCAGCTGCAAGTTATGATAAAAAGCTATGCCACTGTCTTTCAAACACCAGATTTAACCTGTTCAACTTGCAGACACTTTTATTGACTGTGGATTCGGGGGTTGCAAGCCAGGCCCACAGCTTTTTACCTGGGATAAACATTCCCCACCACCACTATCATAGACCTGACTGTGAATCATGACTTATTCTTTCACATCTAAGCCTGATACTGTTTATCTACCTCAATCCTTTCGAAAGTGCTGTGATGTCTGTGCAGGTAATTTCATCAGAGGAAAGTGCTGGGTATTACTGCTGAAGCCTTTGAAAAGAAAACCAATCTAGGAAAAAACCTGCCTCTGACCTTTCAGTCTGTTTCTAGGACACAGCTACTCATAAGCAGTTCTGATCCCAGTTATCCACCATTTAACCACACAGCAGAAGAGCAAGGAGAAAGGAAAAGCAGCCGCAGAGTCACAGCAGCATCTGCTCATTGCCCATTGTCAAAGCTGTGTCTCCAGAGCATTTATGAGACACTGCTAAGTGAATTATCTGCTTGTCTGCCAATGCTCCTTTAGAGGACAGTGCCATTCTGGCACAGAGGCTTGGATCCTTTCTGAAATTCAATCATTAAATCATGAAATAATTTCTGTCGGAAGGGACCTTAAAAATGTTCCATCCCGTGCTGTGGACAGGGAAACCCTTCACTAGTTCAGGGCAGCCACATTTTTTCTGGGCACTTTAGTTCATATCTTTGTATGGGTTTGACATAAATAAAGAATAAAGGAGTGCACATGAATACACTCACATATACATGTTATCTATTATATATACCTCTACAAAACTCAAAGAAAACTACTGCCCTAGAAATCCTGTTCCAATGACAAGTATTTTCAGGAGGAAATTTTCTCTAATACTCAGTCTAAGCCTCCTTTGGCAGCATGAGGCCATTTCCTTTTGTCCTATTGCTCATTACATGGGAGAAGAGGCTGACACTCAGGGTGGGACCTCTCCAGAAGCTGTGAAGGTCAGAAGGTTCCCCCTGAGCCTCCTTTTCTCCAGGCTGAGCCCCTTTCCCAGCTCCCTCAGCCTCTCCTTGCGCTCCAGACCTTTCCCCAGCTCCATTCCCTTCTCTGAACATCCTCCAGCCCTTAAATGCCTTTGTTTTGGGGGGCCAAAATGATTCTCAATCAATAAACAGACAGCAATACCTTGCAGACCTTGCATTAGCAGGGACATATAAAAAATGAAACAACTATCTCCCAAAATATTGTAAATAACACTGTTGATGAGCAGGGACAGAATGGCTGGCCATGAGTCCAGGCTGTATTTCAGCTGCTGGCCCTCCATCCTCAGGAAAGCAGCTTTACCAAAGTCCAAGACAGGATGATAATTAGCAATATCTGCCAGCTGTGGCTGCTGCTGGGCCCCTGCAGCTCACAGCTCCTGCAGCTGAGCTCCCCCCAGCTCACAGTACTGCACAGGCTGGCTGCTGGGTGGATGCAGTGAGAACACCCTTTCTTCGTTCAGATGGAGTTTTCAAGGGCTCATTGATGTAAATCATTCCGATACAGGTTTGGTAACATGAGTGTCAAGCCCCAGACGAGAAACACAGTCAGGCTACTGGATTTGCCTCAATATGGAAATATATTGGAAATATAACTCACACCACCCTGATGGGTCAGTGTGAAAGGAAAAGGACACAAGAACTTGACAAATTCTCAGTTTCCCACTGTTACCTTTAACCACACATTTCTAATCTGCGAAACAGGATGTTGCTGTATACCTTGTTCATTAGCTCCTTCTGAGGAACTAGCTGTTATTGCCAGCTTTTAAATGGGGAAAAAAGTTGATGTTACTTTCTCTATAGCCTTTAAACATCACAGTCAGTTATACCAGAGATCAAAAATTAAATTCATGGGCAAAGAGACAACTTTCCAATAAAACTCTTCTAAAGGAAATAAGAGGGAAGAGCGGCTTATCTTTGTTTTGAGCAGAGAATTCTTTATTTGCAATAATGGCTTGCAAAAAGAACTTTAATTTATACTAACAAATTATTTATTGATTACTAAATTTTTGAAGATTGTAAGACCAATGTAGTGGCAAGATGTTACAATATAACACAAACCCTTAAAAGCTATTTCTTATGTTCCTTTGAAAGACAAACACACAACTGAACAATCAAAACCAAAACCAGAAACAACTAAACCCAAATAATTGAAGCTTTAGGAAGGCAAATCCTATCTAAAGGAGAATTCAGGCTCTGTCTGGGGAACTGATGCAAAATGGAGGGTTTCTGTAAAGTTTTGAGGTGTAACCACATGAGAAACATACACTTTTGTTCATGAAAGTCATTTGGACATGATTATTTGGTTCCATGTCTATGCCACAATCTGTGCATGTTCTCAGCAAGTCCAGTTCTTCAGATGTGTTCAGACAGCTTTTCTCACACTTTTAATGAGAGCCAGAGTCTCTGCCTGCTCCTCCTGCTAGACAGGAATGAAAAGGCCTCAGTGACCTGAAGAAACTCCAAAATTATTCCGTTTTTCTCATACCATTAAAAAACTCAAGTCCATTGCTCCTTCTGGGAACAGGCAACTTTTAACCATGATATGATGTTCAGTGCAAAGCAGAATTTGCCTGTGATTCAGAAAAATGCAAACAAACTCCAAGGCAGAAAAATGCTGTATTTCAGGGGTGACCAAACAGTTCCAGTGGCCTAGAGACATTTTTATTTCTTCTAAACTTGATACTGGCTGAATGTCATTGTACAGATAACCAGATTTACCTTGCAATTATCTGGATTTCAGAAGTTCTCATTTCAATCTGCTGCACATGCCTTGCTGGAGTTTTGAACTCTCACCTGCAGATTCCATTCCTCTTTCCATTATGAACATTACAAAAATTGATTGTAACAGTTTGCTGATTGCTAGATTTCCTTTTTATTCCTGGATTACCAGAGTATGAAAGAAAAGGGAAGTTTATAACCAGAAGAAAATGCTGCAAATTATTATGCTTCAGCATAATGTTATGCTTCAGCACTAGCAAGTACTTAATATCTTGATAGTAAGTAGTTGATGTGTAGGATGAGACATCCTGTATTGGTAGAATACATTACCCTTTTTGATGAATTCACTGTGGTCAGCCAAAGCACAATTTGAAGTCACTGACTTACTCTGGACAATATAATAATAAAAAAAATGTCATAATGGATGTTTAATGCCTCTTTCTTTTTCAGACCAGTAATTGGAGGCTGCTATTAATATCAACACAGACTACACTTCTCAGTAGAGGTTCTTTGGTAGTTTTCAATTCTTGGAAAACTGCAGCTTTTGTCTGAATTTTCACAGCCCTTGGGACAGAATAGGGGCAGCAAAATCACCGATACAGCTCATGTGGTATTAACCAGAGTGAGGAGAAAATGCCCCAAATCAACACAAAACATAAAAGAATAAAACCCAAACCAACACAAATCACAAATCACAAAACCACAACCAAACCAAACCACTAAAATGTCTGTGACAGTGCACAGAACACACACAGCCTTGAAGTGGATGGTGCTGTTCTTCTGAAGCTTTGACATGCACAAATTTTGTGACATTGCTCAGCTGTGTTGTGGCACAGATGATTCAGACACGAGTGCCCGAGTGTCATTCTGTCATTATAAAAAAGACCCTGCTATTTAATTTTAATTTTATGAGCCCTGGGTGGGCTCTCAATTGCCATGGCATTAGCTCTGCTGACTGGGTTCAGTGGAAGCAAAGCTGCCAAAGATATGATAAAAAAACTTGTGGAAAAAAATGGTTAATGTCAGGTTGGTTTCAAAATGTCACCTCAAGCCTTAAACCCTGACACCATTTCTTGCCTTCCGCCACTGGTCACACAACATGACTGACATGAGGATTTGAGCTGAGATTGGTACTGGACGTCTTGCTGGGAATCCTGATTTATGAAAATATGAAAAAAATCACTGAATTAACTTACATGCCTTTTGATTTTTCAATGCAGGGTTTTAACAGTGGCCATTTATACAGCCAGTCAAGTACCTCTCTACCAAGGGTAATAGACCAACTATCTGAAATGCATTCCTGCAGCTGAGAATTCACCACATTTTCAGTCTGGTTCTTTTTCAGGCCATGCACATTTGTGGGCTGTGAACCAGAAAATACAGGTTGAAATACTATTATTAAAATCTACTTCTTTAAATAACTCAATATCATAGAATATAGGAGGATCACCAGGAAAAATATAATAAAAATAAGGTTCATCTACAGATTTCGTAGGCTAAAACTTTAGCTACTCTACTAGAAAAGATGTGGGGATTGTTTACAATAAAGAAGAACCCTGTAAGTGAATGCAGGGGGGTCATCACTGAAAATAACTGAAAATGTTTTCATAACATTTTAAGTGCTGTCCAACCTTAGTGGGAAATTATAGCATTTACACTACTCTGAAATTACATTTCAAGCACAAAATCTAAAGCTTGTTCAAGCTTTTCTCCCGAGGTACTGAACAGCAATTTTGTCTAGTTGGAAAAAGTTATTAGAGGAAAAATGACTGATTTTTAGTGACCTTAAAGGCAAGCATATCCTTCATACTCTTAAAGATAGAAGAAAATATTTAGCAATATAATTTTAAATAAAATTAAACAACAACAATAGCAACAATGATAATAATAATATTTTTTTTATTTAAATAGAAATCAAATAGAATAAAACCCAAAATTTCAATTTCAGCATATAATTCTTTTAGGCTCAAACTTGAGCAGCTGTAGATACAGGCACAATTTCATTAGAGGTGTGAAAAAACAAAAGCATACAAAAGGTGTGAAAGCTCTCCATGTCTATCCAACAGTTTGTGTGCTGCAATATTAATTTATATAATTATATTCCTAATACATACAATATGATAATTGTTTAGCTGATAATGTTGCTACTATGCAGGCACATGAAAGGAGAATTTAGCTATATGGAACTAAGTATTTAAGATAAAAAGTATTTTAGTATTTAAGTAAGTATTTAAGATAAAAAGTCTTGCTTGACAATGTAATTGCTTACTAAAGAGGTACAGGTACGTAACTTGCCAAAACATGGATTATGGGGGGGGGGGGAGGGATGGGGAGAGGTTTAATCCTTTTTTTTTAATTCAGGAAAACCATCCTGCTCACTGAGCTAGGTCATCAGATCTTTAAGTACTAAATTATTTATCCTATCTCATAAAAAAAAAAAAAAATTAAAACTCACCCAAACCCCCAGAATCACAATATTTGTCTGAAGTGAGGACAAACCTAAACTGGAAAAAACTTCAAAATATCTTTGTGATATTTAACACAACTTCCCTTACTGTGATCACTGTCAGTAAAAAAAAATTTCCTTGAGGTACTTCTTATGATAATGATGAGAGACAACTCTTCTAAAAACAGGATCTGTCCCATTTTCAATAAGCCAGCAATTCTACAGAGCTGTTGATCAAACCACATCTATTTTCATTTCTTCCAGGTGAAACAAAATCTTTCAAATTCAACAGAAACTTCCCAGTGCCATGAGAAGAATGTGTGACACTTCACAATATTATTCCTTTGGTTTTATGTACAAATTAACTGAATGGCAGAGCACCCCACACACTGATGGCCTTATCTGAAAAACACATATTTAACAACAGATTTTAGTCTCGTTTTACAAGACTGATTGCATCAGAGTTATGTACATTTGTGAATTTTATACAAAAAATGTGCTTTTCATGTGTGTTATGGGTAAGTTCATAAATCTGTCATAAATGCTATTCTTGATAAGAAACGTTTAAGTGAGTGGAGTAAGAAATGAAATTATCACAGATGCCCCTAACTACAAATGGTTGGTACTACCTAGAGTTTTCTCTGTTTTAGTCTTGTTTCACCATAACAGGCCCTAACATTACTGCTCTTATTTCATTCTTGTCTTGATCCTATAATCCCCAGCAAAATATGCGTCCTATATTTTTATCTTTTATATGTAACTACACAAATATATAAAAAGTTGAAAGATGTACATCAAATAGCACAGGAATGGGCAAGCAGTAAAAATATTTTGCTGATACTGGAAGTTACTGAGCCCTCAACCGGAAATACGAAAATTTTAAACAAAGTGAAAAGTTTGGAGAGCTACTGAGTGCATGCAAATGAATCTTCACTCTGGAAACCAGGACTTGCAAACAGAGCCATGGAACAGAACTGGAAGAAATATCACATTCATTTCTACATTCCCTTGAGCAACTATTTTCACTCACCTTCAGGGATGCTGAACTTGGGCTGGTCCAAAGTAGTAAATTTTATGTTCTTGCATTCCAAATTTGCTATTTTAATTTACAGTTTAAAAAAATGGGTTCTATGCAATTCAGTAGCTGTAGATATTTATTGAGGATTTTGTTTTTGTCACTTAGACAAAGGTGCTTAGGAAAAAAGAAGAGAAGAATGTGTTCTATGGAGACAAGTAATTTTTTGTTTTAAGGGCAGCATTGAGTCTTAGACAGTCTCAGGACAGCCTGATTTTCTCTTACTGATTAGAAGACAAAATACTCAGAAGAAAAATATATCTGTAGCTGCAGTTCAATAATATGTTTGTTAAGCAAGGGTGTAAAATCTACATGTGCTTTAATTTTGATGGAATTTCTGTGAAATTTTGATCCTAGAAAGAGCTTTATTTTACCCAAAGCCTATTTCAGCCAAAATCTCAAATATATAGGTATTCATGTGGTACAACAACAGAGTTAATTTTGAACTGATTGTTAGTTAGTGAGTTACTTCTATATTTTCTTGCAGACACAGAAGCTGCTGTTGCTGACTCCTGTCCTCCTGGAAGGTCAGTTGGTTGTCAAGTTATTTTGTTTTGCACACATCCAGGATTCTTTGTCTTGCCCAATCCAGTTGTGCCCCATCCAGAAGTTTCCACTGACCTCACCTGCGGGTTCCCACACAGATCCTTCTTTTTCACCACATTTACCAGCAGCACCTTTGTGACAGTTCCCTCAAAAATATAAAAATTGATGTGAACTGGCACAGGAAAAAGATAAATAACTTTTTCACTGTTCTTGCACACATAATAGATAACCAGAAACATTTGATTACGGGGGGCATTTCAGCCAGGTTGCCTATACTGCTAGACAGATTGTTCCAGTCCCATTTCTGTCTCTTTTTTCAGACATGGGTCACAGTTTTCAGCTTGCAGAGCACCCTTGAAAAGAATGGAATTGTGCCAGCATGAGACAGCAGATGCTTCTAATGATACAAACAACCAGGAATGATAGATTTAGCTGCTTTAGTAATTCCCATTCCTTCAAAGACTGAAGAACCTGAAAGCGACACAACCTTCACAGAGTCATGCAAGGAGTAAATGGGTATTATAAAAGAAATTTCTGAGCATCCAACATATTAGGTATAGAGTTTGATGAGTACTATCAGTCTACAGAGAGCCTTAAAAGGATTGAAATAAGACTTAAGTTTTCAAGTCTGAGTATGATAATATTCTGTTTTTCAGCACACTGGCAAGGCACATTGATAAGAAGAATTTGGGTCTGTTGGCTGAGTGTTTTTATCAGAGCATTAAAATCTTGTGAGGATGGAGACAAGCCAGAAAGTCTTCATTTGTAAATCTTACATATTATATGTTCCCATCTGCCACTATTTGTTATGACAAGACCGCAGTGGCCACACTGCTAGAGTTTGATTTATTCTGTGTAACAATATAAAGACTGATCTTACAATATGGTTAAGCCTTTATCACTCTTGTTCTTTGTGCTACAGTCCTTATATTCAACCTTGTAAACAAGTCATCATCCTAATGCCCATTGTCCTTAAACCTCCTTTACATTCTTACATAAAACAGCAATTAACTCTGCCTGCAGTCACATCATCTACTGTATGAAAGCACTTTGCGACATCTCTCAATTTCGTGAGGTTATGCCTTTGTTTACTCATCATTCACAATGTGACCTATCACCCAGTCTCTTTTTTTTTAAATTGAAACCACTGAACATGAATCTACAAATGCTCAAAAACCAACTCGAAGGAGTCATAAACTGAATGAGCAGATGGACAAGATTTAAAAGGCATGACTTTGCCAGCTCAAGTTTGTAAGCTGTTTCTTACAATTAGCTTAGCAAGAGACTCCTTGAGAGGCTGTGGGGCCACAACACGGTGTGAAAATGGAATATGGTTGGTTGGCAGGCATGGAAAAAAAATCCAAGCCCAAGAGAAGCTTTTGTGACTTACTCCTGTCCCCATGAGTGCAGGCAAACAGGGGCACTGTGTTGGGAAGTGCCACAGGCTCTGTGGCACCAAGAGTCCTACAGTGCTGTAACTTCTGTGGTATTGAATCTTGCCTTTTGAAATGACAAAGCAGGTGCAGGGTGTCCGGCAGTTCTGCACTCGCAGTGGGTCTCTGCACCATTCTCACCCATCCTACTGCTACCAGACCTTCTCCAGCTCCTCTAATCTTTTCTAACTCAGGAAAACTGAGGAGTCAAACCACTTTGGCCCAGTCTTGACTCAGCCAGCACTATCACACATTAGAAAAACCTGTTTCTCTTGTTGCTTTTACACACACACAGACACAAACACACACAGAGGACAGAAATTCCATGGTAAATTCCCCAAGGGGAACTGTCAGAACAAAGCCTTGTTTCAGTTCCTCTGGCACAGAGCAGAGCCCAGCTCCAAGCACAGTGCAGGTGAAGGATCATCTGCATTAATTCCAATGAGCAAGTGATCAGCATGACCAGCTGCCAACAGGAGCCACAGGAAATTCACTTGGAAAGAGATCTTGGCAACAGCTCCTCCCTTCCTTGCCAGCAACTTGAACCTCACAGGCCTCAAATACTCAAATTCTCAGGAACACACAATTTTTAGGCATGTCTGAATTGGGAGAAATATTCAGTCTTTATTAATACAGAAGAAATATTCTAAAAAAAAAAAGGGATTAGTTTAAAAGTCTGTCCTATCTTAACACAATCTAATTTGAACTGAAATACCACTCCAGATAGCTCAGTTTCTAAACTGAGCCTGAAACAAACATTTTCAGTGATTCCTGTGGCTCCGAGCATGTATTGCATGCCCATAAGATTCTACTTGGATACAGTCACTGAAACAGACAAGGTGTTCATATTCCGGTGTGAAATAACCAGTACACTTTTTAAAAAGAGAATACAGGAAACAGTATTTTTGCTTTTTTTTTTTTTATTTTTCTTCTCAAACTGAAAACTAAGAAGTCAGAGCAAAGTGAGGGTGAAAAATCACTTCAGGCAGTTATTTCCCTCTATGCATTCATAACTTGAATGTTAATAAAAGCAGTGTTAGTTAAGTAAAAGAATTTACAGTTCAGATATTATAGAATGAAAAACTGCTTAAATATTCATGCCTGTCAGAAAAGGGATCTTAATATATAATTAATTCTAAGTATACTTACTGTCAAAGTAAATTGCCTTCAATGTCAATTTAAAAAAAAAGTGTTTCCTAATTCTAGTATCTCTCTTTTGCCCAGTACCTCCCAGTGATGCTCAATGAAAATATTGTTGATGAAGAGCTTATAAAATGGAAATCAAATACAATAAAACTAAACAGCAGAATTTCATCTCAGAGGTGAAAGATATTCCTCACCTTTGGAAAGCTTGGCCACTAAGGTCTAAGGCTGAGTCTTAAGACTCAGGTGAGGAATTTCCAAGACTGCATCCTTTTTGCTGTGCCTGGTGTGTCTGAATCTCTGCTACAGGAATAGAAGCCCCCCTGTCACAGTTCCAGTTCTGGTCCTGGTGGTGGAATGCCATTCCCTCTGATCCTGCACAGAGTTTGGTCCCCTGCTACCCCTTGGCTTGTGACAGCCTGGGAGACAGTGGCATGAACCAACCTCGTGTGCCATGGCACCAAAAGCACAGCCCCCAGTGAGAATGCAAAAGCTCCAGGACAGCTCAAAATCAGAGCAGCTGTGGAAAAATCATCTGCCAGATGTAGTGAGATCCAGCCTCTTTCCCCAAAGTGAGATTTATGGCTGGGAACAGTAGGAAAACTTCTTTGTCGGAGACAACCCTCTCCAGACAGCATTCTCCACCACTTGATGAATGTCTCCTGCCAGTCCTGAGTGTCTTCAGCTCTTACCAGATTGAACAGAGTACTGTTGCATCAATAAATAAATATGACAGCAAAAAGATGCAATAAGTTGTTATATTTCCAAAATTGCACAAACCCAGATTATCTTCCATTGTACTCATGTTTCACTGCCACCTGAACCTTGTATTTCCTGCTGAAAGCATTTTTATCTATGTTTCTTTCCTTGCATTGCTTTTATACTTTTCCTTCAGACTACTTTCTCATTACCTGAGTGCATCTCTGGCTTTCTTTTAGTAGAAATATTTGAATGCAAGCTTGCTTTAATTGAGCAATAACAATTGCAATAAAATCTTACCATCTCAGTGTGACTTTGGGATTCTGAAATTAATTTCCCATTAAGACCTCCCATAATCAATAACTAAATTTCACATTCTTACCTTGGGTTTTATACTTTTTCTCATTTGGATGCAGCACATGTTTTAGTAAGTAAAGCATCAACCACAGGAAAGAAAAATGCAAACTTTTGGAAGCATTTCCTGCATTTCTATGTTTACTACATTGAACAGCTCTGGAAAGAGTAAAATTACAAGGCTGGAAGAGCTGCAATGGGCTTAGCTAAGAGATAAAAAATCACCTGCCTGCGCAGCCCAAAGGGAAGATGTGCCTCAAGATGTCTGCTATTGTCATGGTGCAATCCAGAAAAATCTTCAGATGTTTATTGGAACTTAAACTCATATTTATGAACTTGAGAAACAAGCCTGAGCATTCTCAGGGAAGGGAGCCCAAAAACTATGCAGTGCAAACTTGCATTCTTCTGTACCTATATCTCATTTTACTGTTGAAGTCATGTCGTTATAGCTCATATGGATTATTTTGTCCACCTGAAAGTATTTCTTGAGTAATGTTCCAGAACTGAAAGAAAGAGAAAGGCTTTTTCCTTACTTTAGTATTCCTATTATTTAGCTACAGCCATATGAGTCATTTGAGAAACTATAAATTAGGACAATAGCCTCATCCTCGATTCCTTATCTCTTTGTCAGTTGGTTTTTATTTAGTGAAAACAATCATAAATAAATCTATAAAATAAAGCTGTCTATGACTTTCCAGTGCCATGCAAATTGCCAATAATTGGAACTAGGTTATACAGCCTTTCATTTTTTTTTTTTTTTTTTTTTTTTGTGGATAGAAGACCTCCAATTTTTCTTAAGGGTGACAGTTAAAAGCAAGAGAAAGAATTTTGGCCACTCAGCCCTTCTCTTCAGCCTCTCTTTTCTGTATCCCATTAAAAAAGAAGGGCAATTTATGGACTACAATCAATATATTTCCATATTTTAATTCCTGGCACAAATGCTTTTAACCAATAAAACAGAAGGCCCAGTAATTTCCTCTCTTCCTTTCTTGCATGCCAGACTTTGCTTCCTGTCCACTACAACTGCGCCTGGAGTGTCATAAACCATTTGGCAATGTCATTTAATGTGTTGAACTCTCAATAGCATTGGAAAACAGAAACTGGCAGCATTAGCTACATCTCATTTACACTTGTAAGGTATGATTTTGCTCATAAAAATGATTTTTTAGTGCCTGAGAAGGTATCCCCAGTGATTACTTCAGTGTGCCAATAAATGACCCAAGTATTAGGACCTGACTAAGCAATTGTTTCATGGTGCAGTTCACCCATGTTATCATTACTAAACCAACACTGAACTTGCTATTTCTACTAAAATGTCCTTTTATTCTAGTAGAAATGTGATGAAAGAGCTATTTTCACAGTGGAAAGTGGCATTTCATCTTTTGAACAGGGGGTCTGGTGATTTCTGGCAGAAGCATCACTGGTGTAGGAGGGAGAATTCCCCTCCAGGTCTGTCTCTCACCTCCTCTTGCCCGGCAGCCACCCAGTCTGGTCCCTCCACAGAGATAACCTGGGGATCATTGCAGCAATTTTAATAAGGAAAACACAGAAGTAAAGATTTGGAGGAATGTGTTTGCCATTGAATTGGCCCAGGGAATTCAATCTCAATTCAAAAGAAAGTGGAAGGTGTTACAGAAAACAATTTTTTTTGTAATTTCTGGCTGAAACATCAAGACACAAAGTTTTCTCTTACTGGGAGCACAAACTGTCTTTTAGAGTAAACAAAGGACAGATGTTTGCAAGTCTGATAAACTGTGTTGAATGAAGGCAGACAACAAATTCCCATGTTTCTTAAAAAAAACATTTAAAAACCTATGGCTTCATTTGAGCGTGAGTTAAGAAATTTTAAGAAGGCATCATATCTAGCATTTCTCAGAGAATTAAAAAGAAACAAAATTATTTTATTCTCACAGCTGTTCTTAATTTCCTATGGCTGATTGAAACCACTAGTTCTTCAAATATATTTTTTCCATTGTCTTTAAGGAGATGGTTCAAATCACAACCTCATCAAATTATGTTGGCTGTTAATCAACTAAACATTTAAAACAGATAGTGCAATGAAATTAAATTTAGGATGCTCATCTGTGTATGTCATTCAAGATAGTTTGGTGTAATAGCATGCAGACTTTAAGAAAGAAGCAATTCAAGCCAATAGGGAATATTTTATATGTGAATATGTCTGTGGATAGCTCTGTGCTGCTCTGACCCTCATTTGGCTGAGTATATCACCAGTCAGTGACAAAGACTCAGTCTGTGCCTTACAAATTTAGCTCTGTAGTGTCAAAACATTTTCCAGCAGCAGCAGCAGCAGATCTAAAGTTGCAGCTCATGTCTATCCTGTGAGGTTTTTTTTACTCCTAGAGGAAAATACAGTTTGTGCCATGTGGCAGAGCTTTTCAAATGCATGTGTTGAAACCTCTGCTTTGCAGATGAAAAAATGAATACCAAGAGCAGAAAGTTGTAGCTTCATTTGTGACTTTGCACTGCAGACTGTTACTGAATGTCTGGGATTCAGCACTCCTCTGGTCTTCGCTCCTTTTCTGTCTTCATATTTCTTCATGCTAACAATTTTGTGAAATTAGTTTTTGGTGTAAAATTTATACGGCACATGGCAGAAGTGAAACCAGCAGCCACTGGATACTCCAAGGTTTATTCCTCATCTGCAGCTAGGAGTAAAGAACAAGTTTATTTGCCTTATCTCCCAGGTGTTTTCCACCTGTAGGATACTCTGTTGTGTTAGTTCATATTTCCCCTCTCTTCTTACTCAGCAATCTCATTTGTATGTGCAAAAAGCAGACAAGAAGCCATGAAAACAGATCTATTCTGTGACCTTGGCATTCCCTGGGCATCCACAAAGGGAAAAGCTGAGACTTGTCTGGTGTCAGATGTGCTCATTATGAGGCACAAAAACAACAGAGATGGGGTGGATGCACAGAAGATCCCCCTGTCTCCTGCAGCATCCTCCCCACTTGCAGGTGGCACACACAGATGTCCTGCCAAAGAAAGAACACCAAGTTAGATGTGTTCATACAGTGGTTGTTTATTTTCTCCTTAGGAAAGCCAACAATTCCTTCCCAGTGGTGTCTGCTCATGCAGGGGACTGTCACAGGGAGAAATATAAAAATCCATCCTGCTGTGGAAGTGGTTTGCTACCCAGCAAATATGCCAAGTGCCCCCTGCTTTTTAACAAGAGGCATCTTGGTAAAAACTTCTTTTGGTTCTTAAGGGATGCCTGGTGCTGAAGGCACTCTGAAGAAATAAACCTTTTAATGTATTCAGAAAAAGAGGAAGGATTCCTTCATACAGGAAAAGATAACTAATAGATGAGATTCAGCTTTATGCTCCTTTTACAAAACATTTCAGGGGATGTAAAAAGGTATTGAAGCAGAATAAAACAATTTCTTCCCCTATAAAGTGGAATTAATGGTCTAAGCTTGATGCAATGATTATGTGTCTGCAGAAGGGTTTTAGCACCTAATTCCTACTGAGAAAGGGAAGCTTACTCAAAATAGGTGCTTACACCTGCTTCTTTTTTTTTTTAACTTGCTTCTTTTCATTTGAATTTTCATACAGGTGAAAAAAAAACAAAAACAAAATAAGAACCCAACCACAAAAACCCCCAACCAACCAACCAACCAACCAAAACCCCAAAATTAAAAAAAAAACAAAACAAACTCCAAGGCTCTACATAAAAGAGGCTACAGAAGGAAAATCTATGAGCAGAGAACAGGAGAAGAGATTTCCACAATGAGAGTGTCCAACCTCCTGGACCAGGGACAAGAGACACTGTGATATCCCATCCTTGGAAGGGGTTCAAAATGTGAATGGTGTGACCATGAGCACATTTCAGATCTGATTTCAAAGCTGAATTTAACTTGGAAGATGACCCTGCTGGGGATGGAGTACCCAAATCCAGATACCCATCCTGACCTGAACTGTTCTCTGAGTCCATGAGCTGCAGGGTACGGATGACCTCCAGACTCCCAGCTGTGGGTTCCAGGGGCAGTTCCTGACAATTGCCAATGGCGTATGCCCAGGGAAGGGTACAAACACAAAGGTAGGACATTGTTTTGTCTCCCTTAACCACCCACTTTACAAAAATTGATGCAAGGACACAAGGCCAAAGGCAGTACCTTTGTAATGAATAACCCTCACTGGATTTTCCAGCCATCAATCCATCAGACCACTTTAATTTTTAGCTTTCCAATAATCCCAAGACACACTCGGGTGTTTCTTTCTGAATGGATTGAGGTGCTAGACTGAAGATGAACTGCATTTCCAGCTCAGGCATCAAGTTGCACTGGGAAGTGTTTAAACCTCTGTTTCCCTGTCGCTCTTGTCCTTCCTGCTCCTTTCAGCTGTAAACTACTAAGAATAAGGTTTTTTCACACTTCTATGTGCCCTTAGCATGTCACAGCCATGTGATTGAAACAGTAGAGACAGGAAAATGGTTTCACTGAGGGAAGTCCATGGCCAAGGTCATTGCATTGATAAACAAAGTGATGTGAACCCCTCTGAGGGTCAGTGACAGGCACTTTCATGGTGCTTCCTCAGATCTTTCAGTGGGCAGGATCTCATTAATTCTCTATTGTCATATCCCACAATAGGGCTTAAAAAAACCACAAAAAATCATAAGGTCTCACATCCAATAAAGCTCTTTATTGTTTTATGATGGAGAGAGACCTTTGTTTAAAATCATAGGTCTGGATCCAGCACACTGTAGTAAATTAAACACTACAGGCATTTTGATTAACTCATATTTCTAGACCTAATGCAAAGCAAATATGGATGATGCTGAAAAAATATATCATGCTTGAGTTATTGTGAGGGACAAATGTTTTAAATTAACTTAGCAGAATCCATGAAATTTTGCTTTAAAAATTGATTTTGTTTTCAGTAATCCAGTCATTTCTGTAGAATCTAAAGTAGAAAAAGAAGATAAATGGTTTGACTTACACAATGTAGCCTACAAAATCAGTTTGCAGAACTCTGACTCTTCTAGTTTCGTCTCAGCAAATTTCCACCCTTTGCCTTTCTGATTTTCAAGCTTAAAAAAATGCATGAATCCAGAGATCTCTGTGTCCATGACCTACAGCATTTCAGTGTTAATCTTTCAGACCTTCTGACTTCTTTATCTCAATTTTTAACAAAGGGTAAGGATGACTGAGTCAGAGAAATGCACCAGTCACTGGAGCTTCACTATCTGCTTGAGGTATGAACCACCATGGGTGGGGGGGAGGGCAGGTGTGTTTTAAGGTTATGGCTGCAACTTGTCTGCTCTGGACATCCAGCAACTTTAAAATTACAGTTTGTAAAGCTACAGAGAAGGGATCATTTTTGTCCGTGGGTGTAAAAATCCCGGTGAATTTCTCTGTAAATGTGATGATCTGAAGAAATGCAGGAAAGATGAGCTTTCCCAGGCTGCATAATTAGTGCAGTCCAACAACTAAAAAGCCTTGATCGCATCGTGTTTCATGAGCCAGCTCCTGCTGGGCTGCATCATTTACCAGCAGTGTCAAGGGAGGAACATGAGTCAGCTAAGGATGGAGCCCTTTGGCTTGTCTGAGCACAGAGCAGGGTCTTTCAAACAGTAAAATTCCTAAAAAAGTGCAAATTGGCAATGTTCAACTAATTTTTCATTTCCATTTTAATTTTAAAAAAAAGAAGAAGAAGATAGAGAGGTATGAGAAATTCAAACCTTATCTTTATGTCCTTGTGTCTTCTCATCTCTCATTCATGGGGGAGACTGTTTCAATGGGCAAATTCAGACTGAAAAACACATCTCCTGAAGTCCCCCGGGATTCTGTCTGACTTTAACTCACTCACTACTTGCCTGTTCTCCTTTTGGCTAATCAAAATGCAGATAAATCACAGTTTGAGGCAGGCATGGCAAATAAACTTATAGTCATTAAAAGAATAATATTTAAAAAGAATTTTAGCAACTAAAATAAGGAGAAAATTAACAAATTATAAACACATCTTCTACCTTCAGCATCATTCCTTAAGAACAGCATATCTTAACTGAATGAAGTTAGTTTTATAAAATATACTTGGTTTAAATTCAGAATTTTTGTCTTGCTTTAATATGCAATTACTGTGCCAAAAGTAGTAAGATTACAATGAAAACTTGTTTCACTGCATTGGAACTCTTTATGACTTCGTATTTAATTGTACCTTGTTCCCTTTGTTCATTTAAATGGAAATATTGTCATGTACACGCTTCGTTAGGATTTCTGAATAGTATATCTGAAGCACATCTTTCATTGTGGGGTGGATTCTCAGCCACACTTTGTGTGTGCAAATCTGTGACATCTGAACCTTCCTGTGACAGTCAGGGGACACAGAGAATGGAGGGATCTCCCAGCACGGGAGGAAACCAGGGGTCCAAAACTCTGGTTTGCTGAAAAATTTGGAAGCTTTTGCAAATACATTTCCCTGAGATCCTGAATGTTATTTTCAGTTCTGGATTTCCCCTTCCTTTACTCATTTCTCCTTTCCCCTTTCTCCCTCTCCCTTCCCTTCCCTTCCCTTCCCTTCCCTTCCCTTCCCTTCCCTTCCCTTCCCTTCCCTTCCCTTCCCTTCCCATTCTCCTTTCCTCTCCCTTTGCCTTTTTCAGGAGGGAGAGGGGAGGGAGGATCAAAATTACTTCTGTTAAAATATTTGTACTGAGGACAATTTTTAAAAAACATTTAAGGTTTAAAAAGCTATTTAAAGCTGAATGGCAGCTGTGGTGGGACCCATTAATGCAGCTAATTGTGAGGATGGGGAGATAAACATTGAAATCCTTGCAAAAGGTAACACACACCACTGAAAGCACAAAAAGGTAAACAGAATTTCACTTGTACAGTTGAATTTCCCACATCACCCACCACTTCACTGCATGGCTTATGAAATCTAGTCTGCAAAACAGGTAAAGGTGCAGGAATGTTTTCCCTTGAAAAAACACATTGTATTTGTAGGAAAAATTCCTGTCTGATGGAGGTGATCTGCTGCTCAGACTGATCTGCAATCTGTGGTGTAAAATTTTTCAGCTGCTGGATTTGCCAGAGGTCTGGGAAGAACCAGGATGGTGACAAAAGGGATTTGGACAAGGACATTTCCACTGGCAAGTGAACAAAGCTGTCAGTGATGAGGAAACTGTCCTTGTTATAACCACAAGTGGGTCTCCTGCCAGGGACACAAAGACACAGGCAATTACAAGCCCATTAAGTATTGAGAAAAATTGTGGCAAGAAAAGGACTTGACTAATGGATAAGGGAAAACCCAGGCTTGTGTCAATGGAAGTCTTTCACCAGCTGGTAGATTTTAAAATGGACTTAGTTTCTAACAGGGTGTCTGTTCAATCAGTGTGTGCAGATGAACACAATTGTGACAAAAAATACCTAAACAGACAATTTGAAACACTCTCCTCATTCACCATGGCTACAAAGTGTGACATTTCCTTGTATTTTATTAATTTTAAACCTGTTCTGGTTGACTTCTCCAAGAATGTAACAATAAATGTGTCTATTTAAGTGCATCAAACCATGTGTATGGGGAAAAATTACAACTTGCATTGTTTTCCATGTTGACATTTCTGCCACTTTAATAAATTATTAGGTATATAAATTTTTCTTTGCAAAATATAGACTTGGAGAAGATGATATGCAAAGTTAATTTTTTTCTATAAAATGAAAATAAAATTATTTTATCCAGCTCTGCTAGTATTATTATTAAATGCCAGCCTTTGGGTTGTTTACTTTGTACAACATGCCTTGGAAAAAACCTCAAGTATATTATGTCTGTTTTTCTAATGAACCTCTCATTGAATTTGCAGCTGTCTCCTCAGCTATTCTGTAAAGAGAATTTCTCTCAGGCAGATAAGATTAAAATTATATAGATATGAGTCAAAACGAACCTGGCGCTCAGAAGGAGTTTGCTGTTAAGACCTGTCAGAAGGCACAATAAGTGTTGTCTCACTTTTGTAATAAGATCTTGTGAAATGTGTTGTATTTTGTTAACAGGAAGATGGGATAATCCATCACATCTCAGAATGCTGAAGAAGGGCAATGAGTTTTCCTTCCACCCCACTGTTTATTGTCACCTGCTCGAGCTCCAAACACCTCCCAAAAGCTGCCTTTGTGCAGCTGCTCCTGAACTCAAAGAAATTTAATTTACAGAGGAAATTCCACTGCCCTGCTTTGGAGAGACACTCTGCTCACGGGCATCAGCAATGAGGAGGATGAAAAACTCTTTCACACACGTGCTCCCCATGTGCATTTTGTGAGGTTTTCATTATCTACATGCCTCCCCAGAGGGTGTTAATGAATAAAGGAAAGGCTCTTTGTATTAACCCAATGATGGCAGAGGCAAGTCTCTACCTGTCTTTTCCTTATTTTGGATAAAACCTAGACCAGGCTCCCAAATTCCCCACAGCAGTATAATTTTACTAATGGGCCCATAAATCCCAGATAAGCAAAATAAATAAATTAACAGTGTTCTGCTGGATCACCACAGACCAAGAAATTTTGGGTAAAATCCACAGAAGATTCAAGATTTAAGAAGTTTGTGTCAAATATATCTGTGGGAGAAAGTGCACAGGCAAATAGTTCAATTTTAGTCTCACTTCATCACTTTCTTCCTGTTGATTTATTCATTCCTTTCTCTTCACAGTATAAATGTCAGTGTCATGTTAATGCCTTTTTCACCACTATTTAGAAAGTCAATTTTTCAGAGCATTGAAAAAGGCCTATTTAAACTTTCAGCTACTGCTGAAAAATATTCCTCTTTATAAAGAACTTAAACCCAAGTTTCTCTGAAAGCAAAAAATGGTTTTAATAGAAAGTAATTGAAAATGTACTTGGAAAGTTGAAGTTATGTATAATTGGGAAGACCGTAATAGTTCTTTCTCTTTTATGTCTTTCTTCCTGTGCTATTTTTTCTCTCTTCTTTTATGCTATTTTCTTCAAATGCCTGATTTGGCTCAAAAGACTTTTTCAAATAGACAGTCCTACAAGAGACCTGGACTTGATTTAGGTTATTTGACACCTGACCAGACTTTCTGCTTCCCCGTGCAAGGCCCATGATATCCGTGGGATTTAATCCAAAATAAAAAGCAGTGGGTCATTCCGAGGATGAAAAGGCAAAGGTGTAGAGGATCACTCACAGCAAGATTAGCCCTGTTATTTCTGGGGCACCAGCAGGAAGGACATGCTTGAGCATAGGTAGCCGTGGCTACCCATGTGTGCTTCTCTTTTCTCTGTTAGAGAACAGAACAACCTAAAAAAATCAGTAGAGATGACATTAAAAATCTGCATGACAGACTGAATTTTCTCCAAATTATTCCATTCACACACAAGGAGTTGTAACTTATGCTATAAACTAAGCTGAGACATTGTGTCTGTCATCATCTCTAGGAAAACATAATTTATGTTATTTTTGCTGTCAACTGTGAGAATCCTGCCAATCTTTAGGAAGTCAGCTGGTTTGGGATCTTTAACAGATGGGAGATAAATCAATACAGGATAGTTCATCTCCATCTTGCAGGAAATAATCTAGTTTGTGAATCTCCCCTCTATTAACCTGCACAAAGTCAGCAGCAGAAACAACCTTTGGCTTTATACTTTTACTTTTTGGAAAGAGAGGATACATAGGAAGCTGGTTTAAATAATATTGTGGATATGCATTTATATTTATGTGTGAACATACATATTCACCTGTAGAGCCATCCCACACGCTGATATTGGTACATCCATAATTTTGTAGGTGTTAGAGGAGGTGAGGACAGGAGCTGGCACAGATGACAACTCCCCCATCAGCCCCTTGAACATGCAGAGTATGTCAACACCCTCAGATATTGCTGTGAATTACTATGGTAAATTTAATATGAAGTACACACCCCTCCCACTTTACTGCAGATCTCCTGAACCACCCAACAGAAGGAACCACTCTGAATCACTCAGGGGTTTCTGAATAGGCTGCTGAAGAGAAACCAGAAGTGGCAGCAGCAGTGCTAAACATTTCAGGATGTTAGAGTAGTATCTATAAAACGCAGGTACATTCTTTGGGAAGATTAGTGGTCTAACAGCTGCTAAATTCCATACACTACTTTCATTAAGGAACTGAAATATTTAGTAAGAAAAACATGAGATGGAGACAGAGGAACCATGGGTGGATGTTGCTATGTTACAGTGATTCTTCTGAGAAACCTTTGCAGTAGAGGCAAAGTGCAGAGCTGGTGCACTCCAAAGCCAACCCATTAATTTGGTCACCTTCTCCTCTGTTACTGAAGATTCCCAGTTACTGCTGGCAACAGATTTCCTTGTGCAAAACTAGGCCAGGGTCTGTAGGGGAGAATCGTGGGACTCGGGAAAATCTGCAGCCCTGTGAGCATGCAGGGTATTCAAGGTGAGCCAAAGTCTCTTTCCCACAGCACAGAGCCTACCTGCCACAAGCCTTTTGGAAGAATTGGAAACCCAGTCAGTCAAGAAATTCAATTTCATTGTCTTGAGAAAATAAATCAATTATTGTATATACAAAGTGAGTCTTAAAGCAATTAAACTGTCATCTCAAACGAGAAGTAGCAAGAAACATCCTTTCTAAACAATCTCAAATTAGTCCAAAGCAAGAATCCAACCAGTCATATCTACTCCAGCAGGGAGACATTTTCATCTGCCTTGCTGACTTTTTCATTTGATAAGACACTGAAAAGTTTCAGGTAAACCTGAACAAATGACATTTGTGTAATATCTCTAATATTTTCAGAAAGAAACCCAAGACATAAGTGTGCATGTCATCTATGACTACAAGTCAGAGCATTTCTCATAAAGGACATCTATTTAATGTGGTGATTATCTTTCTGGAAATGAAGTTTATACATTCATGAGTACATATATTGCTGGCTGGGACCACTCCTGGACACAGAAGATCAATTGGCTATGCCAGCATTTCAAGAGGTCAGTCCCTGGCACAGCTTTGGTGTCTGCCAACCACCAGGTCCCTCTGTAATTTCTGGGCATGATATGGCAGCAAGAAAGCTTCAAGAACATTTACTAACTGGCAATTTTCTTTAAAATTCTTGTTCTGGAAACAAAGAGAGCTCATGATGATCAGACATGACCTCTGGTGTGCCGGTTCATGCCATTGGGCAAAGATGTTTCAAAATATATTGGATTTTCTAATCTAGACACAGGCCTTGATTTCCAGCTCTATGGTAAGGACTGAAGTGTTGAAAGGACCATCAGTAGATCTGTACATCTCCTCTACCCCAAAATCCTTACTGGTTTCATTGATTTACAAAATGTTTTGGGGTTTTTTTTTGAACACCAACACTTTCCAACAAGAACTGTTTTTTCATACTGCAGAGACTGAGGACAGAGTACCAGTTGGAGGACTCAGAAATAAATCACTCCCTGGTGGACCTTTGAGTGGTGACTTTTGTTTTTCAGAGGCTGCCTTTGGGTGGGTGCAGACACATTAAGGTCCCTGTCAATCCCGAGGGTTAAAGAATGGGTTACAGACAGATAATGTATTCAAAAAACCCACTTAAAGCCTCTCTACACGTACTCTCTGCCATGATGCACATGAGAATGAGGTTGTGAGAGAGTTGGAGTGCAAAAAAACCCTGTACCACTCCTTCCTATTCTCTCTGGAAGTGTGTAACAGGAATAAAGGCAGAGGGAGTGAAGGGAGAATGTCTCATATGCCTCAGGAAAAGGGCAAGTGAGTTAAAAGTTTCATTTCACACAAGGATAATGTAGTTTCCTCTTAAAAATTAATCACAAGGCTCTTGTGTACTTTATACCATCTGCTGTACATTTGTACCATGTCCTGGAAAAAACACATATTGTTCCAATAGTTGCTGAAATCAAAGGGGAAAAAAAACCCAAACAAATGAAAAACTCTAGCAGAACAATATTTGAGTAGAAAATAAAATCTACAGAGAGACAGAGAGATTCCAAACCTATTTGCAATAAAAAAAAAAGCCTCACAAAAACAGATTGATTTTTTTTTGTTAAGAAATCTTCCAAGAATTAAGAGTTGCAATAAAAATGCTTTCTTAACGCCCCTTATTGCTGTTATGACAAACTGCAAATACAGCTCTAACCCTTATGTAGCCAACATCATAATTCACTGTTGTGCTGCTCTCCAAGCCTCATGGCTCAAAAACCTGTACAGTGAGTTGTGGTGACATAGGGTATAAAGAAGGTCTTAAGGACATGACAAAGATTCCTCAGGTTTTACAGCTACTATTACATTAATTATATGGGGATTTTATTGCAGCCTTTCATATTAGAGAGGGCTTACAAGAAACATGGAAAGAAGGAGGAATTGTCATCTTTACATATATGCTTTGCAAACTTGAACAGGATGTTGGTTTTCACTCTCATATTTATTTCCTTCATTGTGAACTTACATACATCTCTGTGATATTACACTAAAATAGGAAAAAAAAAATTTCTCCAAACCCTGTATATTTCCAACATAGTAAAAAATTCCAACCCCAAAGCCCCAAAACAAGTTTAGACAAACAAAACAGAATTATTTCTGCCTCCATAAATTAAAACATAGCACACTGAGTGGCCAGATTAGTGAGCTGACTTTTGGCTTACCTGTGAAAATGTTACAAGCCTCTGAAAATGCTGTGTATAGAGGAGACAGATTGTTACAGGAGTTGGTGTTATGTAAAAGGCTCCATTGCATCAGACGTGGGCAGAAAAAGGCAGAAGTACTTTCATCATCACTCAAAGGACAGTTGGTACAGCTGGAATCAGAACAAATTGATGAGCTAAAATGCACAAGTAGTGAGCACATTACCTACAAAAGTGACAGTGAAAAAAGTGTCCTGGCTTGCTGAAATGTGGTCTTAGAATTACTAAAGATAATTGTGCAGAATTCCTATGTGTTTTGGGGTTGTTGGTTTTGTTTTGTTTGGTTTTGGTTTTTTTTTGTGGTTTTTGTTGGTTTTTTGTTTGGTTTTGGTTTTGGTTTTGGTTTTGGTTTTTGTTTTTGTGGGGTTTTTTGGTTGGTTTTTTTTGTTTGGTTTTTTTTTTTTTGGCATAACCAACAAGAAGTTTTCAGGAGGCATTAAAGAAAAGAATGATGTAGCTTTTGCCTCTCAGAGAGGCACCAGGAATTTCATGCCTGGATGCACAGAAGGGCTTCTCTAGAGGCAAAGGAGACTGACAGGTTAAACAGCATGGACTCCAGACCAGGTAGACCACACAGGGTCTCTGGAAGCTCCAGCATTTACATCTTTCATGAGGTAATAAAGGTAGAATTAGTGAAAAATGAGACAAAAGAGGTGAAACAGAAAGGTAACAGGCAAGGAAACATCTTAACACTGGCAGCCTGATCAGATATGAATAGTCCACTCCTGCATTTCTTGTGGTTGTTAAATATATCACAGTCATTAACCAGGGAGCTCAAGGGACAGCCTTAGCTCCTTATGGCTTTGTGGAGAGAGTTCCCTTTTAGAGGGCAGTATCTGAAAGACTTAAGTGTCAGAAGCATCACTTCAGAAGAAAATCCTTAAAATACTCCAGGATACCTCATGCCATTTCTACAGAAAAACCTGTATAGTAGCCTGGTTTTAAGTGGATTAATTGTTCTTTGCTGTAATGAATTGCTGCTTCTCTAAGATTCTCTCTAAGGGAAAGGCAAGGAATGGGTTGATCCTAGGTGATCAAACAGCTTTGGAATAACAAACAGGCTTCAAATAAAGATTGAAGGCTGTTTGAGGTAATTAATTGTGGTTAGTTTTGTAAAGACATTAGTGAAAAGACATAATGGGCAATAAAATACATTCAAGCAGCAGAATACGACTAACAGTTTAACATGCATTGAAACTAGTAGGAAAGTACACATCAGATTTAAAACAGATAAGGCACCAAAATAACAGAAAACACACTGACATTTTCCACTCCTTTTATAATTTTTGCCAAAGAGATGATGAAACTAACTTGAAAAAGTGCTGAGAACTAGCATTAAGACTTCTCTCAAAACACAACAATGCTCTTTAATTGACAGTTGAAGTGAAGATTTTCCAGTTCTGAGGTTTTGGTTCCTCTGCTCAGCTCATCCTATTCCTGGACCCTTCTCCATTATCTCCATCTCTCACAGCCAGTTCCTGACCACTGATGATACCTGCAGTAGGATTTCTAATACAATTTTTTTCCCCAGGTTCCCAAGGAAATAAGTTCTGTGTCACTGTAGCAGATTCTTTGATCCGCCTACACTGAATTTGCAGCACACCTCCAGTGCAGGCACAACACCAGCATTTTCATAACAGTAAAATAAGTAAGCACAGAGCCACAGTGGGTTTAGGAACAAATCACCACCTCTACTGAGGGAAAGCTAAAATATGAGTGACTTGCAAATCAGACCAAACTCTTGGGACAATATATTTCTACATCAGAAATTGTGTCCCATCTGCTGCTATGAAAGGGACCTAATATGAGAAGCCAGAGCTAAGAGATTCCCCACTGTTATTAGTATTAGATAGTAATAGGGCACAATTACAAACTGTGACCTCCTCATTTACACCTCCAAAATCTATCCTGGGAAGGAAAGCTCCTAGGCTTCTTGTAGATAAGATTCTCTAGGCACATACTATACTGAATTTTCCATTTGCATTGAAACTGTTTCCTCATGAAAGACGTGGTTACCAGGCTGTACTTCGCTGGTTTCCTCTCCCCGTTTTCCCTGGCCACATGACACCTTTCAATAAAATATGATTAATGATGGCAGGTACTCTGATAACCCCCAAAATAAATCTGGGTAGGTTTGATGTTCATGCAGAAGATGGAGGGTTTTCTTTGTGAGAGCCCAATCCTTTCAGTAGTTGTGTTAGACCAAAGAGAGTAAGATGGACTAATACTGATGAATACTGATTACTAATACTGTAAAATGATAGTTAAGATCTTCAAGACAACTTTAGGGAGAGATGTATTTCCTCTGACACTTGCTTACACTGAGTACATTCCACTGTTTCATTTGGCTTCCGTGCCTTTAAGAGAAATTAAAAGCCTGGCTTGTGGGATTCATAAAGGAATTGTAAGTTTGTTTTGCTACTCAGTCACTAACTCACACCAACTCTGAAAAAAAATACATATCTGCACATAATAACTAACTCCATGAAATTATTTTGCCTCTCCTGGGAAATGAGCTAAAGCAAATTTATGGGCTTTTAATGCATATGCTAGCAACAGCAGCATTCACTGAGCAACTGCTGCATGTCACTGTTACTGCAGAGTCAGGAAGGTGTCTGAGAATTCCTGATTACTACACCCATGCTGGCCAACCTTGACTGGCCAAATGAATTCCTCTGTCTTCACCACAGATCTGTTTTAGCATAACATCTGATGTGGTTTATAACTCCTTTTTCATGTATGCTTTTTAAAAAGGGCATCTAATCCTTTCTTCCTAGGAAGATCAATCAGTGCCTTTGCTTTCCCATCGCCATGAAAAAACTTTTAGGCAGTATGAATACAAGGGCAGCAAATTAATTTTAGAATTTCACTTATAATGGCAGCTTCTAGTTGTTTTAAGGACTTCCCCAGTTTCTATCCCAGAATGGCAGCAAGAATTATGACTTGGTGTCCTTTTGGCAAACCACAGAATAAAGCAGTGGTACTGCTGATGCTGCTGAGAAAGAAGTTAACAGCACACACCAGCTCCCAGAAACATGAAACTGTGAACCACTCCCACTCCACGTAATTTCTATCTTATCCTCATTTTCTTGTTGCTTCTACCTTATATTATTCTCTCACTGCTTCCCAGTCCCTTGCACTTTTGTTGTTGTGCCACTGAACTCCACTAATTGCTTCTTATGCTCAGTTGCCAAGAAACTGCATTTTTTAACGCTTATCCTGCTGTGTTGTCCCTCTTATTTACTTCACATCAATAATTACCAACAGCCACATGTTCCTTCCTTGATAATCTATTTCTTATGGAAAATCATGTCTGCAAGAAGGTCTGTGCTTCTTTGGAACACTCGAGAAAAGAATGGGAAGCAAATTTAGGCAGCAACATGAAAGTTAGTGAGATGGTGACAGAAGCGGTTTGAATCATCTTCCATGTCAATTTTCTAAATGCTGCAAGTTTGCTTAGATGCTGATGAATGGGATTTCCACATTTTTCACTCCCACATTCTTTTCTTTCACTCCCTCAGCATTTCTGCAACTCATTTCCCCTCTGACTTGCTTTGCTAATTATCCTTAGTTACTGCTTTGACTTAAATGAGATTTTATTAAAAGACTTCAGTATAAATTTCACTGCCACACAATGAAAATAAGATATGTTTTTCTAGGTTGCTTCTCTGTCTCTTATCTGTCACCAGGATGATACTTCAGCTTCTCTGTAAAGCCACCATCAAACTTCAGCTTAATGCTGTATTGCCTAAGAGACCCATGATAGTGGACAGAAAAATGATCCAAATCATAAGGGAGGAAAAACAATTATAAAAAAGGAGCGATATAAAAGGAGCATAACTAGATAATGTAAATTCTTCTTTCTGTTTCTTAACACATGTATGGAATTAAGGCATCTGTTATCCTGATGGCTTGGAGTGCAGAACTAATGTCATTAATGAGAATCTGCAAACTTCATGGTCTTAATAATAGGGACTCAAAGGGTTGCATTAAAATTGAGTGTAAATGTCAACACCTCTAAAAATTGCAAAATAATTGGCAAGGAAAAACATATTTAATTTGTTTGGGTTTTTTTTTCCCCACTATTTACAACTGGACAGGCTGCTTTGTTTTAGAGGAAAAAAGTAAAAAAAAATCCTGAACTTGTTCATCCTCAGGAGCTTCTAAACTAGAATTTCAAGCTATTGAAAATTAAAGAACTTCAGCTACAAATTAATTTCTTCTCCTGACTCCATTCACTCAATTGAACCCACAAGACTAAACAGCTTCCTCTTTTCCATAGTATTAAACATATGCAAATTTGCTTTCCTGAGTCAGAGTCTTAATTTAGTTTGCCATTTGAGGCAGAGTCTGCTAAGTTATGCATTTCAAAATTAGGCACCAGGAGGGATAAGCAGGAGAAGCATTTTCTTTGGGGTTAGTTTTGTACAAATACAAAATATTGGAAGAAAACTTTTAACAATGTGTTTTGGAGAAACTGATAATTAGGGGCTTTATTACTTCACAAGCTTTTCTGTTGTAGCCTTTGCAGCACCATCCTCATTAGATCAACATGACTTCATGTGCCCCTTGATATTTAGCAGCTGTGCTGCATAAAATCTGCAATCCTGGGTAACGACAAAAAACATTTTTATAAAATGTCAGATGAGTAGGAGAGATGGGGAAAAAAATGACATGCTTGTATAAAGAAATTTTCACTTCTTTTAAATAGAATAATTAGTAAAAATAACCATAGTACACCTTTCTCATAATACCTTGCATGAACATACAGAGTTGAAAGTCTCCACACAATAAACCTAAGAAGATATTTGGAAAGCAGAAAAAGATAGTGAACTACTGTTTCAGGATACAATTTTTTTCCTGAATAAAGAATGATTTCTGCAAGAATAAGGGAAACAAAAAGAACACTGTTGAAGCAAACAATAGCTTAGCTAAATGCACGTACTTGATCTTTGTTGTTTCTTAGGTTTTGGCAGGGAAATAGGGAACTAGCAAAGATTTACTGATTTGTGTCAGACAATTCTGGGTGCCTGGGGTGGGATGTCAAAATGTTAAAATAGGACACGATAAAGCCAACATGCAGCTCTGCCAAGCAGATTGCCTTTCCTAATTTTCACTGCATTTCTGTGCTGCTTTTTAAAGTTTTGGTTTTATTTCTGGTGTACCCCACACACTTAGTGTAGTTTATGTCTGACAGCTTCTGTGAAGAGGAATGCTTTCATTAGGAGTGAAAGATTTGCTCAATCTGTAGCGCTGGCAGGCGAGAACAGCAATGCCAAGGGCACAAATAGAATACGCCTTGTGGGAGAACCCTCATGACCTTAAGAAACTCCAGAACAACGATCAGGCAAGGTTTGCATCCTTCCATACACTAGTACACATTTCACATGTATTTCACATGTATTAACATGCATTTCTGTAGCTTAATTCATGACAGTATGTGCACTTCATGATCTTAAAATGCATATTTCTCTGTTAGTGAACATATCTCCTTTCATGGTTAAATTGGAAAAAAAAAAAAAAAACTATCCACAATGTGCAGACTCTAAATCTTCATTGTATTTCCTCTATGACACAACTCCAGTTTGACTTTTTGCTATATGGAGAAGGTGGAGAAGAGTGGTAGCAGAAATAAAGAATGGAAAAATGAGAAGAAAGTCTTAGGAGTGTGAACACTTTTGACTTGCTGAGTTATAACTCATTCTTTCCACTTTCTGTGCACATTTCTAGCTCATAAAATCACAAAACCACATAGAACTTTAGGCTGTAGGGGACCATCTTAAGGATCATCTTGATGCCTCGAGAGGCCTTGAGAGGCTGACCTAGATCAAAGGCTAGACAGAGCTGAAGAACAAAGTAGGTATTAATTAAAAGGCCTCAATGGATATACCTTGGGCAATACAAGAGCCCAGCCAGGGCTACAGCCAAGAGAGACCCAGAATGATCATGAAATAGGAAAGTGGTCACAAGGTTTCACACTTTTATAAAAGTTTTAGTCCATTTGTATATTGGGGTTAATTGTCCAATTATCACTTTAGGTTATGAAGTTCTATCCTCCTTGATTGCTCTCTTCAGTTCTCTGCCGTTTATGCTTTTTGGGCCTGAAGCTTGTAACACTTGGTCTCAAGCTGGAAAAGGATTGTTTTTTCTATCTACCCTGTGAAGAGAACTTGCTAACACCTAATATGAAGCTCAGAGCTACACACCTAGGCAGCACAGAACCTGAAAAATATGAAAGCTAAAACTTAAAGCATCAATCCAGTCTAACACTAGGATGGTGTCACAACCCACTGCAATGGGGCATGATGTTCATCATAAATTCTCATCTGGCTGAAAAAAGACCCCTGACACGCATCAGAGAACCCTTGTGCTTTTATTTTACAATTACCTTAAGTCCAGCAGCCAGCCCGCTCTTTTGACTTTGTTGCTTAACAAGCTCTTGGTTTTCCACAGCGCACTTCAATCAGCTCTTAACTCCTCACAAGGAATTTTCAGAAGTACTTGCTGTGGAAATATGGCTGAGGGTAAAATCAGAGGAAACTGAGAAGTTATCCTAACAGAAGCTATAACAGTACAGAAATTCCAGGGTAAAATGCAGTTGCTGTCCCTGGATGGAATGTGGCTGGAATGTTTGAGATTCCTCCCACAGTGATTACCACAGCCAAAATCTGCCCCCACAGCACCTGCTAAGGGGCGTGGAATGGAGGGTTGGTTGCCAGGCTCTGCTGGAAACCTCAAAGGGAGGAGAATTTGAGGGTTCTCTGCCCCACAGCACCTTCAGCCAGGGCAGAGAGGAGGAGATGTCCTGCTGCTGAGGCAGCAGCTGGGGTGGAGTCACTCTCCTTGGATGAATTGGGTTCATGATAAGCTAATTGTGATATCAACACACCCCTCCACCCCAGCGTTCCTGTCCCAGGGTCTGACTGCCCCTCACTGGGCACCTGCTCTGTGGTTCATCGACCGCGTCTGAGCCAGGTGAGAGAAATTTACACCATCAGCAACAAGGGTGGGTATGACCTGAGCCACTCCAACTCCACCTACATACCAATATATAGTACACAACTAAGAACAGGGAAATTTAGGGAAGATTGCATTGTAAATGCGTGGACCAGTCAATAGCTGAACCTGCCTTCTCCGCTGTAGGGACACCTGTCGGGTGAGAACTCCGTGTGTGCTGAATGCCTTTAGTGGGGTTTAGAGCTCATCTGTGCTTTGATCTTGTTTTTGCAGTCAGATACTGTCCGTGATGCTCCTCAGACCTTGGGCTGTCACAGTTTTGAGTTAGTAGAGGCTCTTATTCCATAAACTGTCCGTGGGATCCTTCGGGCACAGGCAGCACCGGCCATGGAGAACAGACTCAAACAATGTGGGGAGACCCACTGAAGGCTCTCCTGGTGCTGCTGGGGTGTGTCCCTGAAAAAGCCAATCAAAACCCCTCCAATCCAGCAGGGCTGTCCAGTGAATGGTCCCTGTGATGACACACTGACAGACTGGTGGGGCACAAGGGTCTCAGCTTTCCTGGGATGCTGACAGACAAATCCGACACCAAGGGTCAAGGAGATCTCCCCTTTCCATGTGATGCTGCCTCACAAGCCACATGGTCACAAGCTCCCCACACCCACAGCAAACTTCAGGACTGAGCATAGAGTAGAACAGGAGAGCTGTGCTCTACCCAGGCAGAGTGAGGGAGGAGAGAAATTAAGGCAAAGGAGAGAAGTGGGAATTTCACCAGATCATAAATCCCATATTGGTCCTGCCATGTGGATGACCCAGAGCTGGCGTAAACAAGACCAAAAGAGAGAGGCGAAATAGAATGAGAAGGCCCAATCCTCTCCCTTTTACAGCTAACCTGGTGCAGCCTCTTGCGTACAGGAGATTTTTCATGCAGTTTTGTCACACATACAGAGCCCTTTGAGCCCTTCTCCAGAGAGTGAATCGAGGGTGGAGGACTGAGCTCAAGTCCCCAGGCAGAGCAGAAAATTGGCACATGACAGCACTGCCCCACCTCCAGGCCCCTCTTTTCTGATCACATTTTTCCTGTCATAACAATCAGAATGTTTGAGACAAAATGTACTTATGCATGGTCCTCCACAGTAGGGACATCTCCCACCATATGTACTGAAGGTACACTCAATCACAACATCTACGTAATTAATAAACATAATAAAGTGTTATTCCCAATATCATCTGGTATTAATTGATAGCCATTCATAATAGCAGAAAACCTCTGGGAACAAAATGATCTTCAGAAGCCCTGGCATGAAGTATCTGCACTCACAATCAATTCAAGTTTGATAACCTTTTTCTGGGTTACTGCTGCTTCATCACACACCATGAAGAACCAACATGATTTGTCAGAGCTGAATCTCCAGCAGTAATTCCACCAACAGGCAGATCTGTTACCTAAGTCATAATTCCAGTTTTAAATCTCCAAGCAGGTGCTGTCAAACAGTTAAGGAAATGGCTCAAGATAAACCTCATCTTATTTTATTTTGACAATAAAGGCTTGGAGACCATGTTACATGTGATTTTTTTGTTCTTAATTATTAACTTCATATAAGATTGCAATACTTATGAGTCCTGTTCAGGTACTGGTACCCCACAAATTCAATTTGATATAAATAAAACAAAAATAATCTTTTTCATATCACATACTATCACAGGCAGAAAACCTGCACGTGCAGAGACACAAGGATATGGAGCATGGAATGTTCACGGTCCATGCTGTTTGACTTTACAAATTTGAGGTGCCTGGTGTGCACTAGTAACCATGTACATGTATTCTCTAGTAACCATGAACAAAGCAAAATTCTTTAAAAGACAACTAGAATGAATAATATAATCTTATTTTAGAGCTTTCCCCTTGACTTCATAGGAAGCCTTTAATCTACATTTAAATAGCTCTGACCATACCACTGGAATACAGCAATACTCCATACTGTTTACTGGGAGAATGATACAGAGGAGGAGCAAAATCTTCCCCGTTTTGAGGAGGATTCACTGCTTTTATTAGGTAACTTCCGTGCTGCAAACAAATGCATCTGATACAAAAAACCCACACTGTTGTCAACTGTATGGTTTCCCTGTTCCTCAGTATCCCTGACAAGTTAGCTGAAGCAGCCTCCTGTGCTTTTCACAAATAAAAGTAAAGTACCCTATAAGAAATGAAACACAGTTATCCAATATATTCTCTGTTTCCAGAGGAAATCAAAAAAACAACTCTTCCAGGATGAGAAAATGAACAGTGCTTTAGTCGGTGTTTTTCTGCTGCCCAGCCATAAGCTAAATAAAGTAGTGAAAGCATATAATACATGTGATGAGCCTTTTGCTTCTTTTCTCCTCTTTTTCCCTGTTCTGTCCAGTATTGAATTCTGAAGATGCAAAGCATGTCCAAGAAAAATATTATTTCCTCTGTATCTTTTATTTCTGGGCAGCAACTTTCTTGCTGTGTCTGCAATTCTCAACAATGACAGACAGTCAGTAAATATGGGACATAAACCTCCATAAAACACAAGAACAGAAACAGCTGTTATGTGTATTGATTGAGTGAAACAGGGTACTTGTATTTAAAAAAAAAGGTTATTCACCATTCTCTGAGAGAATGAAATGCTTAAGATGTCACTTTCACAAAGGACAGAGGTTTACCAATAAATATGACTGAATTTACAAGGGAAAATTTGTTCCATATTTGTTCTAAATTTGTTCTAGAAGTAAGAAATACCAGGGCAAGGGCAAGCTGGATTTATTCATAACCATGGTGTTTAGCTGCTGATAATTTGCTGCAAGGATGTGGGACATCTCCTTATTTGCATTGCAAAAAAGATGCCTTTTTTCCAAATTAAAAAAAAAAAATCAGACATTGCAGAAATACATGTGAAAAAGAGGTGAGAATGAGCTTCCAGCCATTACAGGAAACTGCAGCATGCCAAATTTTCTGGAATTTTGCTTTTTGTCAATAACAGTGAAGTATGGCTACAATAAACCATGGCACAAATGGTGAAAAAAATACTCCCAAAGTTATAATTAAATATAGTTAATTATTTTAAGAGAAAAATTTGCTCTTTCTGTATGTATTTTTTTCCTAGTATTTAATGGAAGAAGAGCTGTAACCTGGTTTGTCAGGGACATGGTAGCAGGGGTAAGCAGCAAGCACACGGGAGCCCTCATAAGAGAAACTCACTACCAATAAGTGAGATGACTGGGAGAAGGCAGCATTGAGTCCTCACCTTGGGAAATCAGTGTCAGGTTTATTACAAACAGAAGAGTGCACTTAAAATTAAAAGGCAGACATCAATGACACGAAAGCAACAATTCTGGGTTTTCTCTGCTTGAATCTCAGTGGGCCATCACTAGTTGTTTCCATCAGAAGAATTAACTATCCTTCTCTTTTAAATGTTATTTAGCAACTCCTGCAAACTGAAGCCCCTGAACCAAAGGTGTCTCTAATATGAGGGATAGAGAACTGTGCCTCAAAGTGCTGCCCCTCCCAGATGGTGAGAGTCAAGCACAGAGCAAATCACCCTCTGCAGAGGTGCTGAGCCCTACTGTGGAGGCTGCTCCTGTTGCTGTACTCTGCAGCACAACATTTATTATATTCGTGGCTTCAGCTGGTTTACTTTTCCTAATATTTCAACTGAGATCTTGGAAGAGGCTGATTTACATCTCTGTGAGTCTGTGTATCAGGCTGCCTTTCTTACATCTGGTGGTTTGCTTGTTACAAACCATTCCCAACTGCTCCTTCATCTTCCTGCAGACAAAGCAGACACAGCAGGTTTGGCATTGTCCAGTGAAGTATTAAAATTCAAACAAACAACCGAACAAACAACAAAAAAGGAATATGTAGTTAGGAATAACAGTCAAAATTTACAGCCCCTTCTCTCACACACACAGTGAAACCTGTTTATCTCCAGGATATATGACTATTTGTTCTTGTTTTCTTTTTTTTTTTTTTTACAACAGGCATCTGATGTTAAAAAAATTCTTTGTGATTAAACTTTTTAATATTTAGCAGTATCCCAGCTCTAGAATTCAGCATGTGTAGAACACACTTGATTTTTAAGAGCTGCAGGCTGGCCTGTGCTTCTCTGCTTTTCTCATTATTTTTCAGTGAATAAGATGCAGTGAAAATATTGGAACTGTGCTTATTAACATTTAATGATGATTTAGGAATTTAAGATCATTTAGTGCAAAGTATTTTTAAGTTTTCAATCAAATATCTCAGACTTGTACTTGAAACATCAACCTCATGGAAATTCTGTGAAATAATTTAATATTCATGTCCAGTGAGTTGAGGCAAACCTCCAGAGTCAAAGATTGCTCAAGATCTAATTATTTTGTGGGCAATATTCTCTTCTATTAAAGACATTAGAAATAAATTGCTTAATTTAAAAACTACAACAAATCCAGTAGACCTTTCTACTTAAATTAAAGCTTTTCAAGAAGACTTGATTAATGGTATACTGCATTAATTAATTTAAAATCTATTATCTTTGCACTTCTACAAAAGACCCTTAAATATGCTTAGTCTTCTATAATTGAGAAGAATATTTGCAGGAAACCTAAAAACCTGTAAGGTTTTCCTTGTGCAAATGGATACAAGAGACATGAGAGAAGTCTTCTCACATCTTTTTTTCCCCATCAAAGTTCTTCTGCCTTGTCACCTTTGTGTCTCAATTCCTTGACTATGACACAAGGAAAAGAAGGAAATTATGTCTTTGTGGTGCATTGGAGTTGCTTTATTTCTGTATCAGTTCAGGCAATAAAAAGCACGTAGATAAACATGAAGTCTCTAACAGAATGTTTAAGTGTGAGGAGTTATTAGCTCCGTGCCATTTAGCTATGCACATGAATACCAGGGGGCTTGGTAGAGATGATTCCGATAGGCTTCCTTCTTTATCTGAACACAGTTTTAAATTTCACAGGGTAAGGGTTCTTCCTGGTCTGTGAAGGTCCAACCTCCACTCCTGGCATGGTCCCACAAGGGCTGTGAGAAGCCTCCCAGTACCTGGACAAGGCTGATTAGAGAGTTTCTTCTCTCTGACACAGGCTGAATCCCCGAACTAAGGGATTGAGGCAGTAGGTGCTAAAAAGTGCTGCTGTTCAATCGACTTGTGCCCAGGTTCTCCTCCTCTTCTGCTGGATCCTGCAGTCAGACTGGACTTGCTGGGCAGCCTCTGCTCAGCAAAGCTTTTGTCTGCCCCCTCCACAAAGGAATTTAGGGCAGCTCCTCCAGCCCGGGAGTCTCCCTGGACAGGCAAAGACTGGCAGATCAGCCTGCACAGCCACCCACAACCAGACAACCAGCAAGGAAGCTGCAGAAACGTTCAATTTCATCCCAAAACAAGCACCTTCATCTGCTCCTGTGAGTCATCTCACGTTCTCCATTGACTGACTTGATGGATGCCCACCAACCACAAGGGACTCCAAGGAGTCGCTCACACGGACACCTCTGCAGGGACCTGTGATCCACTGAGTGAAAACTCTGCCTGGGATGAGCCAGTTTGACTCTGCTTCACAGAGACTGCCAGAAAGGAACACCCTGGCCTTGCCAGCTGAGTTTTAGTATTTCTTTTTATTCCATCTACCAGTAGGATGTATACATTTTTCTTGACAAAGATTTCAGCAGAGACCCCAGTCACAGGAACTATCCTGAATCAGCCTGGATTCATTATCCTGAAATATTCCCAAGGATTTCCCCAAGGAATGTTGGGAGAAAAAAAAAAAGAAAGTAAGCAGAAGGACTGTGATCTCTGTTTTTTATTTATCATTCTTTTGTGTAAACTGCATTTAGCTGAAAATGCCTTGCCTATCTTTGGCTTTCCTCATTAAGGCATTCTCAATTTGCTACCACCACCACAACACCCGGGCAGGTCATTCTGGTGTTCATTGTCATAAAGTTCCTCACAAGTTACATTCTCCTCCTCCTCCCCATTCTGCATGCACAACATGAGCACTGATAGCCATATGCCTTCAGGAAAGCACCCTCATTGCAGGACTGCGGTTCTGCTGTAATTTCCTAAAGCAAATCAATAAACAGTTGCTGGCAGCGGGGAATTCTATAAAGTACGGAATAAAACAGAATTATTATTTCCAATTCATGGCATTACCTCATTTTCTTTTGCAAAAAAAAAACCCAACAAAACCCAAAACATTTCAAGTGTTGTTATGTTTATTTGATTGTATTACTCTGATTCTCTGTTATTCTGCATGATAAATTTGGTAGATAATGTTCTGACAGAAGTGAAACAGGCGGCCCTGGGTGGGCTGTGGCTGTGGGCTGTGGCTGCCCGAGGTCGGAGCTGTGGCTGCCCGAGGTGGGAGCCACTGCCTTCACCTGGGAGCCGCCAGGGCTGAGTTCCAGGTGGCCCAGGGAGCACTTGGCGGCTCCAAGAGGGCAGAATTTTGGCTGGGTCTCCGTGCGGGCTGCTGGCAGAGCCCCGCCGGTGGGTGCTGGATGCGGGGTCCCCCTGCAGCAGGGATTGGTGTGCCCGGGCCAGGCGCTGCATGGTCCGCCCAGAGCCACATGGGGATCACACGGTGCCGGCAGGGCTGGGGTTGGGAGAGTGGAGAGTGGTGGTACCTGAGCTGGGGGACACTCGGCAGCCTGCAGGGAGATGTCCAGATAGGGGGGATCTCCAGGACCCTGAAACGTGGCCCTGGAGAGGAGGGAACTCCGTCAGCCTGGAGATACTGGGAGCATGGACAAGAGGGACCCATGGGTACCCCAGAGCCCTAAAATGGGGACCCCCACAGGCAAAACCCTGGAGCTGATCCAACACGAAACTGGGGAGCCCAGGGAAGGAGAACCTCTGGGATTTGGGATTCCTGGGATCTCCAGCAGCCCAGAGAGACGGGAAACCAATACAGGACCTGCAGCTGCCCAGACAGGGGTGACCCCACAAACCCCAAAGTGGAGACAACAGAGTGGGGGAAGTCCTGGGTAGGAGTTTTTTTGGAATCTTGGAGTTTCAGAGGCTTTCATGGACATGAGGTGCCTGGTAACTTCTACAGGTGAATTTGGGCAAAAGGAACTTCTAACCTGTTGTGGTTCATATTTTATATTGTTAAGTTATTGTTGAATGGTTCGTTCTATTGTTCCCCTATGTTCTCCCCAAAGTTGCGTTACCCATGAGTTGTATCATCCCTTAGAGCTGCCCCTCAAGCCATTCCACTCCCTTTGTTCTAGTTTCTTCCCTGCCTATCAAGGCAAGTCAGCCTCTTTTTCCTGAATCTTCCCTGCCACTCTCTCCCTGGACCAAGCCCTGATTCAAACACCCACTTGGAAATCCTCTAATCTATGATGCCCCATTGGGCCCTGTGGCCTTTCCCTCTCCTCCCCCTACCCTGACTGGTCCCACACTACTGATGTAATCCCCTTGTTCTACCCTTGAAGTTTCCCTATTGGTTGTTTTTTTGTATCCACCCCCTGGTTTGTGACAGTATTTTAACCCGTGCACTGAGACGCTCAGGGCTCTTTTGACCTGTCCCCTTCATCTGGAATAAACTCATCCCTGTGGAACCTCAGGACAGAGAGCCTCCTCCTTTCTCCTTCTCCAGCCCCTGACATTGCTGATTCTGCTGGATCTTCGGGTTCAGCTGTGGGCAGAACCCAGTTCCCAGCTGTTCCCCACTCCTGGCACAGTGCCCCACTCCTGGCACAAGCCAGGACTCCGGTGGGCTATGTCACCAACCCAATGTACGGTCATCTTGCTTTCCCCCAAAACAGGATTCCCTTTCCCAAACCTTGACTGGATGAACAAGCACGTGGAAAGGAAGAGGAAGATGCCCCAGAACACCCAGGCAGGTGAGGACGAAGTCACTTCCCCTTTCCTCCTCTCTCCTCCATCTCCCAGCCCAGCAGCACCCCTGGCTGCAGGACAGCCCCACTGCCAACATTGTCCTTCCAGGGACAGATTGAAGAGATCTCCTTCCCCTTCTTCTGGCTTGGAGACAAATCCCATCGTCTCCTTGTCCCTCCTCCCCCAGACAAGGAGCTGAGGATGTAGACCAGGGAGGACAAGGACAAATCCCTGTGGCAGAACCTCGTGGAAGAGGATGTTTTGAGCAGCTCCACAGTGCAAGAATCCAATGGGGAAGAAGGTCCCCAGAGATCTTGCTCAAGGTGGGGTTCCAAACCTAGCTCAGGGTGCTCCAAGGAGGAAAGACCCACCCTGTGCCAGGATGGCAGCCGGTGATCCAGCTGGAGCTCGGAGCTGGTGGTGTATGAGCAGCTTCATGACAGAGAGAAGCCCCACAAATGCTTAGAATGTGAAAAGAGCTTCAGCTGGAGCTCCAGCCTGATCCACCATTGGAAAATCCATATTGTGGAACAGCCCTATGAGTGTGGGGCACGTAGGAAGAGTTTAATCCAGACCTCCAATCTGATCTGTCACCAGATGATCCACCCACCGGCACATCCACACTGGGAGATGACCTACAAGTGTCTGGAGAGTGGGAAGAGCTTCTCCTGGCCATCATCCTTGACCAATACCAACAAACCCACCAATAAGGGAAGGCCTGTAAGTGCCCCCACTGCACAATGAGCTTTGTCCTCTGCTCCAACTTCATCCCCCATCAGAGGACCCATGTTGGGCAGAGACCTGATGACCCACATTCCCCAGGATCCCCATTGGGAAGACACCTGCCCCCTTGCTTGCACCTGGCAATGGTGCGAGGTGGGACCAAAGAACATGAGTCTGGCCATGTCCCCATCATTATCTTTGATCCCACCTCAGGTCATTGCCAGAGACTAAGAAAGGAACTCTCTCACTCCCAAAGGAGAAGGGTGACCTTTCCAGGTGGGAGAAAATATATGGTCTGGAAGAGCTGGGTCAGTGTTGTCACAGTTTTCCCTTTGTCTCATTCCTTCTCTTCTCAATGTTGTTGTGGTTGCCAGTAATAACTTCTTATCCCAGCCCGGGAACTTTGCCTTTTGTGCTTTCACACAGGGCCACAGTTCATGCAGCTGGAGCCCTGATCAGTCACCAGGAGGCATTTCTGCTCATCCACGCTGTAGTACTGTGGACTCACTTGAAATTTTGGTATTACTGCAGCTGAATGAGCCTTTGCCACTGTTTATGCCTGGGCTGAGTCCTATCCTTTCCTTTTCATAATTCACCAAACAACAACAGAAGTAAAGCAACAATGGCAGCTGAAAATAATTTAAGAAGGGAAAAAAAAAATCCCCTAGAAATAATTTTGTCAAACCAGAAACAGAATCAACCTTAGCCAAGGATGTGCTGCCTAACCAGTCAGCACAAGCTCCACCAGCAGACGTGAATATAAAACATGTTTGACACATAAATGTGTGTGGTGTCATAAAGAGTTTTTCGAAAGTGATTTCAACTTCATTTGAGGAGTGAAACACATTCATGCTTCAGCAGCTAATGCATGGGCTGGGCGCACTAGGCAGCTGAGCTGCTGCGGGCAGCCAGAAATAAGGCAAACTTTCTCAGCAGTATTTGGTTTGCTTTCTCTTTAATTTCTTCCCATGCGAGAGGAGACGGACTTCGGACTTATGCCTTCAAGAATATTTGAATTTTAATCACCTCGTAATTCACCTCCTCTGGCTTTTTGTACAACCTGGTCTCAAAAAACAGATGGATTTTTATTTATTTACTGTGGGACATAAGAACAGCTCAATAGCTGCCCCAGTGTTTCATTTTTTCAAACAAAATCATATGTAAAACAAGTTCCATAGAGAAAGCCCATCAGAGTCAAAGCAAGTTGCTGCATTGTTCAGTGAAAATAAGCTAATTTTCAGAACTAAACCACAAAGTTGGGAATGTGAGTAAAGGTGTGAAATTGCTATAAAATGAATTGGCAAATTTCATAAGTTCATGATTAAGCATTATAGATGGATCAAAAGAAGATCAAAAGAAGAATTCTTTATTAATCATCACCATATGATCAAAAGATGTTTAAGTCCTGGGTTTCCAATGTATTTTTTAAAAAATAATTAGATTTAGCATCACACTTTAGAGGAAAATAAAATTTGTCATGTTTCCAATTTAGGTAAAGTATACTTCTGAAACTAAACATTTCAGCGCTATTTCTTCTATTTCTTTGTTTTTTAAACTAGTCCTGTAACTTGGAGATACTGCTATTTCACAGCTCTTAGGTCACAGCCTTTTACTCTAACAGAAGTAAATTTGACTTGAGACTGTAAGACCATTAGCTATTACAGTTTGTTGGTTTGCATTTTTGTTGAACACATTTCTAGTAAAGACACTTTTCTTTCCAACATCTTGCTGTTATTCTGACACTTCTACCATGCCCCCTCCTGCAGATACACAAACACATGCACAGATAGATGTAAGGCAATCCAAAATTCAAACCCCAGTTAAGGAATTACAGATTTTGGGTCAGGATGTGGGAGCATTACAACATAGTCCTGTAGACGTAAACATGAATGATGTGTTGTAAACTCCATGTCAACAGACATGTGACTCTTGGGGAAGGATGATCTTTATATTGAATTTTCTAGAATTTATGGAGCAATGACTTTAACATGGGAAGTAGCTAAGCAGGACATTCTGATAGGCTTAAGGAAAGGAGCCTCAATCCACAGCTGCAGAATGAAATTCAGTTCTAAATATAACTGAAAATGAGATTAAAATACAAACGAGGTTACATGTTGAGAATCCAAAGCAAAAATACAACTTTTTTTTTTTTTAATGAAAGATGAATAAAAAATAAATAGAAAATTAGAGAAATGCCAAAAAAAAATATGAGAGGCACAGGAAAGGGGTTACTACCACCATGGCTCCAGCCCTGGTTTCTCTGTCAGGTGTGACCCCAGGCAGCCAGACCAGCAAGGTGGGGCAGGAGAAGCCTCGTAGGAGCAGCCAGGACAGCAAAGGACAGCAATGACAGCCATGACAGCAAAGACTCCTGACACTTTGTAGACACCGTGCCATTTTGGGCACCGTGCCTTGTTTATTTAGGGGTGTCTTGCTTAAGGAGAGATGGTAGCAGTGGCACAGGCACCATGAGCACCCTCAGGACACTGGCACATCCAGCATGTCTCTCATGAACTCCTTCATGATCTCTGCTCCCTTGACGAGTCCCTGAGGTCTATCATGTGTCCAGCTCTGCTGGACAACTGAACAAACTACCCAGAGCTGGGGAAAAATGCTGCAAACAGCACCAGCGCCAGCTCCCTTGGAACAGGAGGAATACGTGTAGCTGATGCTGAGTCAGTGCAAAGTGCTGATGGGTGGTGTGGCAGCAGAAACTTGACTCGGCACTGTGCAGAAGATGTCCCCTTGTCTGGTTTTGTTTTGTTTGCTTTTTTTCTCCCACTGTTGACACTGAACTTCTGTGGCTGAGGCTGAGACATCCCTCCTACCTTGTCAGCAGCAGGCCCTGTCCAGAACTGGCTATAAAATATAAGAAAAGCAGCTGGGAACAGCAATGCGTGGAATCTTACCGTTCAGGAGCTTTCATGTCAGAGCCCTGCCTGTGGCTTATGCTTTTCAGCATTTCCGTTTCTGTGCACAAAAGTGATTGTTTTTTTCTTTTTTTGCCTAAGAATTCTTGAGAAGCAAACATTCTGTTGCAACTCCCCTGAGTGCAGCTGTTAAGATCATTACTGGGAAACAGAAAGTAAGGCCAGAGTAACAGATCAGCTGGGAGCTGGTCAATCCCTGCAAAGGGCTTATTTACGATATAGGAGCACCATGTTCCAGGATGGCCATGAAGGATAAAGAAAAGGGGGTGTAACAAGAAAAAAAAATGAAAAACCCAACCAACCAACCAATTTAAAATTTTAAACTTATTTTTAGGTGACTTTTGATAGATAATTTTATAAATACACAGTCCTTTTACCTGCCTGTAACTTTATCATGTGAATTTATAGCACTATATGCTTTTATCCTTCACTGAATCTTGCAGAGATTGGAAAGGAAACTTGTATAAAGACAGCAGTAAAATCACACTTGTATTTTAGAAGTACAGCCCTTAGCACAAGGCTGACACACCAGGCACACCCCTGACACATTCTAGCAGTACAAGATGACCTCTACCTGGCAATAGGCTCTTTAGGCTCAGGGTGCCCCTTCCTGAAGTCTTTTCTTAGCACAGTGGTCCACTCAGTACTCAATGAGTTAATTGCTGAGTAGAACCAAACTCCAAATCATGTGGAACTGGTGCTGTAATAAATGAATCATGAGATGTTGGCTCTCGCGAACGTTAAATGTATAAGGTTAAAAGAAGTTCTCTTGAGATCTGGTGGTTTTATATATGAGTTTTGTAATGTTGAAAGTTAATCTCCAGCCATTGGCAAAGCTGAAATGAGAGGCGTGATGAAGGAGGAGGTGGGTCAGAAGAGTGCCATGTGTACGAGTGTGGAGAGGGTCACCTTACCAGGAGATTGGTGAGGCAATAGCATATATTAGCATTGTTGCTGTAGGAATCTTTAAAATCAGAGGGTTTTGGGAAAGCTGCAAAAGGGAGGCCTCAGAGACAGCAGAACTGTGGTTAGAGCTAAGCAGTAGACATAAGAGTTGTCAGCAGAAAAATTATATAAGTAGAAAAGTAAAGACAAATAGAACAATGGTCTGTGTATTAACACTTGTCTAGAATAACTCCCTAAGTTACGGAAAACTATATCTAGTGATATATTAGAAAATTCTAAGCTTAATAATGAAGCTCTGTGCTTTGTGTTTTAAGGCTTACAAGTAGGTATTGTATTAAAAATAAGCAAACATTGTTTTAACAAAAGGTACTTGTGCTTATAGTTGTCGGATGGAACTACTGTCAATATGCTTTTGCTTTCTGTGACTGATCAAAAAACTTTTAAAGTAAGTTGTAACATTAAGTTCGTTGTCTGCTACTGGGGATGTGAGCTGCTGGCATCTTCCCATTGTCATAACCATGTAATGAGACTTACGATGAAAAATAAACATGTTCCTCAGCAGTCTCAGTTTGCAAACCCTTAAATTACATCCTGTAATGGGATGCCCCTACTAGAAGTTATTCCAAAATAACACAGCAATCTTCTAAGACTTTTCTTAAGTTTGAACACAGACTGTGCAGGGCAGTTGAGCTACGGGTACAAAGCAAGGAGGCGAGGCAAGACGTGCTCACGGAGGTAGCCATGGCAAAAGCAAATGATAAATACAAAGCAGTGATCATGAGCCTTCTCCTTAACACATCTCCTATTCTGCAAGATATGCTAGAGGTCTGTGCAAGGAAAGTCTCTGTGCTACCAACAGACTATGTCATCAGATCTAAGCTACCAAGGACGGTTGCTATGGCAAAGACACCTGGACCACCAACACCTTCCAACCAGCAACAGAGCACCCAGAGACTTCTGAAAAGACTAACTGCACCAAATATGCCTTGCTACCTTTGCAGGCAAACAGAACACTGGGCATCCCATTGCCCTTTGAAACAGTGATTTATAGAATTTAAGAACAATGTCTCAAGGGAGCAAAAGTCTCCACAAATTAACCAGTCTCCACAGCAACAAGGAGAACAATCAAAAAACTAGAAGGAGAACATGGGCCTTTCCCACATACTGACAGAAATGGGGTGGGCTGATCAGCTAAAAAAAGGGAGGAGGGGGAGAAAAAATCAAATTATAATGACCTAACAGTCTTTCCTAACAAAACACTGGATTTGACCACAAATAATCTGTATTATGATGTAGGAAAACCCATTCTGACAATTAAAAATCTGCATGATCCTTTCAGGTTGCATGTGGGAGTCGGGGTTGAGAGTAACAAGGCAGGGATGCTTTGGGAGGATTCTTACGTTTAACTCAGGGCGAGCAGGTGTGACAATTTCCCAAGGCCCCTCGCTCCCACATAGATGCCTGCCTGTCACCCAGGACTCACGCCCACTCGCCAGAAAGTTCTGTCCCCGGTTCTCCCATTGGCTCATATGTTGTAGTCACTCCCTTCCTGTTCTGTTATTGGTTGGATGTGTGTAACCCCACCTCAACTCCTCCCTCTACCCCTATCCCCATTGGTTCATTGTACCCTGTCCCCTCCTACCTTCCCCCAGTTTATATACCCTGAATCCACCCTGTCAGGGCACTTCTTTTCTGCCTGCTCTCCATCCCTGGTTCCCATTTGACAGTGGTTGTTTTCCTTCATCTGCCACCCACCCAGCCTACCTACCTTCCTTGCACTCTTCTGGACCCTCTACTTTACCCTAAAATAAACCCTGTTGGACTAACATTCAGAGTTCACTCCCGTTCTTCTCACAAGGAGAAGATTTATAATATCCAGACACGGGCCTCTGGTCGGCTGGGAGAGCTGTTCATTGGGCCTGGGGCAGAGACGTCACCAGATCAGTGGGCACCCTGACAGGATCTGCCCAGGGCAGCCCGCAGTTGCAGCTGACAGAACTGCTTCATCTGAAGGACACTGACTGGTGTTTCATCTCGGTAAACAGCGAGGAACCAGGCACTTGGCACCAGACTAACAGTAAGTATGTCATCCTTGGGGACACCAAGCACACACCACAGGAGATCCAGATCCTTCCTGGTCTTCTAACATCAGACCCTAGATGGTTTGTTCTCTGGCTGCACTGCATCCAGCCATCCCTTTTTCTGCCAAAAGTGAAAATAATGGCCCAAGCCATCCCAGTGCTGGAACCACCATGGGATCCAGAGCAGACAGCTTGAACTAGAGGCAACAGTCTGCTGGACACAAGTAATGGGAGAAGAAAAGCCAATGATGTGGGGTTTGTCGAGGCAGAGAGTACAAACAACTCAAAGGACTTTTAGACACAGGGGAAGATGTGATGTTCATTCCCTCTAGGGAGTGGCTGTCACATTGGGAGTTGCAAAGCATGGCAGGACATGTTATGGGTATAGGGAGCATGCAATTAGCCAAACAGTCAAAGGGCATTTTACAAATGTAGGGGCCAAACATAAAATTGGCGTCTTTGCATGCGTTTGTTTTAGATTACACAGAACCCTTGTGGGGAAGAGACCTGATGGCCCAATGGGGGGTCACAATTGACATACCAGAAACCCCCCAGGTTTTTCAGGCAGTGGCCACTGAAAAGAATTGTACCAAAAAACTGAATTGGAAAACAGATTCACCAGTCTGGGTAGAGCAGTGGCCACTCAGTAAAGAAAAACTGAAGGTGCTTGAGAAGCTCGTGGAGGAGCAGCTCACCAAAGAAAATATTGTGGAGACCATGGGTCCGTGAAACTCACCTGTTTTTGTGATCAAAAAACAAATAAAGACAAATAGTGATTCTCCATGACCTTCACCAAATAAATAATGTTATTGAAGACATGAGCTCTCTCCAACCTTCAATGTTATTGAAGATATGTGTTCTCTTCATCAATGGGGATGCCATCCCCATCGATGCTTCCCCAAAATTGGAATCTGGCAGTTATTAATATAAAGGACTGTTTCTTTCAAATTCCCCTGCATCCTGATGATGCCCCATGCTTCGCCTTCTCAATTCCTACCATCAAATAAGAAGTCCCAAGGAAGAGGTACCACTGGAAAGTATTTCCCCAAGGAATGAAAAATAGCCTTGTGATCTGCCAGTGGTATGTCTCTTCCTTCTTGTTCCCTGTGCGTGCAGCCACAGGAGAGGCCATCATCCTGCATTATACGGATGATGTGCTTGTGTGTGCCCAGAGCGATGACATGCTTGCCCACATGCTTGACCTGACAATTGATTCATTAGTTGCTGCATGGTTCAAGCTCAAAGAGGAGAAAATTCAAAAGATGCCACCTTGGAAGTACCTGGGCCTGGAAACTGGCAAGTGGATCATTGTGCCACAAAAATTGGTAATTAAAAACAACATCAAAACATTGACAGATGTCCACCAACTGTGTGGGTCCTTGAACTGGGTAAGACTTTGACTGGATATTTCCACCTTACACCTGGCTCCCCTTTTCCATTTATTGAAAGTGGGAGAGGAGCTAAGTTCTCCTAGGACCCTTACCCAAGAGGCGAGGGCAGCACTGGAGAAGTTGCAGAAAATCATGTCCACATAACAGGATAAGATTTATTGTTTTCGGTAAATTGCCACACCTCCATGGGGTAATTAATTATATAGAAGTACTCCTAAATGTTGACTCTCATCTCTTGTAGGAAGGAGGAGGGCCTGATAATACCTAAGGTGTAACTTCCCAACCAATCTTTGTGTAACATTACATAAACCATTTTCTCACAGAGCCAAAATAGTTCTTTTGAGGCCCTCCAAAATGTCTGAGGTTCTATTGTAGTAATTCCACTCTTACTCTAAAATTTAGAGATTTGGGATTCATTATAAAAAGGGTTAGTGTCTCTGCATTCATATAATTGTTTTTGCTTGATGTAAGAGCATTTTCGATTTTGTCTTTTAGACCAGTATAAATGACTAGCTTGGGGCATCCACTACTGATGGGTGCTATTGGTTACTAAATACTATTTTCAACATAACTCACCTACATATGAGATATATTTCGATTCCCTTCTGTACAGACATTCCTCACCAACCACTTCTAATCTTAAGCTCCACACTTCTTCATCATTCCATTTATCCCACTCAGGCAGTGATTCTTGGTCTTTTACTCTGTTCATCAGTTTCAGAATTTCCTGTGGGTATTCCCTCTCATGGCCAGATTTCTGCTGTTCTAGTATTTCCACAAATCCAACAGTCAGTAATATTAAATTTATGACTTATTCTTTTAACCAGATCTAAAAACAAGTTTTTCCCATCTAAGATTCTGATTCCCACCCCTTTTTTATCACACCTTCTACATCTTTTTCTTTTATCAAATCTGGTTCATATTCTCCCTTCTTCATTCTTTTTTCTCTAACACCTTCTCAAGCACCAGTCTGAGACAGGAGGGAAAGTAGAGCCCAGAGTTTCTCTGGCAAAAGAAACAGAAATTTATTTCCTTCTCCTGAAGTTGAGCCGTTTGCGCTGCCGTCTGCGGTGGTGGCGCCTCCTCTTCCTGTGGAGCTCCAGAGCGTCCTGAAGGCTAGGGGCCCTCTTTCGGAAGCGTGGGAGCCTCGGAGGCGAGGGGGTCCTGTTGCAGATAGTCATGGAGGAGCTGGGGCTGGGACTGAGGCTCTGGGTACTGCAAGATGCCTTGACTGCCAGCTCCTGCCTCTGCTCAAGGTTCTGCTCCTTCCTCTGCTCCAGGCTCTGCTCCAAGCTCTGCTCCTGCCTCTGCTCCAGGCTCTGCTCCTGCCCTTGAGGCACAGACATGGCCAAGGGCTGCCTGGCAGCTGCAGCAGGGCCAGCTGTTCCCTGCCCTCCCGCAGCGTGCCCGGCTGTGCCGCTGCTCTCTGCGGCCTCTGCCCGCTGCTGCCGGCCCCTCCACATTCCTGCCAGCCTCAGGCGCAGCTGGGCCCACATGGGAATCAGTCCACTGAAAAATGCCGCCCGCACTCTGGATAGGAAACCCACCTGGGGCACAGGCTGAGGGGGGTCTTATAGCATCTGCAGAGTTGTGGCCTGTCTCTGTCTAGTTGGTGGCTTTAGACAAAGTTCCCACCGGGGTCTCCATGGCCTCAGCTGCTTGGCACAGCAGGCTGAGCTCAGTCAGCACCACAAGCAGCTCTCCATGAACCCAGACAAAAGCCACTCTGAGACCGAACTTACCCCAGTATAAACACTGGGGTCTTGAAGTCACAATGCAACCCCTGGTGACATCAGAGTTATCCAGTGAGGTAATCCCATTGTGCCAACTGTGACCCCCACGCTCATCTCACAGTCTGTGAGTTACAAGAAATACCATTATTCCTTGTTTCCTCAGACTTTGCCCTGCATTACAGGGCATCCTATATAGACCAAAAGAGATACAGAAGACTGAGATGTCTCCAGCTGCCTGACCGAAAAACTGGGCGGTGTTGACTCTGAGAACAGTTTTCCTGATGGCAGGTCTGCATGACAGATGCACAATATTCCTGCAGTCTATTGGCTTCCTGACATGGAGATTCTGTGAAATAACTACCACGGGCAGTCACACTGAATCATTCCCTCAGAACATTCTGTGTGAATGCTCTTGAAACTGACGCCATTAGTCAAATGCTGGCATTTCACAGTTGAGTTACATACTATGGTAAATTCTTTATTTTCTTTGTCCTGAGGCTTGCAAGTATTTGCTGGTCCTTTCGTTTACAAGGCAACACATATTTTATATGTGTTTTATATGTTTCTTTATGAGTTTTATAATTTCTCTCACAGTTCTATAATTTCTCTGTTTGACTTGGAGCAACTTAATAAATATAACAAGTTCTGATTTTTTTTTGTTTGATTTTTTCCATGATGGTTTAACACTCTCATGTTCTTGAAAACCTATTGTGTTCCTTTATAATTTGAAATAACTTTCCTGTAATCTTAAACTGTCCAATTTCTAAGAATGCTCAAAAATCCAGTGCAGTATTTCTGACTCCTGCCAGGCAGAGCTGTTGCATGGACATGTCTGGAAAACTTCATTAAGAAGTGTGCGCAGAGCTAGAGTTGTTTTTACAATGTATATATTCCTTCACATGTTCTAAAAATCTGTACTCTCTACTCTCTCTAAGAAACAATTGTGACTAATAAATAGTATTAAGTCAATAACAAATATTAGGCTAATTGTAAACATAACTTAGTAACAGCAATGAACCCTCTCTTTGTTTTCCTTAATTTTAAACTAAAGAAATTTCTGGACCTCAACTTATGCTCTAGTTACAACTCGTATTTTTCAATGCATTTGATTAAAAATTTAGATCTCAGCAGTGCCTTTTCCCTTGAGTTTCACATGACTCTAGTATCTTTTATTATATTCAAGAAGCAGTTGTTATGACTCATTTTCTTGTGTCTGTTATGAATGCCAAGAAAATGCAATCTTTGTTCTTCTGACACAGCTCCCTCTGTTCATGATTTGGGATAGCATGAGTGCTGATGTGCAGGAGTTCCTGCTGATGGAAGGGACAGGCATGAGGATGCAGCAGGCACAGTGCCAAGCTGACAGAGGGATGAGCTCTGAAAATGGCACTGAAGGAGAAGAGTTTCCAGGCAGGACAGAAAACAACTTTTTGTTTCACCTCTTCTTTCAGTGCTGTTAAGAATGTAGTCTGGAACAAGCTGGGAACACCAGAGTGTGGAGACCTTTCCAGGCAGGGCTGTGTCAGCTGAAGGGAGCCCAGCAGGGATGAAAACCAAACCAGCAGGGGACTGAGGAGCCCCTGTGGTAGCAGCGAGCAGTTCTGGGCTCTGGTCACTGCTCGTGGCATTTTCTATTGAGCCATCTCCGAGGACTTCTGTAGTATTCTGTATTTCCTACCCTGTCAGCAGCAGCCCCTGTCCAAAACTGATTATACAATATGAGAAAAACAGGTGGGAACAGCAATGAGTGGAATCTTATGGTTCAGGAGCTCTCATGTCAGAGCCCTGCCTGTGCCTTATGGTTTTCAGGACCTCCTTTTCTGTGAACAAAATAGTGACTGGTGGAGGCTTTTTTGCCTAAGAGCTCCTGAGAAGCAAGAGTTCTGCTGGGATCCTCATGAGTATATGAAGTGACTGCTGGAGCCCGGACTAGCTCTTAGAACTCCAGCACCATGCCAGGAGCGGGGAACTGCCTTGGTATGAGGATTTACCAGAGGCAGAACCTTCAGAGCCACTTGCTCTAATGTGCCAGACACCAGCCACAACAGGGACCAGGCAAAGGAGAAAGGAGGAGGCTCTCCATCTTGAGGTCCCACAAGGAACAGTTTATTCCTGGTAGAGGGAGCAGGACAAAAAGAGCCCCTAGCTCTACTATGCAATGGGTTTTATACAGATAAAAGTCAGAGGGTGGACACAAACAGCTAACCACTAGGGAATTCTCAGGGAGGAGATTACATCAAGTGTCTGGTGCCATTTGGGGTAGGAGTGTGGAGAGGATGGGTCACATGGGCCAATGGAGATTTGAGGAGAACGGGAATTCCAAAGGCGTGCTGCAGTTAGGGATTGGCCCTAGGTTTATGTGGCAGAGAAGGTTCCAGAATAAAGGGCTGGGTAATGGCATGAGGGACAACTTTGAGGGAGGATAAAACCCAGGGGTAGACCAGCTCAGGGATAACACAGGAGTACAACAGAACAACTTAACAAGGAATCAATGAAATAAATTCAAACCCCCATAAGTAGAGCTCTTACATTCATTCCTGGGAAACAAAAAGTAAGGCCAGAGAAGCAGATCAGCTGGGAGCTGGTCACTTCCTGCAAAGGGCTTGTGTGATGTGGGAATATCGAATTCCAGGATGGGCAAGAAGGGTAAATGTGCTCAGGTTGCAGCAGGTGAGGTTTGGGTTCACCTAGAAGGTAGTCAGGGGTGGTGAGTACTGGAAGATATGATAGTGAAAGGGTTTTAAAATCATGGAGATTTAGGGTTAGAAGGAAAATTAAGCTTAGTAGGCCCTGAGAAATTACCCTGGGAACGTGTAGGCCTTATACCTCGCTAGAACTGCACCTGTGTAGCTAGTACATGATAAATGATATAATTGTTAGATGTGATGATTGTTTAGTAATTAAATATAATTACTGTTTAATTGTAAGAATAATCATGAGAAACTGTGGTCGGGGGCCTAAGAAAGATCACGAGAAACTCATGCTTGAATAAAGTCAATGTATACAATAGAACAATATAAGTTTAATAATTAATATGTAAGTTATATAATGATAGAAGATAAAATACACTCAGCTCGAAAGCCATGTCGGAGTCAGATTTGGGTCTGTACCCCTGATTCCAGAGCTCTCAATAAAAGCACCTGCATATAATCATATCCCCTGATTATGTGTGTTCCTGAATGCTAACATTTCAGCGAACCCAGATTGGGACCTTGCGGGTGCTGCTGAGGACCCCGTGACCCTCCACAGCTCACAACGTCTCCCGTGTAGAGAGGTAAGGTGCTTTTACTCTAGTCTAGAACCTGCTGATAAGACGCAGTGAAAGCTGCGCTTAATTGGGTTAAAGGAATTCCTGTGGTATTGCCTAGGTACCGTCCATTAGACATTGCGAAAGTGTTGCAGGTTGGGCATTCTGTGGTGTCTTGTAGCTGTAATATGGAGAAGCTTAAAGGTCTTTTGGGCGGCAATGCCTCCATACTGCGTACTTCTACTTTGGGGTGCTTATTAGCACATTGGAAACAGGGTAATTTTGGGTAAGACTTACATAGGGTAAATTTAATTGATTACTGTAATACATAGTGGACAGAATATGTCTTGGAAGGTGGTGAAAAGTTGCCAGTGTATGGAACTTTGCAACATAACACTATTTTGCAATTGATGTTGTTTTGTAAGCCTGAAGGAAAATGGGATGAGGTTGCGTATATTGATTTGTTTTTCTACTTGCGAGATAAGCCAGAATGGCAGGTTGAATGTGGATTGATGGTAGTTAAGGCATCTACAAGTGACAAGTGTGAGGTTTGTGTGAAGGAGAAATGTTGTTTAGAACATCTTGCGTTGAAAGAAAGTCTTGAGTTGGAGGAAAGATACAGATGTTGATTTACAGGTACCCCCCGCAAGACCAAGGGAATGTAACCTTATCCTGCCTGCCCCTACCCCTACTTCATCGCCTGCTTCACCCAATCCTATTTTGCCTAGTCCTATTTCACCCACTCAGCCCTTCTCTCCCTATCCTCCTCTTCCACCATCACCTGACCTCCCTTCCCCTGGAGATGATCTAAATTTAACTGTGATACAGCGGATGGGGGAGGATGAAAGTGAAGGAGATAGCGAGAGTGGAGATGAAAGTGAATCTGCAATACTGGTATCTCATAGGACTCGGACTCGGTCAAAGCCCACCCTGGTTTTGGCCAGAAAAGGTCTGGGTAGACAGAAGTGGACTGTGAATAGGAGCGGAGGGGCCGGTGTTTGTAAACATACCTTTTTCCCCTGTGGATTTAGTAATTTGGAAACAAGCATCTGGAAATTATAGGGAAAATCCTGATAAAGTGGCAAGGGTGGTAAAAATGATTATGAAAACTCAGAATCCAGATTAGGATGATGTACAAGTTATATTAGATACCTTAATGGATTCTACAGAGAAAGAGACGGTACCTAAAGCAGCCAAGGAAAGGGCAAGGGACGATATCAGTAACAGGCTCTTAATGGGAACCCTAGATGATAATTTTCCAACCGAGGATCCAGGGTGGGATCCTAATGCACCTGGGCATATGTGGACGCTGAAGAAATATCAAGGATGGGTCCAGATTGGGGTTCAGAATGCTGTGCCTAAGACTATAAATTGGTCTAAATTGTATGAGATAAGGCAGGAGAAGAAAGAATCCCCTACTGCCTTTTTGGAAAGGCTTAAGGAAGCAGCGAGAAAATACACAAATCTCCAAACAGATACACCACAAGCAAAGGTTCAGCTCGCTCTCATTTTCCTGGGGCAGTCACAGGATGATATTAGTAGAAAATTGCAAAAATTAGAAGGGAAAGAATTAAGAAATCTGGATAAATTGCTTGAAGTAGCCTGGAAAGTATACAATAACAGGGAAAAAGAGGCCAATAAAAGACAACAGCAAAACTTCCTGGCAGTAATACAAGGGAAAGGAAACCAAGGCATTAGAGGGAGGGGCAGGGGTGGCTGGGGACTCTTGAGGGGAAATGGACTTGGCAGGGGACATGGGGGAGCTGCTGTGCCAAGATTGGGATTTAACCAGTGTGTTTACTGTAAAGAAGGTCACTAGAAGAATGAGTGCCCAAACCGGTTTTACCAGGGCAACCAGCCAAGCCAGGATCAAGATATTGAAAAATTAATGGTGCTGGGAGAATATAGTAGCTGACTAGAAACGAAGGAACCTTTGGTAACCATGCAGCTGGGTGATAGAGCAGTAAAATTCCTGGTGGATACAAGGGCTGTGTATTCTGTACTGAATGATTTTCAAGGACAAATTGGGGACAAACAAACAACAATAGACGGGACCACAGGGAAGGAGGAAAATTGGCCATTCCTACAACCTGTGTTTTGGAAATAAAGTCCTAACTCATGAATTCTTATATATGCCTGAGTGTCCAATTCCCCTTTTAGGTAGAGATTTATTGGCAGAACTTGATGCAGTAATAACCTTTGAGAATGGGGAGCTTTTAATGAAAATACCTGAATCAAAGACAGGACAAATTTTAATCATTAAAGAAAAACCAGTTCCCTCTATTCCTAGGGAAGTAGAAGATGCAGTAATTCCCTTCAGTATGGGAAACAGATATACCTGGGAAATCTAAATTAGCACAACCAATACATGTTGAATTAAAGGAAGGGGCAAAAGCAGTACAGGTTAAACAGTATCATATAAAACCAGAAGCATGGCAGGGAATAGTAAAAAATATTGATAAATTCTTGAAACACCAATTTTGAAAAAATTGTGAATCAGAATATAATACACCTATATTTCCAGCGAGGAAACCCAATGGTGAGTATACACTAGTGCAGGATTTGAGAGCAATAAATGAAATAACTAAGGACATTTATCCACTGGTTGCCAATCCCTACACATGGTTAACATCCATGAAAGAGACATATAAATGATTTACAGTCATTGATCTAAAAGATGCCTTTTTCTGCATACCCCTTGACAAAGAAAGTAGGAACCTGTTTGCCTTTGAGTGGGAAAATCCAGGAAATGGAAGAAAGACCCAGCTCACCTGGACACGGCTCCCACAGGGATTCAAGAACAGTCCAACCCTATTCGGAAACCAACTGGCAAAGGAGCTGGAGACTTGGATGGCAAGGGGGCAAGTACCAAGAGAACAATATCTGCTCCCACAGTCTGTTGGTGATATAATGATAGCCACAGAAGAGAAAACAATCTGCATAAAGCTAACAATTGGGATTTTAAATTCACTAGGAATGGAAGGATATAAAGCGTCTAAAGAAAAAGCACAAATTGCCCAACAGATTGTGATTTACCTGGGATGTGAAATCTCACAAGGGCAGTGAAAATTGGGTACTAACCATATTCAAGCTATTTGTGCCATTCCAGGGCCCCAGAATCTACATGAGCTGTGAGTCTTCCTTGGGATGACAGGGTGGTGCCGCCTGTGGATCACGGACTATGGACTAATTGCAAAACCCCTGTATGAGGCCCAGAAGATGCAGCCTGGGGCAAACCACAGAAGGAGGCCTTCCTCAGACTAAAGGAGGCCTTGACAACTTCTGCATTGGGGTTACCCAATTTGTCCAAAGATTTTCAGCTGTTTGTACATGAAAGGCTGCATCTGGCATTGGGAGTCCTAACCCAGCATTTGGGAAGTTGGAAAAGGCCGGTGGGCTGCTTTTCCAAACAACTTGACAACGTCAGTGCTGGATGGCCTTCATGTCTGCGGGCAGTCACAGCCACTGTGATCCTGATACAAGAAGCCAGGAAGCTCACCATGGGAAGGCACAGAGATGTCTGTGTACCACATATGGTAACTACTGTGTTGGAGCAGAAGGGGGACCACTGGCTCTCCCCAAGTCGAATGATGAAATTCCAGGTAATCTTAATGGAGCAAGATGATGTAACAATAAAAACAACTAACCTTTTGAACCCTGCCTTGTTCCTAGGTACAACATCTGAAGAAAGCCCATTGGAACACGATTGCGTGGAAGTAATAGAACACACCCGTGTGGCTAGAGCAGATCTGAAAGATGTCCCCCTAGAACAGCCAGACTGGGAGTTGTTCACAGATGGAAGCAGTTTCATGGAGAATGGAATACGCTGGATATGTGGTAACAACAATCAGTACAGTGGTAGAGGCAAAAGCATTGCCACCAAATACATCCACCCAGAAGGCAGAACTGGTTGCTTTAACCAGAGCACTAGAATTAAGTGAAGGGAAAAAGGTGAACATATGGACTGATTAAAAATATGCATTTGGAGTAGTGCACATGCATGGGGCCCTGTGGAAAAAACGGGGCCTGCTTTCATCTCAAGGGATGCACATTAAACATCAAGGTGCAGTTCTGCAGCTGATAAGGGCAATACAAAAACCTGAACCAGTGGCAGTTATGCACTGTAAGGCACATCAATCAGGAAACTCCAAAATTTGTGAGGGAAATCGGAAGACAGACTGGACAGCTCAACAGGCTGCTCAAAAGGTGCAAACAGCAATGGCATTGGTACCTTTAAAACTTAATGTATCTCAATTCAATTTACGTCTACAGCCGAAATATTCAACAGAAGATGAGAAACTGGGACATGTGCTGAATGCACGGAAGAATCCAGAAGGGTGGTATGTAACTGCACACAGACAGATAGTGGTACCCCCTTGGTAATGAGAGAGGTTCTACAAATTAAACATAACAAATGTCATTGGGGTGCAGAGGCATTGGTGAAGTTTCTAAAATGTTATTTGGTCTCAGTATGAATGTTAACAATGGCAAAATCAATAATGTCAAAGTGTGAGATTTGCTTGAAAAACAATCCAGTGGCTAGACAACAGGCACAGCTATGAAGGGTTTGGATAGGGGTAGAACCAGAAGAATATTGGCAGGTAGATTTTGTAGAATTACAAAGAACTCGGGGATACAAATATTTGTTAGTAGGGGTTGATACATTTTCTGGATGGCCAGAAGCCCTTCCCTGTCGCACAAACCAAGCAAAAGAAACAGTTAAAACCAGTTAAGTGGTTACTACAAGAAATCATTCCTAGATTCGGGGTGCCTCTAGGGGTATCATCAGATAGGGGACCCCATTTCATAGCCACGGTGGTAAAAGAATTAAGTAGGTTGCTGGGAAGGAATAACTTGGGACCTCCACACACCACAGAGACCCCAGTCAAGTGGACAGGTGGAAAGGATGAATCAGACACTAAAAAGGCAAATCAGTAAAATATGTCAAGAAACCAAACTGCAGTGGCCACAGGCTTTACCAATAGCATTGCTGAGAATCTGGATAAAGCCTAGGAGTGGGATGTCAGTCAGTCCTTATGAGATATTGTATGGGAAACCATACGAATCTCCCGGACCTGATCCAAATGTACACATTATGGGAAAACAGGAAGTATATAACCATGTTCTGTCTCTCGGGAAAGCTTTAGCATGACTTCGGAGCGCCCTTGTGTGGAATAGGCCACTGACTCTTGAGAATCCAGTTCATGACATACATCCAGGAGGTAAGATGTACATGAAGAATTGGAACGAAGAACCATTGAAAAAGAAGTGGACTGGACCCCATCAGGTACTACTGACCACTGGTGACGGTACGACTCACAGGCTGCTTCATTCTCAAGGGCTTGATTGAAGGGAAGAGCGAGATGGGGTAATGGGAAACAACCACTTGAGAGGACGGCAATTTCGGGGAGCCCTGTTCTGGGGGTGGGTTGAGGTATATATTGCAGCAGGGGTAGGAGGGTCAGGGTACATGTGGACCAATGGGGAACAGACTCAAGGGAGGAGCAGAGGCAGATTGGCACGAACATAACCAATAGGGACGAGGGGAGGGAGTGGTCAACAGGAGAGAACCAATGGGGATACAGAAACTGAAGAACATTCTAGAACTAGGGGAAGGTACAGACAATGATGGGCATAAACAGCGGATGGTACAATAACTGACTGACAAGGTGGGGAAGGCAGGAATCCCACAGTTGTAGTTTCCCAGGGCATCCCAGGATAATTATCCCCAGGACCCTCTCCCATGTCTCCCACTTTTCTATTTATTAAATAAACATTCCCTACAGTTTTAACTAAAGTTCTCTTAAATAAAGTGAGAGCAACTGAGATAATAATTATAATAAGGAGAATTCATAGAAGTCCTTTCAGGATTGAGGCTGCCCACCCGGGGATGTCCCACTGTGCAAAGAGTTTCTTTGTCGGGTCCACGGCCAAAGTTTCTGTCTTGATATGCTGGATCTGGGTCTGGATTCACTGGATATATGACCTGTATAGATGTACTTCTTGATGACAGATTAAAACAGCAAAGGCCCTCGAAGTCCTCACAGCTGTGGCCATGGGTGAGCAGCAGAAAGTCAATGGCCACTCGGTTTTGCAGGGTGGCATGCCTGGTGGTTTCTTCATCCTCCAGAAGGTCTGACAGGGTGGCAGATGAGGCATTGGCATTCTTACTAATCCAATTCTCCAGGTGAGAAAGCTCACCAAGGGCCTTGGCTGCTGCATACCATGGAAGAAATATAGAAGTAGCGACCCTCTTCAACTTGCCCCAGTTGTAAATTTGTGAATTGCAATTTGAGTCAAATTCTGAGTAAGACCTTTCTGAGCATGCCAATTGTCTTTCCTTTTTCCAATCTAAAATTTATGTCTTGTTCAGAGTGAGGCTAGTAAGTCTGCCAAGGCTGCATGGGCATCCTTGGAGCCGGGAGGGAATTCCTGACCAGACTCTGTCGCCACAGCTGAGAAACATTCTCCGGGGCAACGCCTTAGGATGAATGAAGGAGACCGAAAGGACCTGGCTGGTGTAATTGCACCAGGTCTGACTTTTGTATTTTTTTGTTGGCAGGTGATACATCTTTTCTATACATATTCTTTGCCAAGCCAATACCATTCCAATTTTAACTTGGTCTCCTGAAGTAAAATTTGATGCAATAAGTTGCTGGAGAGGACCCCAACAGGTCCAATTCCTGGGGTTCCTCTTTGCTGCTGGGTAAAATTTTGGTCCATTCATCCCAGGCGTCGACCGGGTTAGGTCTCTTACCCATGGTTCGGAGCAGGTCGGAATTAGAGATGCACCAGTCACTGGCGACCAAGGGAACCCCCACCAGACATGTTGAAAGGGGATTATCTACACTGCCCATGGCACAGGTTGTCTTGCTGTAAAGACTTCACCAGCATAACCCAGACATTCTCCTTTGGCTGTTGGAAAATCCAGCTGTCTGCCTGGAGCCACAGTGAGATGAAGAACGTGGCAGCTATCAGCTGGGCACAGTGGAACACCTTGGGTGGAGGAAGCTGGGCTGATGTGATTTTGGTGGCCATTGATTTACTTTTGATTTATTCCCCATGAAGAATCCTGTAAGTGACACAGGATAATCCTTCAAATGTAAATTTTTCATATCTGCAGGTTATTTTCTACAGCATATGTGATAAATACATTTGATGAGAAATGAGTCCATCAAGTTAAAGCAGCTTAATTTCCATCCCAAACCTCTAATCCAAAAGGTGCTGCAGTTTTGTAAATGTTTCCATTAGGACCAAGATACTGAAATTTTAAGTAACTTTCTTTATGGATGATTTTGACCTGATGTTTTTTCTAATTTGAGGTTATAACCACTCCAGAAATTGCCCTCTCCTTTTCTTCAGGAAAAAAAAAAAATAGTACTGCACCATCACTGGAATTTTAAATGACTGCTGCTAAATATTTAGAGGAGTTCACAGCAGTGTCATTGCATTATTCTTTGCCTTCAAAATTTGCATATCACCATGTAATGAGAACACTTGTTCTTTTTATTTCTATTCTTTACATCTGCTGCAAGGTCCCGCCTTTTACAAGTGAGCAGTCTGACTTCTCATATCAGTGTTGTCTTTTCATTTTCAATTCCTCTAATTTTGCTAGCTTTAAATGATAAATGAGACTGTTCAGCCCTACCCTGTCTGAGGTTTAGTTGCTTTTGTACACAAATGCTCAAGAAAGAGACAAGAGAAATCATGAAGAAGGAAGAGTCCTGGGTCTGTGGGAGGTGTTTACTTTGACCAGGGAGAAATGCAGGAGGAGTTCACATGAGATTTTCAGATGATGAACATAGGCCAGATTTGCATGTGTGATTTACCTGAATTTACAGTAAAATGTGCAGGAGGCTGTGCATAATTAGACCATTTCTGTTTTCAGCTGTTTGAAAGAAGGGCAACGAGTTCTGGTGTTGGGTATTGCAGATGCAGTTCTCGCTAATGATATAATAATTCTTTCGGCTTTTGTGCCTAACATTCATTTAAAAAGCAACACCAATTTAAAGTATTTTACTGATGGGTGTATATAAAGAGACAAACACAGTAGCTTGAAAGGTGGCAATTTTCCATTTTTCTGCAGCATCTTCTATAATAAAGGAGATATTGGAGAGCTGCAGACTGCACTGGGCTTCACCCAGCAAAACTTGCTGTTTGCAACAGCAACCTACTGTGAGTTCTCAGAAAAATCCTAGTTGCTCATGTGAAATCTATTCAACGTTTTCCTCAGGTATTGTTGGAAGCCAAGGATTAAAGAAGATTTTTGTTCTTTAATTTTTGAACAGGACATTTTTTAACATTTAAATTAAGGTAATTATGGATCTTAGTAATATAGCTTTAAAACCATGTGGAGAAGACTCGCTGTCTAAAGACAGCTGTGAAAGTGTTTTTTGCATGTGGATGCGACTTTATGGTCACTTTAACTACACAGAGTAAACCTGACCTGGAAGTCACCCTGTGAAGAGCTCTTTTATTTCTGAAACTGGTGGAAACAAGTGACGGGAACTTGATGGGTTTTTGTGGGGCAAAGTGCAAGGACAACATAAAAGTCTTTCACCAGTTCAAACTTCTGGTGTTTCAACTGAAAACACATAATGCCAAAACAATAAACCAAATAATTTGTAATTCAACCAATATTTATGTCATGATAAAATTTTTATTTAGAAAACATTGAATCTTATTCCAAACAGAGTTAGCAATACCAAACTCCAAAATGTCAGGTGTGGCATGAATTTCTTCAGTTATTGGGATTATTTTGTTATTTTACCTCCAAATTGTCTGGAGGTAAGTATGGGGAGGAGAAAATAATGGGTTTGAGATAACATTTTTTTCTCAGACCACCTGTGACTTAAATTAATAATTTTGGTAATATTACATCACATCTTTTTGTGGTGCCATTTACAATGTAAAATTCTTTTGTTCTCTTGAGGAAAAGCAGACTCGTTGTTAGATGCTTGTTTCTAGAGATACATCACATACTCACTGAAGGCTAATATTTATCTTCTGCTAATGGTCTGGAAGTCTACAAAAATCTGAATTTTATGACACTCATAGCTTTCAAATCTGTTGCTTTAGAGTTTAAGCATTTATGTAAGTCTTGCCATTTTTGAGCATAAATACTAATATTAAATCTATAAAAATATAGCATCAAAGATTCAAAAATATCTGTAAAATTAATTAACAAGAAACTCTTCCCAAGACTGTAGGTGATTTTATGTGTAAACTTCTTAACTGAATAATGTTTTTGAAAAAATGCCCAGAAAATTCTTTAGGGGCAACCACCTGGTTCTATACCAAAGATCTGCAAATAAATACCATTTCTACATTTCAAAAAACTCATAGATATATTGTTTGGTTTATTTTTGGAGTTTCACAAGCAACACACAGCTTGATAGTGGTTTTGACAGATAACTGTAGCCAAAAAAATGGGGAGATGTATATAATCCCATATTCGAGAAATTCCTATTGCCAAGCCCTTCTGAGTTCTGAATTCACTGAATACACATACATTCGTCAACAAAAGACAGCAAAATGCCTTGCTCCTAGTAGAAGAAAAATTGTAAAATAATTAGACATTGATAAATATTTTTATGCATCCAGTGAGAAAGGTGTGTACTTTCAAAAATCCCCAAATAAATTAATTTGTGGTTTTGTTTTTTTTCACACAAATTGTTGCAAATAGCAGGAGTCTGAAAAAATACATGGTTTTGCATTTGAAGAGAAATGGTGGAACACTGCTCTTCAAAATTCTGTGATCCATAGGCACATGGAGGAACCCATATCTGATCCCAATTCAATCACATTTTTCATGGGATGCCCTTATTTCCATTTTACTGTGAGTCAGCTCTGCAGGGGATTAGAAGTTCGTGTGTAGATTCATCTGGATTCACGTGAGAAAAAACTTCTGAGCAATATTGCGGAGGATCAGAAACGAGACATTACTCCACGATCAATATGATCAAGTGAAGCCAATTTATTGCAAGAAATAAGCTATATTTATACTGTGTTCTATTGTTCATGTGCCTCAAGCTAACACATAATTGGTTAAATCCTTCTGTGCACGCATTTTAAGCTTTTGGTTAATTTAGTTATTTTTTCTTCTCCATGCATCTCGCTGTGGTTTTCTTGTCTGCCTTTACATCCTAAACTGTCTGGAGTTGAGCGTCTTCTCCTTTTGTGTCCTTCAAAAGCATTGTGACCTTCTACTCAGTCTCTGTGAAGGCTGGATTGTGCATATGTTGCATATGATCATTGTCCTGAAAAAAACTCTCAACACAATGTGACAAATTTCAGTAGAAATTAGGGTTCATCGTCCCTCATTTATACACTTACAATATTGATTGTGCTCTGTAATGTAAAGATGGTTTGGTTTTGGTTTGGTTTGCTCCCCCTTTATCTGTGCAGAGGGAAGTATTTTAAAATGTCCTATGGTTGAACATGTTACATCATACAAATCACTTTTTGAAGCCCTCTGCCACTAATTCCACCAGAATTTGCAAACTTGTTTAAATGTAATTTTTTTTTTGTCCAGCTTCATGTGTCAGAGCAAAAGCAAACACTATAAATTTATGATGACTGCCATTTTCAGCTCAAACCAAGATCTAAATAAATTTTGACCTGAAGCAGAGAACTGATAACTGTCCAGAATAAAAGCCTTACTGAAAACTATATTCTTTTTGTTATTAACTATGTATCTGAATTTTTTGATAGCTCAGACACAGGCAACCTCACAAAAAATGCAAACTTGTGCTATGTGTTTCAATCCATACTGGAGGCATGTAATGGAATAAACTACCAAAATCCGAATTAAATAGCAGCCCAGTCACAGAAACTACTCCATCCTCAAACCTCATGCATGGGGTCATGTAAAACCTTTTTCTTTCTTTTTGTTTTTAAAATTTTTAATGAATTTGGGCCAGTTTGGATACAGTCTGCATGAGATTTAAAATTGCAAACTTTCCCTGGTTCATCTTTTCCAATATTTAGCAAAATGCTCTTCCAAAACTCTTGAGAGAGGCACTTCCAAATGGTAGGAGGGACAAACTCCAAGATAATTGCAGCTATCTGGATATTTTTAAATTCCAATCCTGAAAAACTGGGAGGGCAATACCCATGAGATGTTGTGTGTAAGCCTTCCCAGCTCAATTTCTGCAGTTCCCAAATCTGGCAATTTCAAATTCTATAGCTGTGTCAGCTGCTGGGAGTCCCAGAGTTCCCTCCACGTCAGAAGAGCGCTTTCAGAAAGCAACACATTTGGCTGGACATTTCCAGCTTCATAAATCTTGGCTTGAGTATATATTTGTAATGTTAAAAATGCACATTTTGTTCTGCTTCTGCTGATCTTCATTTTCATGTGCAAAGGAATTTGTGAGCTTCATTGATGAGTTTGTTGTCTCAGATTAACAGTATTGCCTGGAAACAGCTTAGCTCTTATTTCCTTCAAGCTCACATTCCCTTTAGAGATACTCAAACAAATCCTAGAAAAATATCATGTCCCTTTACCCATTGTTCCTCAGAGGAATTAAAATATTAGGAGAACACTTTTCAGTTTAAACTGAAAGTCTGACTCAGATGTACAGAAAAAAAAATATTAAAAATTGAGTGTACTACATTTCCTTGCCCACCATGCCATGCTTGAAAAATATGATTTCACTGTTTCTGGGACATTCTGGGAAGTGCCCATACTTCCACAGGGTCCATTCCCACTAGTTCATAGAAGCCCTGTGTAGATTTTCCTGTTCATCTCATGTGACACTTTTCAAGCTGTGGTGTGGGACTATGAGAGAACACCTGATTTTCCAGCATCTTTGGACTCAAAATTGTGCAGCCCAGTCTCACTTCCAGCAGAGCCATTAATAATGGCATTGGAGAAATGAGAATATTAGCTGAGATTTCTAGAAATTGACAAAAATAATTTCCATGTGGTAAGATCTTTTTCTTTTAGGGTTTTGTTGGCTGGAGTTTGGCACAGAAACAGGAACCCATGGGCAGTTTTTGGGGATTTTGACCATTGAGCTTCCATGTTTGCAAACAAGTTTCCAACTAGTGGTCAGCAAGTGGCCATCAGATTATTTACTGAAGAGGGTTCCACGGAGAACTGGCTGGAGTAATGACACTCAAACCAACATGGCTAGATGTCATCCTCCTTTATTGTCTAATTTATCCATGTTTTATACCTTATTGTCTTACATAATACAATCGCTAATTAGCACTCATTGGCTAACATAATATAATTACATATACAAGTCACTTATTGATTGGCTGTTACACTACAAGTGTCTGATCAGGTTATAGTGTGAGACAGTTTTAGTATCCAGCACTGACTATTGTATTTGTACAAAGCTTGTTGACTTTTCAAGGATGTCCTAAATACTTCTAAAGTAACCAAAGTATCTCTGTAATCTGCATGCCAGGGTTGTCCTTTTCCTGCAAAGAAATAACATGCCCTTGTTCCATGAGAAATTCCTCTACAAATTACCTTTGAAAATCTGCCTTTCTAGGAGTGGAAGTGACCTTATTTTTCAGACGTGCAGCCCACCTTAATGAGAGGGAAATACAGCACCTGGTGGAAGCTCTCCTATTTAGATACCCAGGACTAGTAAGTTACTTCTCGTAAGTCAGATAAGAAAATATTTAATATAATAAATTGCTATAATGTCCAGTGCTTGTGAAATAAAAATATATTTATTTTTCTTGGGGAGCAAGGGGTTGAAATATTTATTTTGAAATATGCCTATTGAAAAATATTTTTAGTCAGACATTGCAATCAGGTAATTTTTTTTTCAAGGAAATTTTCTCTAGGAAGGAAAGGAAAGTTTTCAAAGGCTCCCCTGTCAATACAACTTGCTCCAAGTATCACAAAAGGATTCATCTCTTCTGGCAGACAGAGGATTCCTCTTGGGGGCTTTTAGATATCTCCTTTTAAAGATATAAAAAAAGCTATTAGTGAAACTGTACCACCCTAAATTTCAGTGTAATACCTGTCTAAGGAATTTTCATGGTTCTTCTGGCTGTGTCTGTTTTTCTGTCTTCTTCTGTAAAAAGGAAGAATCCCTCAAATTGTAATTGGATTATTTATGGTTTAGAGGTGACCACAGATTTTAAAAAAAAATTCGTATGTGGCAAAACAGAATGAAGAATTTAATTAAACTAAACATTGCATCCTAGCTGAGAAATCTCTATTCTGAAGAACATCCTGAGAAAAAATCCTGAGAAATCTTTACTCCTGAAGTTGAAAGCTTGGAAAATGCTTGAATGATTCATTTAAAATCTTCTGTTAAAGTAAACAGGCAAGATAAACCCATAACAAAACACATTTTAAACTATCCATATCTCCATTTGCTTTTTTTTTTTTTTGCTTTATTTGCATCTTGCTTAGAAAAACACAGATATGAGGGTTCCAAAGCTTAGATAAAATGACAGTAACTAAAAGTTTAAATGTCCAGGAGAATAAAAAGCCTTACATTTGATTAGCTATCAGAAGATGTTCCACCAATAAAACATGGATTTAAGAAATTAAGATTTTTTTTAAACTACTTTGAAATTTCATGGCAATTGGAAAAGTCCAATTTTAAACAAATGTCAGAGTGCTTTCCCTCATTCTTGAACAACTCACAGTGAAAAAATCTGCTAAGTGATTTTTTTTCTTTTTTCTTAAATAAATTTTTCTATTTGTAGGTTTTTCCTCTCAGTAGCCTAGGGCATGTTATCGTAATTTATAAATTATTTGTGAATGTTACTTTTTTTTAATACAAAGAACTTTAATTTCTCAAATTCTGCTTGGTGATGACTAATGGAATTTAGCTTCAAAAGCCTGACACTTCAAATATTTCAAATTGACCCAACATATCCAATGTTGTTTTTAAGAAAAAGAAAATTCAAATCAAAATGCTGCTGGGTTTTGTGGGGTTATGAGATGTGTTTTGTTTTGCTCTGTTTTGTTGGGTTTTTTTGTGCTGTATGTTTTGGGGTAGTTTTATGTATGTTTATTTATGTGTTGGTTTTATTCTAAAAGCTTACACTGTCAAGAACTGTCTGACCTTATCTTTTATTCACAGTGTGAGATATCTGGTGAAGACCAGAGACAGCCTTGGAACATTGAATACATGAAATGAGGGCACTCAGATACAATAATAGTAGAAACTGGTATATCACTTAATCCAGGCCAATGTTAGCAGTATGAGGGTCCTCAAATAAATGGAAAAATGTTGGTTCTCAGTGGTCCCTGAGAAAGATTTATAAAAGCAGTCACCATATATAGTGGAAAGAGAATCTGAATTTCAGACTGTGAAGTTGAAACTGTGTGAGGAGCATTGGTTAAGAGGATGCATTTCTCATGGGAATGATGCAGAAGTATATGTATTATACACCACATGTAGATGAGAGGAGAGATTTGAATATTTGCCTCCTGTATATTTGAAAAAGTAGATAGAACTGGTGTCCTTGCAGGCACAATTCATATTTAATTGTATTCAGGGTGGAATAGCTCAACTTGATGGTGAAAAGAAAAAAATGTTATAATACATAAAATGATTTACTGTACAAAGCAAACCATTTTCTGCTCAATAAATTCACTTTATTGCACAGATAACTTGTACTATATTCACTTTTAAATGGTGAGCATCTTTTAACTGCCAAATAAAATCACCTGCCTTTACTTACTATTTGTATTTCTTCATACATAGCATGGGATCATTAAATGTGTTTGAAGAACAGCCAGCATCTATATCATATATGGAACAAGAGCCAAGAACAACCTGCTCTGTTGCTGTTTAGTCTGAAAATAACAGCCTGCCAAACAGACGGGATTTTTTTTTTTTTTGAGAAGCTCTTTTTCTTTGGAAGGTGAATTATAACTGAATCAGGGCTCAGCCAAACTTTTTGTTTGTAAGACCAGGCAGTGACTGGCATCTCAGCACATAGTGAATTGCTGTGGAAACCTCATGGTTCATCAGGTGTGAAAGAGCAATGGGAATTTTGTAGCACCAACAAAAGATCAGCAGCAGACAGGGTCTGGTACACCAGAGACAAGGAAATCCCTGGAGGAGGAGATGGGACTGAATCCTGTGATAATTCTGCATTTGAGCCTTTCCACGGCAGTGGATCCAACAGGGCCAGGCTCTCAAGGATCTGTTCCTTAATTCTGACCTTTATGTTTTTTATATTTATGAGAGGTTATCTTAATATCCAGTCACAGCTGGTAAGAGCAGCATGAGTGAGACTTTGTGACATGCTTGAACCTATTTCAATACCCCTAGTGAAGAGGAATGAGAAAAATCCTCAAAATAAAATTGATCTTAATAGTTCTGACCACTCACTGGGTTTTTCAGCATATCTTTTTCCTGAAGGATTTTTTTTTCCTGGTTTATGAGATCTACATTAAGCAGTAAAGAAAAAATCTAGTTTTCTGCTTGATAAAAAAATGGAGGTGTAAAAAAAAGTTGTTTCCATTTTCAGAAGCATTTTAAAGCCCTTCAGAGCCAAGTACTCTGCAAATCCACTTCAGGGTCTGGGGAGTCAATGCACATTGTGGAGAAATGGTTTTCCTTGTAGCTGCTCCCTCAGCCAGTCACCATCGAGAGGCTATGGAGGTGACAACACCTCTGCTGACAGGCACAGATGATGCTGCTTTCTCTCCACTTCATCTTTTCTGGGTGTTTTTGAGTTCCTGCTTCCATGTAGGAGTGTAGGAACGAGCAACATAATGCAACCAGATCAGGAGATATTGGATGTCATGTGCCAGAGTATAAAGCTTCAAAGTCAAATTATAGGAAAAACAGCACAACTGCAGAGATGAACTCAAACTGTGTATCACAGAAGAGGTGTGCTGTGAAAGACTGTTTGGTCAATTGATATTTTTTCAAATTTGAGGAAAAAAATGGTAAGAGGTAAGTCACTTAGAGCAAAAACAATATATAAGAATTGCAGAAGGACTAGTAGCTCATAAAAACCCATTTATATCTGCCATGTGCTCAGAGTTCTGCCTGGGTTTAACCATGATGAACCTACCGCCTCCTCTGAAAGGCCTGGGTTTGTGTCAGAAAGTGCTTTAAGTCATAAAATAGAGGTTGCTTTGGTTGGCGTGGGAGTTAGGTTTTTCTCTATTTTTTATCTCATTGGTGCTATGTATTACTGTTGAGACACCCTGAAAAGTAAATCAGGCAGCTGAGATGAGCACAAATTCATTTGTGAGTGTGTGTGCATCATGGTATTAAGCAACAGGGCATGAAGGGAATTTGATAACCTCGACATTTTGTGCTGGTTTTTGGTCCATGTAATTTTGCTCAGTCTAGACAAGTCATGAGACTGACCATTTGTCTTATTTTTGTCTGCAGTGAGGAGCTGTCTGGTAATTGTTCTCTCCTGAGCACAGCAGGCTCAATTACAGGTTGAATGGGTATTTATGGGTGAATTTTGCAAAAAAAAAAAAAAAAAGCATCACAGTTTTGCAGTAAAGGAACATCTAAAAATGTCTTGAGGCTGTCAGACACTTAATTGCTCTTTGGGTTGATACAATAGTTGGTGAATTGGTGAATTTGTACAAAATGAGTATGAGTGCTCAGTTAAGAGATTTATGTAACTGTATTGCATAAATCCCGGGTCAGACCCATTAGCTGATGTAAACCCACAGAGTTCAATTTCCATATATCTGCTATGATTTATATTAGCTCAGAGCCCAGTCTTATATTTTCTCAGCCTGAGTTATTATTTATTAAAAGTGGATTTGTTGTTTATAATGCCCTAGAGATGCAACACAGATAGGTTTCTATCTTAATTTCCCTGAACATGAACTAAAATCATAGGAAGCAATAAATTTGGAATATTTTTTCCAGCAGTATTATGACAGAGACAATTTTGTGTTAGCTGGTCTGTTCAGGAAGTCTAAACCACATTGCAACAACATTTTACACAGGAAGCATATGAGAAAACATATGGAATGAGTTGTCTTTGCTTAAACATTCAAGCAGGTTGTGAATCTGAAGTGCTGCACCCGTTCTGCACATTCTTACAAAGAGACACCAGCAAGAGGAGATCCTTGGGTGTAACTGTCCCTCAGAGGTACTTGGCAATGATTATTATGGGCCCATGTGATGGATAAATCATTTTTTCTCTGAGGGTCTATGAAGTAGCCCTGGGAGGAATGGAAGTTCTACTCCTACATTTCAGCCAGGCAGAACTGGCATGGATAGCTGGAAAACTGGAAGAAATGTGATCCCCGGCCCATCTTACCATGTCCAACATGAATGGGATTTCCTTGAAAACAAAATCCAGAAGTAGCTGGATCTGTGCACCTGCACAACAGGGCAACAGAGCAAAGAACACAGGATGGGACATCTTCCTTGGATGGTGGTCAGCCTCAGTCTGACTCAGCTCTGTGGGTTATGGGGTACAGATGGGATTGATTTCTGTGGTGGGATGTTGAAACAGGTCAGACCATAAGAATGTCACCTGTCAGTCTTCATTCTCTTAGCTGCAGACAAATACACAGATGTATCAGGCAAAATGATTTTAAGTATTTCTGCCAAATATGTTAAACTCATACTCCAGTCAAAGCAACAGGCAGTAAAAAACATAAGTTGGAAATCATTTCTACACCTGGGCAAATACTTCACCTACACCAGACCTGGCCAGTGTAAGTGTGTGTCTTGTTCAAAATTCACATTTTTAGCTCTTCCCTAATCTTTATTTTTTCTGTTAGCTTAATTTTCCCCCTCCTTCCTTCATAGTGATGTTCAAAACTAATATGGGTATATCCCTAAATCCAGATTTTTCCCTTGATACACTAAGGACTTCCATAGTGGTTGTAAAATACACAACCTGTGATACAAGGTCTTGCTGCACCAATAAATCCCAAAGAGAATGGCAGCAGAAGCTGGGCTGAAGTGGTGTTGATATACAAGTCTCTGACAGATTTCTTTCCCAGCAGTGCAAACACAAATGCACTCCACAGATGACAGGTGACTGCTGGGCTCCCAGCAGGAATCTTTGATTCCCCAGCTGAGACCTCGGGAGCTCTGTTTTTATGTCTTTATTTAGCCTAAGTGGCAGGGGTGTCTCGATTGAGCCTCTGGAGTGTCAGCCAAGGTGGCAGCTGCCACGGAGAAACATGTGCAGACACATCTCAGATCTCTTAGCAGTGAGTTCTGCCTCTGTGGGGCTCCCCTGACACTGCCACTTGTACAACTACCACCAGGGCAGGGAAATTGTATTTCAGAACAAGCTGAGTCCCTGCATGGGGCATTCAGTCACCAGCCCTTTGGAGGGAGGGGTGTTTCCTTCTTGCTGGTACCCACAGCACCTGCAGAGCTCCTGTTACCAATGAAATTCCCCGACTGAGCTCATGCTTGATGGGTTTTCTGCCTGCCAATAGCCACGTGGGGCCTGGTTCTCATTTTTTTCAGCATGCCTCTCTTCCATCTTCACAGAGAGAAGAAGGGACCAGAAGTGACAGCTATGACTCTGTGGCTATTGGTACTAATGGATTTATAGGGTCTGACAGCATAGGGCCCAGGATGTAAAAACCTCCTTACTGCTAGAGAAGATTTCCTGTCTTTCACTGTTTCTCAAGAATTAATATTCTTTTATAGAACATTTTCAGTCTCTTTCTAAATTATTGTTCTTTTTTTTTATTTTTGCCAGGGAATGGCAACCAGCATTCCTTCAGCAGATCACAGGGAAATGGAGACGGGACTTCTTTTTATTGATTTGTGAAAGTTCTAACAGATTTATATCACAGAAAATAAAAGAGGTGTGAAGTTATACCTGCTAACCCTTCTACCATGTGATTAATAACTAAAAGTGCAGTTATATTTTTTTTCCTGTTTCGGATGAGCAAGGTGAAGCATATCTGGCTCTTGATGTCACATGAGTATGAGGAGGGTCTTTTGGTAGCTTTTGAAGCTTTGAGGATTTTGACACCAGGGTTTGGTGCTCCACCAGCTGCAATAGACCTGTGAGATACCAAGAGGTGACTTGCACTTCATGACAATGAACAAGGAAAGTAAAGACAACATGGGAAGTCAGAGGGACTCCCTCTTCCTCTTCCTCTTCCTCTTCCTCTTCCTCTTCCTCTTCCTCTTCCTCTTCCTCTTCCTCTTCCTCTTCCTCTTCCTCTTCCTCTTCCTCTTCAACAAATTTTGTCTGTTTCATCAAAATTATTAAGAAAAACAACCATCTAGTCTCCTTTTCAACAACATTCTCCTGTTACTGAACTCCTGGCACAAAGCCCATTGTCAAAATTAAGGTCCTGATCCTTTGGCTGTGTCTCCATGTCTTGCCACGTCCAAGGCAGATGGACGTTGGTATCAGCAGGAACATCTGATCACCAGTTTTGACTAAGTGTCATCAGTTAGGATGTCCTCAATTCAGAAGTCAGAGTGGCAGAGAGCAAGGGGACCTGAGATGTTCAAGGTACTGAAACATCCATCTCTTCCTGCAATGCTGACCTCCATCCAGGTAAAGTGCTGACAAAGAATAAACCCTAATTAGAGATGATAAGAGGATTTGGGGCAACACGGAGTTTAACTGAAGACTTCTGTCATGCTAGAAAAGAAAGGAAGAAGATATTCCTTGTCTGTTCTCTGGAAAAGCATGTTCTCAGGAAACTGGATTCTAATTTCTCTTAGTCTTTGGTGAACTAATGAGCTCCAAATAGATAAAAGCAAACCCATGAATCTATAATTTCTAATCTTGCACTATGTCAGATTTCACTCGGGTACTCTTTTGAGCACTTTTTATGTATTAAAGTGATACGTGTCCATCTGTGTTTCAATTCAATGTCCTTAATTTATTTCATTTATTTTTTTCTTACCTAAAAAGAATTTTAAGCATCTTGACTTTATTCTTGTTTGGAAAGGAAAAGTAAAGAAAAAAGAAAAAAAACCACCAAAAATCAATTTTAAAATGGTGCTATGACCAGGAATAACCCTGCCTCTTTCTCTATTAACTTTTCTGAAACATTTTCTCAGGTTCTTCCCCCTAAAGTTCTAAAATTATGATGTCCTAACTTTCCTTTTTGCAAATTCACACAAAATGGGCGAGGTCGATAAAGACCACTGGAGGTCATCTAATCCAACCTCCCTGCACAAGCAGAATCTTACCCCACTTTAAAAAAAATTCTTGGCATTAACAATGAGTCTGATTTTTTTTTACAGAGAAGCTACTGAGCATTCCTCATAGCAACAGAAAAATATTTATTGGGTGGTTTTTAAATTTATTTTTTATTTTATTGATGAGTAGTGGTAAACAGCACTGAACTGACTTGAAGCTTCAAACAAATCTCACAGACTGTATATATCCAAGAGGGATGCTTGTGTCAGAGGGGACTGAGAGGCAAAACCCAAGTGATTAAAATCCAAATGATGCTTAGAATAGGACAATAAAAGAAGCCATTTATTTCAAGGCCCACCAGTATCATTAATCTTGTCTTAAATGACTTAAAAATAATGAAGAAAATCAGGTGGGGATGCAGGTAGGAAGAAGAAACAAGACAGGGTGAAAAAAGCTATGTCTGCTTGGCAGAATTTTGGAAGACTGAAGGAAGAATTATGTTCATAACTGTCCAAAGAGGAAGATTTATAAAATTAAGAATTCTTCAAGGAAAACAGACTGAAAGATGCATATTCATGAGGATTTGTGCTTCTGACTGGTGTCACCTTGTTGTGTGGCTTTTCACCAAAGAGAGCCACGGGCTCCTCAGTCCCTGGAACCACAGCATGGAGGAGCTCAGGCACTTTCTGTCCTCTTTCACTGACACCTCGCCCAGCTGGAGATCAGCAGTACAGGATCCAGTGCCAGAGGTGGCTCTGGAAAGGGCAGGGATGCTGGGGATGGACAGACACCCCTCACCTGGCTGCAGCCTCAGCGGCTGCAGAGCCGTCCCTGGGGACATCTCAGCTTAATGGTGAAAAAGCTGTGACACCATGGCAGGGCAGGACTCTGTGGGGACACTTTCTGCATGACAGGGATATTCTGGGGGGATGCAGGTCTGTGGGCCCCCAGTTTGGCTGCAGCCCCTGCATCCCAGTAAGTGTTGGGCATGGCAAAATTTTGTTGTTAACTTGTTTGGGGTTTTTTTGTTTGGTTGGTTTTTGGGTGTTTTTTTGTGGTTTTTTTTGTTTGTTTGTTTGTTTGTTTTTTTTATGTTATTCCTGTTTGACAGCCCATTTTGTCTATTTCCTGAATATCCCTGGCGCAGATTGAGTTGTAACACGAAACCATTACCCAATTAGCACAGAGCTTGTACATTGCAGAAAGAAGGCCAATAGATTAATTTAGAAAGAAGTCCAATAGATTCATTTCACACAGCTGCAATCTAAATTTCCATTAGTAACAGCTTAAAAAGACTGAGCCTGAGTCCATTCAGAGTAACTAATACTTGGACAACCCGCAATCCTCCCCATCTTGTGCTACAGGTAATAAATTTTTCATCTGCAGTCAATGCAGTCAATTGTCTCTCAAGTGCCTTTTAAATATATTAACAAGCAATAAGCTGCTGTCAACATGTTACAAAAATTGATTCCCTTCATAAAACACATAAGTACCTCTCAGGAATAATTTGGTAATTTCTTTGTATATATTCAAACTTCACGTATTTAGCTGAGCAGAAACCATTTCCTTCTGCATCCCTTAGGAAAAATTTCTTAATGGAAACAGCTAAGTGCTGATCTTTTTAGTTTTCCACTAATATTTAATACTGCAGAGCAGGAACAAGGAGATATTTTTCCAAAAAGATTCAGAAACATATATTTACTTTAAATCTATATTTTGCTTACAATACCAACATATTTTTCAATGAAAAACCACTATTTTAATATTCTTTCATTGAGCAGCAAGAGTTTGTCAGAAATATTTCTGAATTCCTGCCTGTCCATTCGCTTTCCTCAGCAGATGATGACTGGTTGAAAGAGAGTTCTTGTATCAATATGCCTGAAGCAGTAAAAACTCTTGACTGAGACAGTGGCATATTCTGAATCTAAACTCAGTAATACTTGCTGCAAATACAACTTGGGAAACACTCACAATACTTGATCATTATTTGAGTGAAAAACTCCACTTCTGCTTTGTCAAAAAAATTTTTTTTAATTCACCTGGCAGCTTTCCATTTTGGACCTACTTTTTAATCATCAGAACGTACACTTCTCATTTGCAGGAGGCAGAATTTCCTCCCTCACAAAAGGATTTTCCAACAGCAGATCCTTATTCCCTTACTTTGCTTTTCAGTCTCTCTTACTGAGGATCTTGTTGGTCCTCACTGAATGGCACCTGGACCTCTCAGGAAATTCAGTTTGGATCATCGCTCCTGCCTCTCGGTTTGCCTGGACTGCTGATCTTCCAGGCAGACAGTTATCCAGGCCTCTGCTGTGGAACATCAGAGGTCAGTGCTGTGGAAGCCTGCTGCAAGAATCAGATCTTCAAAGTCACTGGCTCACATTGGCTATTTGTTCATGAGGGCCAATGGCAGCTGGGCAGAGAGGCTTTCTCTAATTCCCATCCAAATTAATTTCCAGGGGTTTGCCCACCCAGGGCAATGCTGCTGCTTGGATTGTGTGGGGCCCCTTGTGTTCACCATCCTGCTCTATTTTCTCATCATGGGACTCTGCAAAACGTGTTTTACACCACAAGCCATTGCTTCACTAACATAATGAAGAAATAAATAAAACTGTGAATTGAGGATCAGAGGCACACTCTTTTCTACCCAGCTCCAGTAGTTTAATATTTAGAACATGAGGTTAGTCAATTTCCTCTTTTCCTGTCTAAATCAGTGCATAATATTTATGCAATATATTAAATTAATTTAACTGGCTCAGCATTTGAATCCTGTGGAACCAACGTGTTAGAGAATATTCTCAGTAAAGTTAGTAAAAAGCAGCAGTTATAACTCCATCCATCCCACAGCTTCTGACCTAGTTCTGCTGTATTGGAGAAAAATGCCCAGCCAGAGGGCAGGTTACCTCAGTCTTTTCTTTGCCTTTTCAGACATATTCTACAACAGTATTCTGAATCAGCTGAGAAATGTAAAACTCACTTTTTCCTCCTAACACAAACACTTCAATTACTTGGCAACTCAACCAACTCTCTGTTTCCTGACTGGGTAAGTGATTATTATTTTTACTATTTCCCTCTGTTGTTCAGAGTTCAGTGTGCCATGCTGCTAGAGCCATGGCCATAAAATGAGGCAGTTATTTACTGATATTGCAGTTGTTTACTGTGGATATTGTGGTGAGAGTTCCCTTTGCAACTGTGTGAAAACATTGATGATTGTTGGAGCCTCACACCCAGGTTTCCCCGCTCCGCTGGTCTCCTTCTGACATTCACAGACAAAATCTGCAGAGGACTTCAAGAGGGGGGCTGCACATCAAACAGGGGGCTTTCAGGTGTTTCTTTCCATTGAGACTTTTCCCTAAAGGACTGATGCTCTGCAGCTGGACTCATCCACCTTGGAAGCCAATGTTGGGATGGGCTGGGGATTCAGTCGGAGACCCAGGATTTAGCAGTTTGGAGTTCTTCCAGCAGAATAAATACTCGGAATTCATAGTTCCATCACACAATCAGAACATACTTAGAAATCCCTCTGAAACAAGTGCTGTTACCATCTCCATCATCCTGTGCACCCCTTCTGCACATAAATTGTCCTTTTCATTGGATAATGAAGCCCAAAGTACATTTTCATCAGGATAAACCAGCAGAGAGCTGGAAACAAGAGTGAGACAGGAAAGTTTGCTATAAAAAGGCTGAACCTGGCCTCAGAGTTTTATTCAAGAAATCTCTTTTGCTGTCCTCGCAAAATTTGAACGCTGCCTGCACTTAATGAGCAAAGGGAAAAAAACTGTCACGACAGTGGTTTAAAATAGCCGTGCCTAATAAACAAAAAAACTCACCAGCTTTTGTATGAAAGAAAGGACAGACAGACCAACAAGCCCTCTTGGACGTCACCATTTACACAATGAGAAAAACAAAAAAATTACTGAGTTGGCAAATTTTTTTCCCATGGTATTGAACAAGTTGTTTCCCTGAACTTTCTTTTGATTGTACCTGACTTTCTGATCCCTCCTGGAGCAGCCTGTGATGTCCCTGACACAATTTCTCTTTAGACCAGAGCTGTGAGACTTCAGGAGGCCCAGGGAATGTGGCAACATAGGACTGACCATGCCAACTCAGGTCCCTGGGTCAGTAAGTCTAGGATCATATCCCATATGGTTTTTTAAGGAATATTAATTATTCAAGCCTAGAAGTCACTTTTGTATTGATGATTAACACTCTCTTTGCAAGCAGTTAAGTTTTATAAAGCGTCAGGCAAGATGTGTCATCTGTCACACCCATCTTGGGGCACTGATACAGCTTCCAAAGTATTTATTTTTGCTGAGCTAGTTGCCAGTCTAGCTAGATTTCACCAGCTTGGTTGAGAACAAAGTCATAAAATGAGACAGGGAGGCTTATCAAGTAAATTAATTACATAAATTATTTACAAGTTAAATTAATGCCAGACAGCGTGGATGTTGTATTGTAAGTCTGGCATAAAACGGAGAAGGCCAAACCCTAACTACAGAATTAAATGTAAATAACCCTCTTTGATGTCCTTTAATTAAACATCCAGCTGAATGACTTTAGCATCAAAATCATGTGAAGTTATCAAGTCTAAGAAGAAATCCCAATATTTATAGTGTGCCTGTCATCAAAATACGTACCGAAAGTAAATTACTTTTCCTCTGATGAGATTGAGAAGAAAAATGTCTTTCCATGAGGCAAAAGCTATGAGAAATGTCACAGTTTTAATTACAGAATGGAAGTAAATTAGGGTAATTACACCGTGCACTAGAGGTCTGAAACCAGACTAAGCTGCATTTGCAAACTGGCCCCTGTGAACAGGGGTTGTGTTTTCCCTAGTGCTGGTCATTGAAGAAAAACAATTAAATATGCCTTTTTTTCTACAATTTCCTTTAGCAGAGACTTCTTTAATGTGACCAAATGAAAGTGAAGATAAACAATGTGCTGGAAACTGGGTAACACAACCAGTCCCTGAAGAGGAAGAAGAAATAGTCCTGTTTCAACTAAAAGGTATGGTAATAGATGATTTGGCTCCTCTTTGATACTGGATGACACAGAAAAAGCAGTGAACATTGAATTATAAACGCCTTTAAAAGATTTGCAACTAAGCAAGGACATCTAAATATTTTTCAAATGTATCTCATTACTGAGTGTAAATAACACAGTGAAAGTAATTAACTTATGCAATGCACATTGCCAGTTGCCAAATATTTAGTTACAGCTTTACCAATAAACTTCAGACACAGCTATACACCAAAAGAAAAATCAAGGTTAAAATATCTTTGAAAGCTCACATATTTTTATAAGTATAAAATTAAAGCAATCATGACTCACCAAAAAGTTATTAATTCCAAATTGCAGACCCATGTCCTCAAGTAGCTTAATTCCTAATTTCACAGTCCAAAAGAGGAATTCCTTCTTCTTTAAAGAGAAGCAGCAGATTTTCCTCTAATGGGTTTGAAACACTCAGCTGTTAATAAAAAATGGAGTTGTACGACATTTTTGTCAGAAAATCCAGGGTTACTTCTCTCTTGCAAAATAAATCCTGCTCCTAGTTCTGAAAAAAAAAAATACAAAATCTTGGGGAAGAAACACCACTGTAATATTTCTAGAAGAGCTTTTGTTTTTTGCTTTCTGATCAAGGCATGGCATAGTTCGAGTTGTGCTGTCAAATCAGCTACATTATTCATCAGGAAAATACTCAAAAATCTTGAGCACTGTGTTAATTTGTGGAAAAAATATTCTGAGGGTTTTCATTACATTACAAGATTGATTCAGCGTTATACCTACAAAAGCAGAAGAGAAGAAAAACACAGATGAAACTACCTTAGAGGACTAGGTAGAAATAGAGAAGCTGCAGAAAGAAAGGACAATAAAAGCTGAAAAAAACCCAGCTTTTGTCCTCATTCCTGCACCATCAGGTGTAGCTGAAAAATGTGTAGATAATAAAAATATAAGAATTAGATAGAATAGCAACACGCCAGACTACTCATTCTTACAGTGTTGGCTAACTTCTTGAAGTGTAAAATTTTACAAGCACAGGGCACATCCCATTCAAGGAATTATCAGTTCATTATGAAGGTTGCAGATTTCTGACTGTGCCAATTAATCAGTGGTCCCACTTTTGCTGGTTACACTGCTCAGAGAACAGCCTAAGGCAGGGACGTTTCAGTGAAGTGAAATTTAAGTAGCAAACTTATATCAATATTATGCACATAAAGAAGATGTGATTTACCACTGTGTTTTTGCAGATTTAGATGCAACATAAATACCAATACCAATGAAGTGGCACACACTTGCTATAATTGATTACTAAGGGAAAATGGAAAAGAATATTTCATAATTTTACAGGAGTCCTAAGGTATGTGAAACAGGAGCTGGAGTACATTTCTGACACACAAGATAGGCTTTTCACCAAAGAAAATGTTGACGTTTCAGAGCAGATCATTCTATTTTTCTCCTTAATGGGATTTCCTAAATAATTTATATAAAAACAGAAAAAGCACCCAAAACTTAACCAACCCCAAACATCATCCAGTGTGTCAGAGGATTATGGAGGTATTACTCAGTGTATTTATCTGATCTCATCGTGCCACCATTACGCCCTTGCCCCACAACTTCCAGATTAATATAGTTAAAATTAAACATTAACAATAAACCTCACAATGGAAACTACTCCTTTTTGTTTGTTTGTTTGTTTGGTTTGGGTTTGGTTTTGGTTTTTGGTCATACCAGCAGAGATTTTTAACCAAACATTTGAATGTGCAGAAATTCACAAAACTCTTTGTGAAAACTAATGGATAAAGGTGATGAAGGTGAAGACTGTTATGGGACTTATCTCCAAGCTTCTTTTTTTTCTTTTTTTTCCAAATCAGCATAAAACCACAAAGTGTGCAATTGTTTGGGAAAGGAATGACAATAGGAAAATCAGGTAAGTTACCAAGTTTTTCTGAAAATTTTGAGCTTTTGTCTTAAAATTAATGTTTTCCTAAGAAAGCCAGCATCTAGCCTGTAATACAGCATTTAAAAAATCAAGATATGAACCAAAAATTTTTACATGAAAACATAAGTCAGTAACATTTGTAAAAAATGTTTGTAAAAAACCTCTTCAAAATAATTTTATTTGTGGCTTTTTTATTTTCCTAGTGATGTCTACAAGTAATGGGAATAGCAAGAAGCCATTTAAAACATATTTGTGTATTGGGAGTGCTCTTGTTACCAGGAATCTTTCAATAGTGTCATTGTCAGTGTTTCATCCCTGTTGCTGTGAATGCATTCTGTTCTCTAGCTTTTCTTTTATAACTTCTCTCCAGAAAACCTAGGTTTTCTTCGTTCTCCTTCACATAAGTGAACTTTGAAGTTTTATCCCAAAGTTTTCTGAAAATTCTGATAAATTTTGTGTAGTTATAAAAATTATTTTTGAATTGAGTGAAAATATCAATCAAGCCCACTGACCAAAGAAATGTGTGCTTAGAATTAATAACTGAATATTTATTTAAATAATTGTATAAATAATAGTTATAGTAGATAAGACACTTTATTTAGTATAATCTGTTGATTTAGATAGTAAATTTATTCACTATTGTTAAAATATTTCAGTTTTTAATCTACAAAGATGTGGTTTATGTTTGTCAACCACAGAAACTGAAAGCTACTGAGGAAACAGAATTTTTACTAAAAACTTAATTAAAAAGAAATAAACACATAATGTTTAAAATAAATGAACAAGTCTTGTTTCTTTAAATATCAATCTCAAATATTACCCACTTAAATATACTCACACATGTTGGCAAAGAAGACATATTTTCAATATCTTCTTCTTTAGGCTTCTGAAATTTAAAAGCTGAAAGGAAATGTTTCAGTGAAGATGTACATTATTTATGTTTTGGTTTTTTTTAATCAATATTTCAAAACTAAAAATTGTGATAAGCCCAAAACCTTTAGCATGCTGACAAAAGTGTGAAACACCCCCTGCCGATTCCTCAGCAGCTTTCCATTTCTGTGGCTGAGGAAGTAATCTGTACTGCCACTGGACATAAAATTCAGGGATAACCTACCTATGTATTTAGTAGTGTTAAAGTGAAGCTGAAATGAAGGATTTATCCAGGTGCCCACGCCACAACAGTTTTGTACTACCAGAAACACTCCAAGTGGTCACTAACTCATGGGCTCTCTGGCTCTGCAAGGATTTTTGGTACAAGAGCAGCAAGCCAGGGGCTCAGTGCCCTGATCCTACAGCTCTGTGCTGAAATTCATTCAATTGCAGTCATTGAGGAAGGTACATGGCAGAAGAAATAAAGACACCAAAGGCTGCAGTGGCACATCCACAGGTGTAACCAACCAACCACTGACCCGGGAGAACAGAGCCAGCATGTCCTTGCTTACCAGCCAGGCCACTCTTTAGACATCACAATAATTCTCCCTACAAATGTAGGTAATTTCAGAGGCAAGAGAGTAGATGAAACACACCACTGATCTGCCAGCCCCATTTCTACATGGAGTTTAACATCCTTGGCCTCTCCTGAGTTCAGTAATTACAAAAATGTAAAAGGCAGCTTGGAGCATGAGAGAACAGCCAGACAAACTTTTGCCTCTCCCATATTTCAAACATACCATTAGAGGTTTAATGACTGACATAATTATGATACAGTGCTTCTGAGAGTCCAGATCATTAACCTCCTCTGCCATATGTAAAATGGAATAACTCTGTGGTAACTGCTGAAAGGACTATACACAGAAATAATTAATACTTATGAGAGGAGTCACACTGAAAATATGCAGACATCAGCAGGTGCTGAGGCTGACTCTGACTGTGCAAGACCCTGGTTCTTCACAAGAGGGTGGGATATCCCACCCTGCAGAAGTAGCATGTTTTAGGACTGGGATTTCTGTAGGGTCCCCAGGGGCATCCACCAGCCCTAGGTGGACACCCGCATTTACAGTCTAGTGCCACTTCCAGAGACTCTGAGGTTGCTCTACCTCTGGTTGCTTTGTCATGTTGTAACAGGTGGTCAAAACCTGCCTCTCCTTGCAGAGATGTGGGGGGAAAAAATCATTTTGCTGGTCTAAACTCTATCAAAAATATTATTTTACTGACCAAAATGGCTTTTTTCATCACTGTGTTGATGGCACTGTAAGAGGAACTTGATGCCTGAATTCCTTTACCTGTGACAACCAGAGAACTCTGGGACAAGGCCCTGCTCTCTGGCACTGTCTCACATTCCCCAGCAGCTGGAGATTGATAGATTTAACAGAGAAAAAGCCAAGGAGACATAAGCACAAGTTCTTTATTTAAATTCTCTCACACACATTTTACACAAGTAAGTGAAAAAAAAACAAATAAGACAAATTAAAAAAAAATTCCTGTGCACTTCCTGGTTTTTCAGGATATAAATCTCAGTATACAACGTGTTCTGCCAGCAGTTCCCAGTGACCACAAATATTTCATCTGGCTTACATATGGCTCAGTGACTTTGGGCTGGACCTTCCCAGCTAAATCCTACTGTTTGCTTAGGAGAACACTGTCCAGCTGGATCACTGGGAAATCGCTTCCAGCAGTCACCCTGGAAACCATGGTCAGACCCGCTGTGTTTTGCCCTGCAGCACCCTCGCCTGGATGCAGGATCAGTTCATTGCTTTCCAACAGCCCTTACCTCAACCGGATCACAACAAACACATAACACAAATGAGTTTGACAAACCTGGCCAGTCTTTTTAGACCTCTTGAAAGTAATGTCTCCCAAATGTCAGGTGGCAGGATGGCAGGACCTGTGCAATGACCTCAGGTGTCACCCCAGACAAAACAGCTGCTGCTCATTACTGTAGATCCTCATGAATTCTTAAAATCACTTGCAATACCTTAACAGCTTACATTTTGTGAGCTTTAATTAAAATTTTAGTGAAAGGAATCAGTATTACTTGTGGCTCCAGAAGAAACTAACAAAATTTCTGGAACTGCATGTCTCCTAATGGGAAACACAGGTCTGTTACACCTTCAGCTGGGCTCAAGAATGAATTTCCCAGTCACATTCTGGTATGGCACACTCATTTAATGGAGCCCTTTCAGACCATGATGATGGGTTTGGTTTTTTTTCTGGAAAAGGCTTAACCAAACCCAGACATCCAGAGGGTCTCCTAAAATGCTTTACCTCCTGCAGCCTTTCTGTCCACAGGACTAGCCTAGGGTTAATCTGAATAGAATACCCTGAGTCTGTGTGATGTGAATGTCATCTAAATGGCTTGTTGTGCAGATCTGCTCCTTTTGCTCTACAGTATGTGCTCATACACCCTCGTGTTACTTCTGGTTTTGGCTTGACATAAGACATATCCATATTTTCCCAAAACATAGATAATTACAGCAACTACAGAAGGCCAATTCCAAAAGTTTTTGAGGCCGTTACCAACATCAAGCACAGCACAGAAATGTTTCTGTACTCACTCCAGTGTCCCTCTGCTGCCTTTTATTTATTTCCCTTAGCCTTTTTAATGAAGGAGGATCTTTCTTCGTTCTTTTCATTTGGGTAAGTTTCTCATAGGGTAAACAGTCACTGGCTTGCTCTGTCTCTGACAGAGGGGAGGGGAAGAGAAACAGACGGACAAAAGCATGAGAATCTCATGGGCTCAGATAAAGAGCATCTAATAAATGAGGAGGGAATAAAAAAGTAAAATGAAAAGCAATGCAAAAGTCAGTCACCCACCCACCTGCCACCAGCAAACTGGGGCCCAGACTGTTTCCAAGAAGTGGCTACTTTGGGAAGAGTTCCTTTCCTCCTCCTGCAGTTTTACCTCTGAGCACAGTCCTGGATGATGCTGAGTAATGCTTTGACTCACTCTGAGTCCCAGCTGTGCCAAATCCCATCACTTTTCCAAACCCCGCCTGCTCCCTGAGAGAGCACAGAGAAGCAAAGGAGGTGTAGATGCTGTGCAAATACTGTTCAGCAGTAATAAATCACCGTGTGTTGTCCATGCTCTTCTGGTCCCAGATCTGAAACACAGCCCTATATGTGTTAGAAAGAAATCTCCTCCTCAGCACAGTGCAGGAGCATTACTTTTTTCTTTTATTTAACAGTCATGGATGGCACAGATGTTCTGAGTGGTATTTTTAAATTTTATTCTCAGAATTGTAATGCCTCAGAGAGATCTCCCTCTGCACCTTTGACTCACCTTTGCTCCCTTTGGCTCAGCGTACAGACTGCTTCTGTAAGTATAGGAAGTCACTCTGAGAGTTACCTGACCCCAGGAGTTTCTGGCCACCTGAACTTTCAAGGAAAGTCAAAATAAGGTGACAGTAACCACCTGGGGAAGGCAGAGGCTATTTTGAGGATAGAAGACAGCAATACACTTCTGCAAGCATTTTACCATGTCATGAGTCAAAGCTGAACACTTTGTTGAACATGGGAATCAGTAAGAGTGAAGGAAGACACCAGATGTAAAAGGACTTATTATAAAAGATACATGAGATTATCTATCGTGTTGATGTTAAAATTAGATCTGGTCTTTAACATTTCATAGAGGACAAAGACATGCATGCTTTTGTAACCAAATTCCAGCCATTGCAGGATAGGGAGATTCTCGTTCTGACAGGGGAACATGCCTTCAAGGTAGCACTTAATCATTGTTATAGATGTTCTTTTCACTTGAGACAGCACAAAGTTTTAAGTCTTTTTTTTCCCCTTCATTTTCATTTTCATTTTCCTGAGCTGCATACAAAGAATGGAGACATTTCTCCACAAGAGAGTTAGACCATTTGTGTTAGGGCTAGACAATAAGAAAAGAAGTTCAAGGCTGAAACTACACACTCACACAAAATCTACTGTTCTAAATCCTATAAAACATCTGCACAAAACTTGTGAAATCTGTCTTTCTAAATCCTAAGTTACTGAATATCGTGTTTGATTTAATTGGAGATCTTAGTAGCCAGACACTGTGACAGCTATGTAGAGTCCCTCCCTCCCTCATATAAAAAAAAAGGTGAATCTGCTTGTCCCTCTTAATTGTACACAGGTCCAATTAAACTTTATTCTCAGTTCAAAGCCTGCTGACAGGCTGTTAGAAGTAAACCAGTAGCCCAAATAATGAATAAAGCAGCAAAAAGAAGGTTGTGTGAGTCACAGTTAAGCAGATCTGATTGCCTGCCAGGAAGAAAAAGGAAAAAAGAAGGAAGATGTATAACACCCATTACCTTCCCCTTCTGTTTTGTGGAGAACACTGAAGTTTTTTCCCACAAAATTTTCCAAGATAAAGCTTTTTTCAACCAGATCTCACTAATATTTAGAGTAAAAAAAAAAAAGTTAGTTCTTCAGTTCTTCTGAAAATGTTATTTCTAACCCACTGTGCATCTTAAATGGTCAATGGTCAACATTATTTTTTCAAAAGATCTTCTTTACCTGGCTGCTCTTATGCTTTCCTGGGTTGTAGAAAGCCTGACTGCATTGTGTTCAACATCATCACAAGAGGAAGCTACAGTCTGATCAAAATAAATAGCTTCTCAGAAAAAGTTAGCCATGTAATTTGAGCTTCTTAGTCTCGACTGTAGCTGAAAACTGCTGGCAACATATAAAATTACTTTCTTATGCAGTGCTGGTCCACTTTCTAGTGCATGATACAGTTGTCATCTTGGCAGACAGTTAATTCACACCACCATGCACAGATGCATCCTAATACAAATATAATTCAGTCACAGATAAGTGCCTGGTAAATACTTGAAATTTTGTCCTAAAATGTTAGGTTATGTTGATAGATCAACTTTGTTCATGACTGGTTTGGGTGTGTGATTCAGATCCAGGACTGAAATGGTTGCATGTAAAGCCACACATGCATGGGAAAGGGGAGCTACTGTCAATATCAGGATGTGCTCAAAGCCTTCCTTCTGTTCCAGGTGATGTAGAACTGGGTTCTGACTAAGATGTTTTTGCACCTTTTAAAACCCTTTGCTAATTCTGATCTGGGGAATTTTTTGCCAAGAAAATTGTAGTTTAAAATCTTAAATATTTGAAATCAAATAAATGTTAAAGTAAACACAGTTATTCTAAATTACATCAATTTCAGTTTTAAAAAGTAAAATTTCTTAAGTAGAATGAGGCATTTGAACCAAAATGTAATAATTTGTGCTCAGATTTTTATTTCAAAGCTGTAAATGAGCTTCTTTGTGTGTCTCCTTGCATTTCCTTCTTTCTCAATGCTCATTGCAAAAAGATTTAATGCAACTAATGATAAACAAAACCCAAGTGTCAACCAGGGAGGTGTTCCCAGTGCCTCTTCCTCTCTATACTAATTAGGGAGCACAGGAAATTTAAGCAGAGGGACTTAAAAACAGAGACACCAGTAGAGAGCTGATACACGAACTTGCACTAAAAAACCTGCACTGATGGATATTAATGCAATAAACTCAGTGCAGCACTAAGCCATCCCTGACCTCCTGTTGCTGCAGAGCACCGAGTGGCAGCTGTGCTGCATCCCTGGGGCTTGCAGTCCTTTTGCTGGGTAAGCCAGCAGGTTTCCTGCAGGAGTGGAACAGAGGGAAGCACTATCAGTGACCAGCTGATGTGGCTGGGGCAGCAGGCAGGTGTCTGCAGTGGTGACTGATGGCATCGTCACCCAGAACAGGGTCGGGCTGTCCTTGCCACACTCTGGGGACCCTGATTAAAACCTGCTTTCCTCTCCCTCCTGGGCTGCCCTTGGGCGAGACAGACAATCCTTCAGGCTGCACTTCTGGCTGCGTGCAGAGATCATTAGCACGGCAGGAAAGGAAACACAAGAGCTGCCTCATCAGATCCGATCAGTGTTTCACCACATTCTGCATCACAGCCCTTTGCACAGACCTTTCCAGAGGCTTTGGGGGAAAGTGGCAGAGGCTACCCTGCTGGAATGCTCTGGAGTGAAGGTTCCAGAATGAAAATGTGGCTGGCATGTCAGCTTCCTCCCTCCAACCAGAAAAATAAAGAATTTATTTTGTTTAGGGTCACAGTGGCTGAGGCAGAAGGGAGTGAGGCTAAAATCAAGTGTTCTGTGATCAGTACCAGAGGGAAGAGGCAGGGAAGAGTCTTCTCTTTGTCTTTTGTAATTCTTGCTGGTTCCAGTTGTAAGTTAGAACAACACAAACAATCTCATGAAGGCAAACACAGCAACAAATATTCACCGCACCATGTTCTAAAGCCAAGATTTAAAATTAAGGGGAATCCAAACTCCTGCTTTCTTGTGTTTAAACTGACAGTTTTCCAAGCAGACAGAATTTGTGCCATTTGACTCAGCCTTCTTCAGGAGCTTAAAGCTGAATACTCAGCAAGGTATCCATCCAGAATTTTGGGTGGCCTTGAAAGACATCTCGAGATTATGCCTTTCCAGGGAACATGGTTAGGAGGCCAGCAAGGTGGTTTCTTACAGTGAATAGAAAGAAGCAACTGAATTTCAGAAGAGAACAGTTATTTTAATTCAAACTACATCTGTAAATCTCTTACCTGAACTGAAAGTTTGGTCCAATCTAGAGAAAAGGAAGACCAGTATTAAACACTAATCTGAATGGGAATGATCTATGATTCATGTCCCTGGAGAAGATGCTACTAATGCAAATAATATTTAAAACCAGCATTTAGCAAGATTCCTGGCAAGCACAATTTTGCAGTTCCTCCCAGCATTAGCAGTGCACATAAAACCCATGTGTTGTGATAAAGTCTTAAGTCAGGAGGAAAACAAAACCAACCAGCCCCAAACCAAACAAACCTCTCCATGATGCACTGAGATACAAAGAGCAGGGAATTCCACACGGCCTGGTTTTCAGGCCACTTTCAGACACTGAAAGCAATGACACCAAGTGACTGCCAGCATTAACCTTTCCTTGGAATTCTGCTGCCTCTCCCTGCAAGGCCCTGGCAGAGTTTTACCAATGATTTTGGCTCTTTCCAGCAAAATCACACAGGATTTTATTCCTTGCAGGAATTTCCTGGGAACATTTGCAGGGCAAGGACTGGGTGAGGTTGGGGAGTTGGGGCAAGCATTAAACTCTCACTGGTTCACCACAAACTCTTCATCACACCCAGCTGGAGGAGGATGAGTAAAGAAACTGACCCCCAGAATTCTGGAGAATTTGGAAGTGGGTGGGTGGATCTTGTCACTGGTAGGGTCCCACAAGAGGTGTGGGTGAGGGGAATGCACAGGGACATCCCAGCTGACTCTCCTCCAGGGAGCCTCTCCAAAATTCCAGTGAATTCCAGTGAAATCCTTGCCCTCACTTCAACCCCATCCACTGTCTTCAGGGAAACGAACCCAAATCTGTCTGAGATTTTTGCAAAATTAGTGAGACAAGTCCCAGCTGAGGATTCTGGAGAAGTCTAAGGCCAGCTCCTGGACAAAAAAACCCACCAAAGAAAAAGAAAAAAAAAAAAACAAAAGAAAAAAAAACAACAAAAAAAAACCACAAAACAAAACAAAACAAAACAAAACAAAAAAAAAAAACCCACAAAAAACCACAAACCCCACAAAACAAAACAAAACCAAAAACAAACAAACAAAAAAATAAAACAAAAAGAAAAACGAAAAAAGCCAGATGACTTTAAAGAGCTTGAAAAAACCCATCTGGAACTGGGAAAATAAGATTTCTTAAAATACAAGTAAATTAAGGGGATTTCCTTTAGAGAAATAAGAAGAAGAAAAATGGAGAGCGACAATAAAGATTTTTCCTGCAACAAATACTTTTAAAAAAGGAACAGGAATTTTTTCCTTAAGATAATAAGAATAAAAGGTTTTATCCCCCTTAAAAGAATCCCTAAAAGCAAAGATATTAACTTCTTTTAAAAGAAAAAAAAAGTAACCACACTAAAAATGTTGGTGATTTAAAAGTTTATTTTTTTTCTCCAAAAAGTGGAATTCCTGCATATAAGGACTTCTTTCTTCCAGGAAAGAAAGGCCAAAGTACATTATGAAGAGTTTTTCTTAGTCTCACATTAACCAAAAAGAGTCCTCAAAATCCCAAATAAACAGGGATAATCTATTTTCTTCCTGATGATACAAAAAGGAGAAAAAGGATCTAAAATTTAAAATTATTTTAAAATGATGTTTTTGTTTAAAAAAAAATTAAATCAGGGGATGAAAATTGAAAGATTGGAAAGGGCCAAAACGTTCACATAAGGGTGAGGAGGTATCCAGAGGTGTCTCCAAAACCTCAAAATTATTCAAAAAAAGTCTTAACTGTGCTTAAAAAAATACATCTGGGGGAGCCTAAAATCTCCAACACATGATTAAATTTCCCTTTCTAAAGAATCCTGGGAGAGTTCAGAGAGACTGGATGGGTGGGAAGTTGGCAAATTACATCTTCAGTATTTTTTTTGTTTTGCTAAAAAAAGGAACAAGACAAAGTGAAAGTCAGCATTTGAGGGTGTTTGAGCTCATTTTTAGGCTGCAGTTCTTCACTTCATTGAAGTGCAGGTGAGGAAATTTTTATTCTGTTCATTCCTTGGAATATTGTCTCTTTAAGGTCCTGGTTTTTTCATGCATTTAAGGAAGATTTGTGCCTTTAAATCACTTTAAAAACGCATGAAAAAATGTAAATAATCCTCATTTTATTCAGAAACAAATGCAAAAAGTATTGTGAATTTGGGCACAGAAGGGGAAAAATTTCTTCACACAAATAGCAAAAGCTGAAGAGTCAATTAAATAAAAATTAAATAAAAATCAAATAAATAGAAGATAAATAAAAATAGCATTAGTCTAAGAACTCCATTAAATAAAAAGGCAATGCATTTAGAATTAAAAATTGAAATTAAATTAAATAATATTCATTTATATAAGATATTTTATTAAAATTGAATCATAGAAAATTAAAATTTAAAAATTAGATCAACATTTTAAATCTCCTGAATGAAATTAAATTGTTACTTAAAAAAGTACTAAGTACTATCATTAAATCAAAAAGCCAACTTTTCTAATACTTTAATTCTTTTTAAAATTGTTAAAGTACCACACATACACAAATGCTTCCACATTAAATTCTTGGACAAAGTGTGTGTTTGGTGTTTTAATGTGAAATTTTTTTTGCCTCTGGAACTTCATTTTACTGCACCATCTCCTTTGGGGAGGATTTTTGGATGTATTCATAGTTTTTTTAAGTTTTCCAGTTTTTTTGCAGTTGTTTTATGGTCGAGGATGTCACCCTCTAGGGTTTTGTTCCTCCTGATTTTAGGTAAATATTTGTTTCTGAAAAGTCTTGTCATTTTCATCCCTGCTGGAAAAATGATTGATCAACTCATTTTCCCTCCTATTTCTTCTCAAGGTTCCATGGTGGACACCAAAACCTCATCTGAAAAAGGTGCATGTTGGGAGCTTTGCCCTAAGAAAACATTACTTCCACCTAAATCAGACTTTCTCCCACACACATCATACCATTTTCCCGCTATTCTCCCAAAATCCATATGTTCCCCATGTAATTCCACTGGAGTCATTCCCTTTCACCCATTTCACCATGAAAACCCAGGAGAAGACTCATCCATTTTTAGGTAACCAAAATCATGAGAACCCCAGATTTGGTGGGTCACACCCCAAAATCCGTGTAATTGGGTGGGGATTTGGGGACATTTCCCAAATCCTGATTTTGCCACAGGATCGCTGGTCTATCCCTATGGACCACACCTGAGGCAATTGCCCCCTCTGTTCCCTTCACCTTTTTTGTCAAAACCTACCAAACTGTGTTTGTAGGTCACCCCAAATTCCACATTTTTGGGAATTTCCTCCATTTTTCCAAATTTCCCCTCAATTTCTACTTAATTTTTAGTGTGTGTGTATGTGTTTGTGTGTGTCCCTGAAATTAACCCTTCTTGAATCCATAGTGGGTTTTATCCTTGGACACTGAAATATCTTCAGAGGGGTAGGGGATCTTGAGAGGGGCTGGTGGTATCAGGGGGGGTTGGAGGGGCTTGGGAGATGCTGAGGATGGTGGGTGATGGTGTGGTCCTTCATGGTGATATGCCTGGTGGTCTTGGGGCAGTTGGTTGGTTTTGGGTGGTCCCCCACATGATGGATCTTGGGCTGTGTTGGTGGGCATTGTGGAATCACAGGGGTTATGCCACAACAGATTTTCTAAGGGTCCTTCATGAGTGGGTCTCAAGGGGATTGGTGGGTGTTGTGGGGTCCTATGGGTGGTGAGCCGTGAGAGAGCCCTGGGGGTGGTTGCTGTTAGAGGGTTCTATGGATCTGCTATTTGGGGTTGTCCTGTGGGTGGGGTATCTTGGGCGGCTGATGGATCTTGAGGAGTTCTTTGGGTGTTGGGGGGGTCCTTTGAGTGGGGGTTCCTTTGGCTGGTGGGTCTTGGAGGAGTCCTGTGGGAGGTGGATCTTGGGGTGTTGATAGGTGTTGGGGGTGCCTATGGGTGGTAGTTCTTGGCATGCTTGTAGGGTCCATTTTAAGGACCCCACAACCCAAGTCAAGGTGTTGGACCGATCTGCTCCAGGTGAACAACAATGGGGTGGTCTCCTTTGATCAGCCCATCAGACAATGCACCCCTGACCCCTTCCCTCTGGTGGACAGGCTCCCTTTCATGCTTCCACTCTGGGCAGATGTGGACAATTTCTGGGTGGGGACATTTTCTACCACCAGACAACCAACCTGGCACTGCTGGAGGACATCAGCCAGCACATAATCCAGTCCTTCCCCAAAAGCCCCTTCACCCCCTCCTGGGCCTTGGTGGCCAACTGAGACCATGTGGTTTACTACGGCTCCACTTCTGAAAAGGTGAGGCCCATGGTCCATGGGGCATGAAGATGACTCATTGGATCTTGTTGGCCCATTTGGTGGCCTTGTTGACCAACCTATCTTTGACGTCTAGAACCCATCCATGACCTTCACAACTCATCCTTGACCTCTGTGGCCTTTCTCCTTTGGGATGGGCAACACCTTCCAGGCTGTGCTGACCACTGACTCCAAGATGTTCTACATCATCCTTAACTACTGGGACATCCAGAGGACTACAGGGGCAGTGAGTGACCGAGACGCTGAGCCAGGACTTGGAGGGACCCCAGCACATGTAGGTGGAGAGGGTGGAAGAGGAGGGGGAGGCTGTCCCACTCCATTTTCTGAAGATGATGATGATGAAGGTCAGGGATTGGCCCATGCCATTTTTTTGTGGGGAGGTCATGTTGCCCTGTCCCATCTTCTGGAGATAACGATGATTGTCAGAGGTTGTCCCATCCCAAATATTTGAGATGATAATGATAATAGTGATGACGATGATGATGATGGTGATGACAATGAAGATCAGAGGTTGTCCACCCTTCTTCTGGAGATGATCATGATAGTGATGGTCATGGATTGGTCCATATAATTTCTAGGTGATAACAAGTATATTCGCATCCTAAAATCATTTTAGGGGCCCACTACCCCTTTGGGTGGGGTCAGCCCTCCTAGATTCCCCCCCACCCAGTTTCCCAGGCAGGATTCAGCAGCAGTGATGACACCAAATTCTACAACATTCCTGGATCCCAAACCGATGCCATCATCAACATCACCATGACCTCCAACATCAAGGTCCCAGGACATTGGGTCTTTTGGGTGGATGACTTCCAGGTGACAGGTCTGGATCCTCTCCAGCTGAACAACAACTGCTGGTTGTAAATTGGAGGAGAAAATTGGGAATTTGGAGGAAAAGTGGGAATTTTGGGAATAAATTCAGGAATAAGTGGGGAAAAATGGGGATTTTGGGCAATAATTTGTGGCTGTGGGAAGATCACTGTGAATTTAGGGGGAGATGGGAATGGTTGGGGAAAATTAGCAATCTGGGGGGAACTGTAGGAATCTTGGTTGGAATACTGAGAATTCAGGCGCATTAGTAACTAGAGAAAATTGGGCTTTTGGGGAACAACTGGAAGTTTGTTGGGGAAAGGTGGGAATTTTATGGGATAATTTGTGAGAAAAATATGTATTTCTGAGGGGAATATTGGGATTTTTGGGGAGTATTGGGGATTTCAGTGGAAAGTGGCTCTTCCTCTTGGGCTGTTGATATCTTCTCTAAGTGAATCAAAGGGAGTGGGGCAGAGGGGCATCACCACTGCCACTGTTATCACCAATGAAGTCAAGGTCATGCCAGCTTCTAACAGAGCAATAAAATTGCAGCTAATTTGCAGTGTCCATGTCATTGTCATGGCACCCATGGTGATGTCATCACACTTAAGTCACCATCACCCTCACTGTTCCCACAGTTGCTGGGTATCTAAGGGGTTTTAGGGTGAAATGTGACAGAATTAATCCAATTTTGCCCTTTTGGGTGGCAATTTCTGGGACCTTGAGCAATATGAAATCACGTTGGCAGCCATGTGCACAGGAGACAAAACCCACAACAGACAGCCTGGCACATCCCCCCAAATGCTGCACCTACAACACACTTGGACATCACAAGACACAAAAAACATACAAAACACAACTTTACCCCTCCATACCTTTGATTCCTACTCACAGAACCACAGGATCATTAAGGCTGGAAGATACCTCCAAGACCCTCAAATCCAACCTTTGACTGAACACCCCATGTCAAGCAGACCACAGTGCTGAGTACCATGTCCAGATGTTTCTTGAACACTCCAGGGATGGTGATTACACCACCTCCCTGAGCAGACATTCCAAAGACCAATCATCCTTTCTGTGAAGAAATTCTTCCTGATGTCCAAGCCTGAACCTCCCCTGGCACAGCTTGAGAGCATTTTCATTTGTCCTGCTGCTGGTTGCCTGGGAGAAAAGATCCTCTCCCACCTGGCAATAACCTCTCTTCCAGGTAATTCTAGAAAGTTGTAGAGTCACCCCTAATCATCCTTCTCCCCAGGCTGAGCCTCCTAAGCTCCCTTAGCCACTCCTCGTTCTTCAGACCCTTCCCCAGCTCTGTTCCCTTCTCTAGACTTCCTCTAGCCCCCCAAGGTCTTTTTTTTTTTGCCATGAGAGACCCAAAACTGCCCCCAGGATTTGAGGTGGGGCCTCAGCAGTGCCCAACACAGTGGGCAGTCACTGCCCTGCCCTGCTCCTGCTGCTACACCATGGCTGGGACAGCCCAGGGGCCTTCTTGGCCACCTGGAGCACCTGGCTCAGGTTTTGCTGCTGTCATGAGCACCCCCAGGGCCTTTTATAACAAGCAGCTTCCCAACCATTGTGCCTCAATCTGGAACTGCAGAGGTTGTTGTGACCCAAGGGCAGGACCTGGCACTTCCCCTTGGTGCTCCTTATGCCATGGGCCTGGGTCTAGTGATCCCATCAATTTCTCAACCCACAAAATGCTTTTTTTTTTTAAATCCATTCCTCCCTCCCCTTTCCTTTTTTCCCTTTTCCCTCTTTTTTTTTTTTCCCAAATCACACCCTCTATTTCTCAAAAAAAAAAAAACAACATTTTTTTTTGCTCCATCACCTCCTTGTCATTGTGTAATAATTTAAACCACATTGGGAAAAAAAACCTCGATATCCGGTAATGCCAATTTTTGACATCAGTTTTAACAAAAAAAACCCTGTTTTTCTCTCTGTTTTCACCTTTTCTGGCCAAAAATTATCTCACGTCATTGGTGGGGTGGTCCCCTGGGGGTGTCTGGATTAGTAATTTTCTTTCCACTTTTTCTGCCAAAATTAAAAAATAATTGAGGGAGGAGCTAGATCTGCTTTCCTGGGATTGTTATTTCTTCACAGATTTGGGGATAAAAAGGAGCTCTTTGGGGATACAGAGTGAAGCTGGGGACCAAACACAGCAAAGACAGGTAAGGGCAAATGTAGATCTAATAAGTGATTATTTTTCACCAGGAAAGATTTTCCATATTGTGGGAAAATCCCTCTGAAGACTCCTCAAGCTCTCCCCTTTCTCCTCCTCCCCCCCCACCCACCTCCCCCCCCCCACCTTACCCTACTACCCTAGCCCTGAGTCTGGTCCTGGGAGCAGTGGGATTGGAAGATTTATGAAGGGATTTGGGGGAGAAAAGTATTGGGGTTTGGAAGGGAACAAGAGAAGGGGAAAAGGAAGGAAAGGAAGAAGAGAGAAAAAAGGGAAAATAAAGGAAGAAGGAAATAAAAGGAGGAAAGGGAAACTGGGGAAAGATGAGAGGCAAAATAAAAAAAAAAGGGGCAAGAGTTGGATACAGGGAAAAGGTAAAAATGGGACAAAAAGCAAAAAAGGGGAGGAAAGGAAAACCAGGGAAAAGGCAGGAAAGTAGGGAAAATATGGGAAAGGGGGAATAAGCAGAAAAAAAGGGAAAAGAGTGAGACAAGAGAAAAAAGAGTAGGAAAAGGAAACAGGGGAGGGAGAAGAAAAGAAAAATGAAGGAAGTGGGGAGAAAAAGGGAAAAGGGGGAGGAAAGGATAAAAGTGTAAGGAAATGAAAAAAGTGGAGGAAAGGAGTAAAAAGGAGGGAGAGGGAGAGAAAAGGGAAAAAAGATGAAGAAATGGAAAAACCAAAGGGGGATTTGGACCAAAAAAATGGGATTTGGGGAAAAGAGGAGAAAATGGAAAAATTAAGCACAAGAAGGAATGGAGAAAATAAGGAAAAAAGAAAATTACAAAAAATAGCATGAGGAAAAAGAAAAAGGGAGCAAAAGAGGAAAGAAAAAAATAGGGAAAGGAGATTCAAAGGCACCTGGGATGGTGGGGGAAGACAAGTGGAAATACCCGTCCAAAAGCTGATTTTTGCACCAGGTGCAACGTTTTTAAGTAAATGCAATTTAAGTAGTGAATTTGTGGATCGCTTGAATGCGAGCAGATTTTGGGGACAAATGTAGTACAACACTGGTTTTTGGGATGAGTTTTTGGCTGAAACACACAGATTTTGGGGATTTGTGTGAGTTTGTTGTCAAGAAATGGTGAATTTTGGGACAATTCTAGTGAATTTCAAAATTTAAAAAAAAAATATGAGGATTTGACTGTTTTTCATGTTTTGGATCCAGAGCATCATGGATGGCAGCTTGGGAAAAGCAGATGTGCTGGGATGGTTCTGGATTGTTATGTTCTGGGGTAAGTAGAAACAGGTTGGGGAGATGCCCCGAAAGCTATAAAATACCCCTAAAATAATGAATTGCCTCAAAATAAGGGTTATCCAGTCCAGAAGGATTCCCCAGCCTAAAAGTTCCATCTTTTTCCCAGGGAATTAATTAGGATTTCATCCCAATTCATGATTTTTCAAACTATTTCTTCCTGTGAATGATATTCCAACAGATTAACCTTATTCATTAAATACTTTTTCAGAGTTTAGTCTCCCAACTGGAGCTTACTCTCCTAACTGGAGAATGAATGAGCCTATGAAAAATTAATCAAATCAATGGTCAAATTACAACTCCATCAAATCAGTGATCTAACAAATTAATAGTTCATAATATCAATCAAGGCCATTAAATCTGTAATCCATTAAGGCTATAATCTGTCAGATCAAGGTTAATTTAAATTTTTTCTCCAAAATAATATCCCATCAAATCAAATCCATTGTCCATAAACTCAATAAACCATCAAATAAAAAACAATGACCCATGAAATTAACACTTCATCAAATCAACAGTCTGACCAATAAAAAGTCTATCAGTTTATTAATTGATTGACTCAAAAGTCAATTGGCTCAATAATCTATTGAATCAATAATCCATTAAATCAATTTTTCATCAAATCAATGGTCTAGCAAATGAAATCAAAGGTCTATCAGATTGAAAGTCCATCAAGCCAAAAATTTATCTAATAATTAACCCACTAAATCAATAATCCATTAATCAATAATCTACCAAATTGACAGTTATCAAATCAGTAGTCCACTAAATCAATAATACAGCAATCATTGAAATCAACTGTCCACCAAACCAATTATCCATCTATCCAATCAAATCTCCATCAAATCAGTAATCCATCAAATTAATAATCCATTAAATCAATAATCTATCAGATTACCCACCCCTCTTCTTCCTCCTTCCAGCTCTCCTCCATGCCCCTAGTATCACATCTGAGATGTCACCTCCTCACCTGGGCGACGAGTTCCTGGTGGTCTTCCTGCAGAATGGTAACCAGCGCACGCTTCGCAGTGACTTCCGCCTCCTCCTCCTCACTGGCCCCTCCCCGTCCACCACTGCCACCATCTCCATGAAGAAACCTGGATTACGGATGACGGTGCAGGCAGCTGCCAACCAACCAGTCCTGGTGAAGATCCCACCCCAAGCTGAGATGGTGGGAAGCCAAATTTTTGAAAATGCTGTGGTGGTGAAGACTACTGCTGCCGTCACTGCAGTGATGGTCAACGAGAAACCCACAGCAGCTGACTCTGCCGTCATTATTCCAGTCCACAGGTGGGGGACGGAATACCACATGGTCACCCCCAACCCCGGCCCCACCCGCAATGCCCAGTTTGTGGTGGCTGCTTGGGATCAACCCACCACAGTCAGCATTCAGCTCAATGCTGACATCACCTTCCGTGGACGGCTGCATCGACGTGGTTCCACCCTTACCATCCCACTGGAGCCGTTCCAAGCAGCACAGATCCAGAGTGCAGCCGATCTTTCCGGAACACGAGTGGTGGCCCAGAGACCAGTGGCCGTCTTCAGTGGTCACACCTGTGTGGGCAGGTTGAGCCGCTGCGATCATGTCGTGGAACAGCTACACCCTCTCACCCAGTGGGGAAAATCCTTCCTTGTGCCACCGGTGCCCTTCCAGGGACAATCCAATCTCGTCTACATCACCGCTGCCCAACCAACACGTGTCACGGGTCATGGTGAAGTCACCAAGACCACGCGAGACATACAACCCAACCACTCACTGCTCTATGGCACCCAATCCCCACAGGGCTTGTTCCTCACTTCCGAAGCTGGTGTCCAGGTTTTTCTCTTGGGCAGTGGTGGGAACAGCGGTGCAGTAACCTTTGAGCCCTTTTTTGTCAGCATCCCGGACATAAACAGTTACTGCAACTCCTACAGTGTCGTTGCACTGGAGGGATACGACAACCGCATCCTCCTGGTGGCCAAGACAGCAGAAACTTCTGGAATACTGCTGAACCAGAGGCCATTAGGGAGTGTGGCATGGCAGCTGATCCCTGGGACAGAATATTCATGGGTTGGGATAAATTTGGGAAGCGGATTTGGAATCCATCGTGTGGCGCACGAGACAGCGGCATTTGGGGTTTGGAACGTCGGGATGGGACAGGGGAAGCGCTATGGAGCAGAGGGAGCTTGCGACAGTGGTGAGTGGAGGTGGACTTTGATATTACTAAATTATATAGAATTATATAGATATCAATAACAGATATTTATATTTAATTATAGGTAATCATGCAAATGACAAATATCTATTAAATAAAAATTATAGCATTACATAATAATATTATTGTATTATAATAATATATAACATTACATGATATTGTATAATATTATAATGGCAATATTTTAAAAAATAATAATACACAAATATATAGGAATAATAGTAAAAAACCTAAATGTAATATACTAAATAAATTAATAAGAATCAATGAAGAAATACATAAATAATACATGAAAATCCCTAACAAAAATGTAAACATATAATAAATAATAAATATCTAAGTCTAGAAACAAATACAATAGATATATGCAATAACATATCTGTGACAAATTTATATTTATACATTTCTTTCAATCATATATATTTATTATATTTTTAATAATTCTGTATGATGGAAATACATAACTATTATATGGATAAATAATTAATATCTAAACAAACATAGAGATACTATATAGATATTTATAAATAATATAGAAACACTTACATGTAATTGCAAATCAGATATGAAAACATACAAAATATGTAAATAAATATACACTTAGATGTATCAATAATATAATAAATTAACGGAATTTAATCCTCTGTCACTAATAAACCCGCAGACCCCTGCCGGCAGGTGCAGTGCCGCCCTAAGGAGAGCTGCCACCTGGACAAGGGTGCGCCCACCTGCCGCCCCGACTACCTGGGCACTTGCACAGGCTCCCCGTCCCTGCAGTACCACACCTTTGATGGGGCCTCTGTGTCCCCCCGTGGCGGCTGCAGGTACACCCTGGCCAAGTACTGCGGGGCTGACCCCACCCTGGAGCCCTTCGTCGTGGAGGAGCAGCGGAGCCAGGATCAGTCTGAGAAGCCATTGGCCAATGTCTACGTCTACACCTACAATGTCTCCATCCGTGCCGGTGAGGACAAGGCTGTCCAGGTGAGCTTCCCCAGGTGTCAGATCCATCATTCCAATAAAACCATTTGTTCCAAGTGGATTAAAATATTTGGGTGAGCTTGATTTTCAAAAAATCAGGGAAAACATCAAAAAAAGTGTGAGAGGGTAAATCATTGAAATATTGATGTTCATCTTAAAAAATAAATATAACTGCCACACCTGTGGAATTTGGGGAATTTTTTCCCTTCCAAATCAGTTTTCCAGGTGGAATGTCTTTTTTTTTTCCCAATCCTGGTCTCCATACAAACAAAATTAGCTCAGAAGTTGTAGAAAATGGCTTAGATTTGGAGCTTGAGCTTTTCTTGGTGTGACTCTCCATGAAGTAGGGCAAAACTTCCAATTAATAATGAAAATTAATTATTCATGAAATAATTTCTCCCTTTGTTTGTACATATGTGCTTTTTGTGGTGTTGGGAACCACCTGCTGAGGTTTAACCCTCCTCCTCATCTTCCTCCCCCACAAGGTTAACAACAAACCCACCAACCTTCCAGCCACCCTGGAAGAAGGAAAAGTCCAGATTTTCCAAAATGAGGGTCGTATAATCCTCCAGACAGATTTTGGGCTGCAGGTGACCTATGATGAGGATCATGTTATCATGGTGGCACTGCCCAGCAGCTATTCTGGGGCCAGCTGTGGCCTCTGTGGCAACTTCAATGAGGATACAGATGATGAAGCCATGGCTCCCAATGGTATTCCTGGTGAAGGTGGTGAGGATTGGGCAGAAAGCTGGAGACATCCCTCATGCCAGGAAGATTGTGGAGATCAGGAGACTGCACAGGGCATGGAGGGGTGTGGTGAGTTCATGTGGGGATCTGTGACAATCATGGGGAAGGGAGAAGAGGATCCATGTAAGAAGTCAGAAGGTGTTAGCCTAGAGCAATGGTTGTAGACATCAACCTATCAACAGTGTATCTTTTCACCCCAAAACATCCTAAAAGCCATTTACACACCTAATCTGACCCAAGATGTCCATAACACATGGAATTATACTAGCATTTTCCTGAAGGCCATCCCTGCTTGATGTCTCATTGACTCTACAACCCTTGGGGGCGTGAAAAAAAAACAGTGGGGAATGAATGATCCAAAAATCTGCCTAATCTCACTTCAGCTGCCCAAAAAACAGGGAATTGTGCTAAGAATTTTCCTGAGGTTTGTCTCTGTGGGGTATATCTTGAACTCTAGTTTGGTTTAAGTGTCAATGTAGCCAACATCTCCATTACAGGGAAGGCTTGCATTGGTTGGCTCTCCCTAAAATACTCCTAAGCCCTCCTAATTTGACTTCAGGTGCCCACAACACATTGAATTCCACTGGGGCTTTCTTGAGGACCATCCCTGTATGATGTCTCAAAGACTTTTAAATCCCTTGTAGGTATCAAGGCAACCACCAACCCCAGCACCACCATCTCTGCTTGTTTCCACAACAATCGCTCCTACAATCTCCACGAGGAATTTTGGGAAGATGGGAGCTGCCAGAAGCGGTGCCGGTGTGAGGGTTCAGGGACAGTGACTTGTAGGGGGGGATGTAGATCCCATGAGAAGTGTGTCATGGTTAATGGCATTGCCAAGTGTACACCCAACAAGCACTACACCTGCATTGGGACGGGTGACCCACACTACACCACCTTTGACGGGGTGAGGTTTGACTTCCAAGGCTCCTGCATCTACCAGTTTGCTGCCCTCTGCACGCCCAAGCCTACCCTGGTCCCCTTCAATGTTACTGTGGAAAACAACCACCGCGGCAGCCGTGCCGTGTCCTTCACCAAGACTGTCAACCTGGAGGTCTATGGGAGTGTCATCAGCATGAGCCAGGAGTACCCACGCAAGGTCAAGGTGGGTAAACCCTCAAGAAATCCCTTTCATCCCCAAATTACCCCATAGCCCCCTTTTTTTCCATTCTAATTACCTTTTTGCCCCAAAGTCTTCCTTTTTCCTGCCAAAGTACCCCTTTTTAATGCCAAATTCTCAATTCTCCATTTTCTCCCAGATTCACCATTTTTTTCACCCAAATCTCCCTCTCATCCCTCAAATACCCTTTATCTCCCCAAATACACTCTTTTTCGCCAAGTATCCCTTTTCACCTTTGGACTCCCTCCTTTTTCCCCAAATTGCTCTTCATTTTCCTCCAATTTGCCTTTTCCTCAAAATTGTTCTTTTTTCCTTCAAAATCCCCTTTTCACCAAAAAGTTTAATTTCCTCCCCTAAAATGCCTCTTTGTCTGCTTCTCTTTTTCTGATCAAATACCTTTCATTTCACTCAAATCCTCCTTTTATCTCTCAAATACTACTTTTTCCCCCCAAATCACCTTTTTCTCTAAAAAAGCCTATTTTCTCAATCCTCATAGTTCCCCCAAATCACTTGTTTTCCCTGAAATTCCATTTTGTCTCCCATTCTTTCCCTTTTTTGTGCCTTGATTTCCCAACAAATCTTCCTTTCCCCTCTAAATCAAACTATTTGTTGCAAATTCCCTGTCTTTATACCAAATTCTTATTTTTCCCCATTTTTTACCTCAAATTACATTAAATATATAATACATTAAAACCAAATTAATATATAAAAATAATTCAAATACAAATACAAAAAAAAGTAAATAAGAATAAAAAAAGCATAAAGATCAAAAATGAAAGCCAGTAAAAAGTCAATGAGAAGAAATAAATATAAAAAGAAAGACTAGAATTGAAAATATAAGATACATTAAGATAAAATTGTAATATAAATAAATATAGAAAAATAAAATAAAACTATCAAAGTATGATTTCAAATCTCTTTTCTCCTTTCTCCACTCTCTGTCTCACTCCTCTTCCTGCAGGTGGATGGTGCCTTTGTGTCCCTTCCCTTCACCCACCCCCACTTTTCCGTGTTCTACCGCGGCGTTCATGGCTTTGTCACCACTGACTTCGGTGTCACTGTCACCTTTGACTGGTACAGCTACGCCCGTGTCATCCTCCCCACCACCTACTCTGGAGCTGTCTGTGGCCTCTGTGGCAACGCCAATGGTGACCCTGATGATGACTTTGTCACCCCAGCTGGTCACCGCGCCTCCCATGAGACCCAGCTAGGTGACAGCTGGAAAGTGGGGGATGTCCCTGGGTGCTCAGCTGGTTGTGGCGCAGAGTGCCCGGTGTGTGACGCGGTGAATGTGCAGCCATACCGTGGGGACAGGTACTGTGGGGTGATCGCCCGAGCAGGGGGACCTTTCCGGGAGTGTCACGGTGTCATCAACCCAGAGCCGTTCCTGCAGGACTGTGCCTTTGATGCCTGTCACTACAAGGGACACCGTGACACTGTGTGTCAGGGTGTCTCTGCCTATGCCACCACATGCCAGAGTCATGGGGTGGCTGTGGAGACGTGGAGGACAGCGGAGTTCTGCGGTGAGTGTGGGTGGTATGAAGGGAAATGGGCCCCTCCCTTCCCTCCTCTCTCCTCTTTTCCTTGAGTGACTCCCCTTCCCTTCGGATATTCCCCTCACTCCTTATTTTCTTCTTTTTTTTCCCCTAGCTCTTTCCTGCCCCCCTCACTCCCACTATGAGCTCTGTGGGAGCCCCTGCCAGCCCACCTGCCAAACTCCCTCCATTCCCACCTCCTGTCCTGCATCTCCTTGCTCCGAGGGCTGTTTCTGCAACACCGGTTATGTCCTTAGCGGCTCCGACTGTGTCCCCCATTCTGAGTGTGGCTGTGAGTACCTTGGTCACTACTACCAGAAGGATACCGAGTTCCACCCCTCATGCCGGGAACGCTGCCGCTGCGGTGCCAATGGCACAGTGACTTGCCAGGAAGCATTCTGTGGTGCCCATGAGGAGTGTCGGGTGGAAGATGGCATGTTGGGGTGTCACCCCACTGGTTATGGCCGGTTGGTTGTGTCAGGAGACCCCCACTATGTCACCTTTGATGGACGCAGCTTCAATATCCCGGGATCCTGCACCTACATCCTGGCACGGGTGTGCGAGCCAGCACGACGGTTGGTCAACTTCACAGTGTTGGTGGAGCATGAGGCAGGAAGTCATAGTGACCCGGTGCTGATGAAGAGGGTGGTGGTATCCATCCATGGGTACACCATCACCATGGAGCGGGGACGGAGGTGGGAGGTGACGGTAAGTCTGGAGATCTCCACAGTTATAGGGTGACGATGAAGGGGATGGTGGTGTCCATCCATGGGTACTATGTCAATTGTGGAGAGGATCCAGTGATTCCCATGGTGACACCATGATTATAAGGAGGGTGGGTGTTTCCCTTCACAGCTACACTGTCTCTGTGGAGTGGGGTCTAGTGACTCTAATCTGAAGTGTCACACATGTCACTCTATCCCCATTCCAGGTGGACTTGGAGCGCTACACCCTCCCACTGGTGACAGAGGACAAGAACCTCCGCATTGGCCAAGAGGGAAATAACATCATCCTTCAGACTGCCGCAGGAATCCGCATCCTCTACAACACAGCCACCTTCCTCCTCATCACTGTCCCGGACATCTACCGTGGCCGGCTGTGTGGCTTGGGCGGTGACTATGATGGGGACCCCAGTGATGACTTCCGGTTGCCCAGCGGGGCACTGGCGGAAACCACCCAGGAATTTGTTACCTCCTGGAAGGTTCCAGAGAAAGGCAGAGCATGCAGTGATGGCTGCGATGGCGGTGTGTGCAGCAGGTGTGATGTCGCCAAAGAGGCGACGTACAGCAGGAACGGATCCTGTGGGATCATCCGTGATGCAGAAGGGCCATTCCAGGGGTGCCACCCACATGTCAGCCCTGTGGAGTATTTCACCCACTGTGTCCATGACGTCTGTGCTGCCAGCGGGGACCGCACCGCCTTGTGCCACTCACTGCAGGCGTATGCCACTGCTTGCCAAGCCGCTGGTGCTACGGTCAGAGCGTGGAGGACAAAGGAGTTCTGCCGTAAGTCAGGAAGAATTTTGCCACTTTAGGTCCCTTTTTTCACGAAAGTTACATTTTTCTCTTGGGGAAAAAAAAAAACCAACAAAAAACAACCCACTAAAATTTTGGGGAAAACCCGCAAGTTTTGGAAAAATAGTTTTGGAAAGAATTTCCCCCAGGTGGGGAAAATTTTCCTCATTTTGGAAAATGTTTCCTCAAATTTTGAACAAATTCCCCTGCATTTTAAAAAGAGCTTCACATTTTGCAAATAATCCTTTAAGTTTTAGAAAATATTCTACAATATTAAACAAAAAACCAAAACATAAAAAGTGAGAAAAATCAATTTTCAAAATAGCCTTCTATTTTTGAAAGAATTTCTTGAGATTTTAGAAACATTCCCTTCTGTTTTGAAAAAAAACATCCTCCCTTCATGGAAAAAGTCTTTTAAAATTTTGAAGTTCTCTCTCAAATTTGATTAAAATCTTTCAGTTGTGAGAAAGGCCTCAAAATCCGAAAAATATCACTCACCATTTTTAAAAGTTAACTAATTTTGAAAAATTCCCTCCAGTTTTGAACATCTTTCCTCTAATTTTGGAAAAAAACCCTTCAGTTTGGGAAAAAAAAATATTTTGCAGAAAACCTTCCAATTTTGCTAAAACCTTTCCAATTCTGGGGAAAAAAAAGTGCCCAAATTTCCTGAAGAAGAAACCCAAAATCTTTGAAGAAACTGGCCATTTTGGTAAAGTTAATAACATTTTACTGTAAACATTCCAAGATGGAGAAATAACACCATTGTGGAAGGATGGCCTGAAATTAAAAAAAAAAAAAAAAAACCAGCACACATCAAAATACCCCCAGTTTTCATGGAAATGCTGAAAGTAGGAAAAAGACTCCCATTCAGAAAAGACTCTGTCAAATTAAAAAAAAAACCCACAACTTTTTTTCTGAAAACCTTCACATTTTGACCAAAATCCTGCACAATTTGGAATTGTCCCAACGATGGTGTTTTTTCCCTTTCCCCCAGCCCTATCCTGCCCTCCAAACAGCCACTATGAGCTCTGCACCCGCACCTGCGACCACACCTGTGCTGCCCTGGTGGGCCCCACCCGCTGCAGCTGGCGGTGCTTTGAGGGGTGTCAGTGTGACGAGGGGTTCATCTTCGATGGGGACACCTGCGTGTCACCCGAGCGCTGTGGCTGCCTCCACGGGGGACGCTATCTCAAGGTCAGGTGACAAGGACAGGGGATACCTGAGGCTGGGGACTGGTAGGGTTGGTTTTCTAGGAATCAGGCTGGGCATTGAGCTGCTCCATCTAGAAAATTCCAGAGGGTTTGGGGTAAAAAAAGGACAATTAACAGCAAAAAGGACAATTGTTCGGGGGGGGAAAGGACAGTTGGCAAGGGAGCAGGCAGGGAAAATGAATTAATGAGACAAAAGGAAGAATTAATGGGGAAAAAAAGGACAAATAACACAAAAAAAAATGTGATTAGCAGGGGAAAAGTTACCATTAACTGGTTGAGCTGCCCAAATCCACCTGAATTTCTCACTCCCTAGGAGTTCCCCCTTTGGAATTCAGGAAATTCCCTCAAAATTTGGGAGATTGTTCTTAACCTGTGAGATTTCCTGTTCCAGGCAGGTGAGACTATCACCTTCAACAACTGCTCCAAGGAATGCCATTGTCACCCATCACGGGGACTGGTGTGCCGGGACACACAGTGTCCCCAGGACAAGGTGTGCATCACCAGTGATGGGGCACAGGTGTGTGCCAGGAGGGAAGGCCACTGCCGGGTCATGCCTGGAGCCACAATGACCACCTTCGATGGTGTCACTGGGCCCCTCTTGGCCAGTGGCACCTACAAGGTGTCAGCCCTCTGCGATGAGGAGGCACCGGATTGGTTCAAGGTGGTGATGGAGGTCAGCGACTGTCGTGACATGAATGTTCCCGCGGCCACGGCTGCCATCGTCTTCGTCCGCGAGGGTGTTGTCAGTGTTAATGGCAACATGGAGGTGTGGGTGAGTGGAGCACGTGAGGGAGTTTTGAGTGGTTTGGGTCAGTCTAGAGAGGTTTCAGGAAAAATCTCTCTAGATTTTGCCTGCTAGTGAGCTACTTTGATGTGGAGCGGTTTTGCCCAATAATGAGCCATTTTTGCAAAAAGCAAAGAGTGATTTTGGTCCTAGCCAAGCTAGAGCCCTTTGCCAAAGAACAAACTGGCTTTCTATCATGTTTTTCCATAATTTTCTGTAATTTCCACAGGTCAATGGTCTCTTCACCCGGCCCCCCACCACCATTTCTGACTCCATCTTTGTGGCATCATCCTCTGAGAATGTCACCATCACCCACCGCTCTGGGATGTCCATCACCATTACTCGGAATGGGGAAGCAACCATCACCGTGACCTCAGACCTGGCCTCCCGTCTCTGTGCCCCCTGTGGGAATTTCAATGGAAACCCCAGAGATGACCTGAAGCTTCCAGATGGACGTGATGCCCAGAGTGTTGGAGATGTGGTGGACATGTGGAAATCCCGTGATTTTGCTGGATGGTGAGTAATTCCTCAGTAATTTAATTACCCCAAACTCCAAGAAAATTATGTTTTCCGACTCAGAAATTTGGCAATAAAGTCAGTGGGGGAGGGGCTGGGCAGATCCTGGAAGGGATTTTCCAGTTTCTTTGGTTTCATCCGCAGCGACTGAGGCAGGATCCTGTGGGAACGATCCGGGTAAGCAGCTGCTTTGCCAAAAAATGAGCCATCTTGCATTATAACGGGTGTTTTTTTGCCCAGTAATGAGATATTTTTCCTAGGAAGACATTTTGCATAGTAAATACCCCTTTTCCCCCCAGAATTAGCCACTTTTCCCCAAATCAGGCCATTATGCATAATGCTGACCCACTTTTGCATAAAAAGACCCATTATTTGCATATTAATAATCCATTTTGCATAATACTTTCCTATTTTTGCCAAAACTGACCCATTTCTGCCCAAAATGATGTATTTCTTTCTCTTCCAGCCATATCTCCCACCAGACCCGTCAGGAAGTTGATGCTCCTATCTATCCCATCTCATAGGTGGATCCACCTCAAATTCCCCCAAATTTGGGAAAATTCTGGATTTTGCCTCAAATCCATGACATTTTCCTGAATTCTTCTCAAATGGATTAAATCTGTGTGGATCCAAATGCCTTGATGTCTCATCCATGCCCTGGAACCTAGAAATATATCAAATTCAGGTCAAAAAGATCCAAATCTAAGTATTTTTTCCCATATAAAAATGATATTGCCAAGGGCTGGAGTTGATGCAACAGTCAATAAACGCTTCTAAAGGCTTTTTTGGGGTGTGAATTTGATGTTTGTTTGTTAAGTTGGAAAACTGGGGTGGGGGGGGTATAATCTCAGTGAGTAGCAATATTTTACCCCTAAATGTGGGTCAACGTGACCCACAAGTGCAGGGCACTGGATCCCTTACATGGGGCATTGGGGCCCCAAAGTATATGGCATTCTGACCTCAAAGTCCAGGACACTGTGACCCCTAAATTTGTAGCACTATAGCCTCTAAATGTGGCACATCACAACCCCAAGCATGGGGTGTTTTGACTGCAAATTGTGGGGCCATGTGACCTAAAAATGTGGTGCGACCCCTAAGTGTGCTGTGTTTGAGCCCAAAGTGTGGTGCAATGGTACTTCAAAGAGTGAGACACTATGACCCAAACTGTGGGGGCAATTTGACCCTAAATCATGTAGTACGTCCAAAATGCAGGATACCAAGACCCACAAGTTGGGGACAAAGTGGTGCCTGTACACGGATCAGTGTGACTCCAAAGAGAAAAACACTGTGACATGGAAGTGTGGGGCAATGTGATCCCCAAGTGTGAATTGTTTTTACCCCAAAGTGAAGGGAACTGCAACCTCAAAATGTGACACAATTTGACCTGCCAAGTGTGAGGTCTCTTGACAGCAGAGTGTGGGACAATGTGACCCAAGAATGTGTGGCACTGCAACCCCTAAAGGTGGGGCACATTAACCCACAAATAGGGTTACCCTGAACTAAGGGGCATTCTGACCTCAAAATGTATGGTATTTTGCCCCAAAAGTGTGAGACACTATAGCCTTTAAGAGTGTGGCATTATGACCTCCAAGTGAAAGTCATTGCAACCCCAAAGGGTGGGGCAATGTGACTTCAAAATGTGAGACGATGTGACAGCAAATGTGGGATGCTGTTATCCATAAATATGGGGCATTGTAACCCCCACGTGAGGGACACCTTAACCCCAAAGTATAGGATATGATGACCCCTAAGTGTGGCGCATTTTGTCCCCCAATTTTGGAAGTTTTGACCCCAAAATGGGAGGCAGTGTGACCCCAAAGTCTGAGACAATGGGACCAAAAAGCATGGGGCAATATGACCTCCAAATCTGAGATGATGTAACCCCAAATTTCAGGGCATTGTGACCCCAGTGTTTGGGGCACTCTGCTCCACAATGACCCCCTCCCTCCCTAGTCTCACCCCTCCATGCTGAATTGCTCCTTTCTCCCTCCCCATCTCTTTTTCCTGTTTCTGTCCCATTCCCACTTGGATTCTTGACCACCCAGACTGTGGGGTGGGGACTCCCAGTTCCTTCTCATTTACCTCCATGGGAGCAGGATATCCAGGGTTTCCCACCCTTCTTTGGGAAGTCTCCAAATCTCTGAATTCTCACCTCAAAAATAACAACAAAACCTTGGCAGTGGGATACAAAATTCACAGAAATACAGGAGGACCTGGCAGAATTCTCAGATATTTTCACAACAAGTTAGAGACAGAAAAAACCCCTTGGAATTCTTCTGAAATAAAAGCTCCAAAAATAAGCACGAAGGTTTTTAACTTTTTTCTTTTTTTTTTTTTTCCCATTTTCCCCCCTCAAAATCTGGCCTTTTTTGGGTTGTGAATGCATATTTGTGGGAAAAGTTGTTATGCAGGTAATTTTCAAGGAGGGTGTCATGGGACTGGAGCTTGTCTGGGGGAGTGGGATGCCTCAGTGTGGTGGGAGGGGTTTGAATTCTTTTGGTGTGACTCAGAGTGGGAGAAGGTCTTGGGGACAGGAGGGGCTGGGAGAAGGGTATGGAACCGGGGGTTGATGTGCTCCAGGTGTGTGTGGGGCTTTTGGGATCCCCCAGGATGGGGGAGGAGGTTTAGGTGAGGGGCCAGCAGTTCTTCTGGGCACTGGAAGCCCTGGGAGCACTGGGAGACAAAACTCAGCTGGCACATTTCAAATATTATGTTACTCAAATATTCCCACATTCAATCAATATTCAATCATTATCATGGCAGTTGGGGGTTTTAATTTGATTTTTGTATGATATAACAACTTAAAAAGGGTTTTTTAATTGTCTTCTGAATCAAGAATGAATATAGTTGCATTTTTCAATGAGCATTCTTGTCATCTTCAACATGATCTCCACATGTGATTGAAATTTTTATTTTGGAAACATGCTAGTGGTTTTTTTTTTTTTTTGGTCTTAATTTTTTTCAACTATTAAAGGATTTTCAGTCACCTATGTATCATCTGTTTTGAGTCCTGGAAAACCTAGAGTGTGGAGGATGTCTCAGAAGCCTTTTTAGGTTGTTGTGTTGTAAAAGATCAATTGCAATAAATCAAAGGTTGCTCAGTATTTTGTCTTTTCCTCTGAGACAAATACATTTAACTTTTCTTTAATGGACAAAAACTTCACTGACACAGAGGGGCTGACATTAACTCTTAAATCATCCTTATTTGATAATTAATTTTGTTTCAAGTATTTTTGTAACACAGTCACAAAAGATGCCCAAGTCTTGTGGAGAATAAAAGCTGTTGCTTTACAAGCATTAGGAGAATAAACTAAAATCCTTATTTAAAAACTGGAAAAAGAGAAGATTCTCTTAAAATAAGACCAGGCAGAGCATGCACATTCCATGTGGTGTTTTGCCACCGGTTCAAGCCAAATATCCTGCAGCAGTTTTCCAGGAGAAAAAGCTCTCTAACTCAAAAGTACAGCCAATTGTTTCTACATCAAAGACAAAATGCAGTTAGTTTCTGCCTCAAAATAAGCAGTCTGAGGAAATGGCTCCAATTAAAACAAACAAATAAGTCTGTTTTGTTGTTTTTATGTACTTTCTTTTGCCTGCAAGTGCCGATATTTTAATTTTTTTTAAGATCATGCACTAGCTTTGGCTGCAAGGCCACAATTTAATTTACTCCTTAGTTGCAGCCCAATAATTCAAACTTTCAGTAAATTAAAAATGCCATCTTAAGCGTCCACTGAAAACCTTGTGGGAAAGTAGAAATACAACTTTGATAATAAAGGACAGATAATAAAATGAAAGATGTGAATCTCACTTTTTTTCACATGCAACATATAATGTCATCAAACTTTTTGTCTTCCTGTTTGTCAGACAAATCTAATTTTGAGAAAAAAAATTATAACTGGTTGCTGCAAATCAGTATTACCTTCTGTCCCTGTATTTTTCAGCAGATCTATCCATAGATCTGTCAGCCAGGGGCTGGTGGAGACAGTGGTGGGAACATGCAGGAGATGGCACATAGAATCACAGAGCCATGGAATGGTTTGGGTGGGAAGAAATCCTAAAGCCCATCCAGCCCCACCCCTGCCATGCACAGGGACACCTTCCACTCTCCCAGGCTGCTCCAAGCCCTGTCCAGCCTGGGCTTGGACACTTCCAAAGATGGGGCAGACACACTTTCTACCCTGATTTTTGGACTGAGACCAATGAGTCACAGGCCTGTGTTTTGCTCTAGGATCCACAGTTCTTGGCTAGGGTCTCAATTTTTTCAATCATCTTTTTTATTTGATGGTTACACACACCCTCCTTGTGCCGGGGGAGGGCAGAGGCCCAAGAGAAGCAGGGCACCTTCAGCTCATACCCCTGTGCCAATGCACAAGATATCTGCTCTACTTTTAGAATATTTCCACAAGTAAAACATATGAAGGTTACTTCTGAACTACAGACAATTTCTTTTCCCCTCAGTGGAGAACTTTTTACTTAAACTAAGCAGACAACTTCCCCTTTGGAATTGAAAGGGCCCAGGAGTAAACCTAGCTCCTGTCTCAGAGACTGGGTCACCTCTACAGTAATTTTCTGCCTACAAATTCTACAATAAAAATGTCAAAGATATTTTCTTTCTGCAAAATAAGCCTACATGTTTAGATATGTCTTGGTAAAATTCCTGTCTATGAAATTGGAGGCAGTTTAGAAGGTTACATGATATTGTTCATGATATTGATCCAGCTATGGGAAAGAGAAGCAGGTGTAAAGATGCAGCTGAACTGGATGGAAAACCTCAAAGCCAGACCATGGAAAAAGGAGGAAATTATGGCACTGCCTTATATATCACTGTGATTTGACACTGCTAAGTCCCAAACCCATCACAGCTGAGATAATATTCTGGTAGTGGTACCTTACCTAGTCCTAATATTGCAAATAACTACAAGAATTGAGAGCAAGCTTTTATGCCAGCTAAGCCAGAAACAGGAGAAGCTTTTACTCCAGTGAAACTGTGATGGAAGTGTGTTCTGTGTGAGTGAACTGTGACAACTTGCCAAAAACACCTGTTTTCCACCACTGCATTCTCACTGCTGTCTGCCAGCAAACCTTTCCTTCTGCCTCTGCCTCTGGTCCTGGCTCAGCAGAGAGCTGGCAAGGCAATGAGTGAGTTGAAGTTACAATCCTATTTTGTTTTAAAAAATCTTACACAGTTTTAGGCAGCATTTTCAGGCTCTTTGTTGAAGTTGTTCAATAATGTCCTCAGACAGCAGAGCTAGGACTTATAAATCCAGGAGCAATTACAGGTAATGTAGTCAGTGCAGAAAAAGTTCAATGAGTGCCTCGCTGGTTGTTCTGGTTTGAAAGCAAAACCAGTGAGAGACTCTAAGTCAGAAATACAATTTATTGGGAAAAGGGGAAAAGGACAAAAATACATGCAACAATACAAAGGGAAAGACCACCGACAAAGTCAGAATGCGACCTGGCCAGTGTGCTGGCAGCAGTCCAAATTGGAGTAGCTGCAGTCCTCTTGGGATGGCAGATGTAGTCGCTGTGGCCTCTTGGAGAACCTGTGAAAAGGCTGACTCCTCTGTCTAGAAATCTCCAGTTTTATCCAGGTTGGAATGCCTAGCTCCTCCCCCCTGGGCAGAGCATCTCACAATGGGTCATTATGAGTCTCAAGGTGTGTCCTTAATCACCTGCTCCTGGACAGTGTTATCTATGAGTCATGTGGCAAGGCACTGATGGGGCTATTAACAGCAGATAAGGAAAACTGCCCCAAGGCAACTCCTACTCAGATGGTAAATAGGAAAACGTGTTTTTTTTTTTTTAATCTTGGACATTATCCACCCCTTTTCCTATTTCCATCTTCATCATGATGAAACCTTACACATAGTTCTCACTTAAGACTAAGTTTCCCTGTGGTACACAACGGGTTTGCCCATCCTTCTGCATTACCCACCAAGTATAACCGGGTCCTTGAGCAAAAACAATATAACGGATGGGTTTGTCTTTGCCTGGGGTGGGATTAATCCAAACAGTCTTTCCTAAAATACCTTTCATATGCACCTCAGGGACTTTATCTCCATCTACTGTGTGCAAGGGTTCAGATTGGGCAGGACCAGCTCGATTGATGGACCCTCGGGTGTTGACTATCCAGGTAGCTTTTGCCAAGTTCAGTTCTCAATTCCTGAAAGTTCCCCCACCAAGTGCCTTTAGGGTGGTCTTAAGCAGTCCATTGCATCGTTCAACTTTCCCAGCAGCTGGAGCATGATAGGGGATATGATATATCCACTCAATCCCATGTTCTCTGGCCCAGGTGTTGATGAGGCCATTCTTGAAATGTGTTCCATTGTCTAACTCAATTCTCTCAGGGGTGCCATGTCTCCACAAGACCTGTTTTTCTAGGCCTAAGATGGTGTTCCGGGCAGTGGCATGAGGCACAGGGTAGGTTTCCAACCATCCTGTGGTTGCTTCCACCATGGTCAGTACATAGCGCTTGCCTTGGCGGGTTTGGGGAAGCGTGATATAGTCAATTTGCCAGGCTTCCCCATATCTGTATTTCAACCATCGCCCACCGTACCACAGAGGCTTCATCCGTTTGGCCTGTTTGATCGCAGCGCAGGTCTCGCAGTCATGCATGACCTGTGAGATGTTGTCCATAGTAAGGTCCACCCCTCGGTCTCGTGCCCATCGGTATGTTGCGTCTCTCCCCTGATGACCAGAAGTGTCATGGGCCCAACGAGCTAGGTATAGTTCTCCCTTATGCTGCCAATCTAGGTCTACTTGTGATATTTTCACTTTGGCAGCTCGGTCTACCTGTTCGTTGTTGTGATGCTCCTCAGTAGCCCGACTCTTGGGTATGTGTGCATCCACGTGTCGAATCTTCACGGTCAGCTTCTCGACTCGGGAGGCAATGTCCTGCCAGATCTCGGCGGCCCAGATGGGTTTCCCTCTGCGCTGCCAGTTAGCCTTTTTCCAGCGACTTAGCCATCCCCACAGAGCATTAGCTACCATCCATGAGTCCGTGTAGAGATAGAGCCTCGACCACTTCTCTCGCTCAGCAATATCCAAAGCCAGCTGGACGGCTTTAAGCTCTGCAAGCTGACTTGATCCACCTTGTCCCTCAGTAGCTTGTGCCACTTGTCATGTGGGGCTCCACACTGCAGCTTTCCATTTCCGGCTAGTGCCTATGATTCGGCAGGAACCATCCGTAAAAAGAGCATATTGTCTTTCAGTTTCTGGTAGTTCATTATATGGTGGGGCCTCCTCAGCACGTGCCACTTGCTCCTCTTCTTCAGAAGACAATCCAAAAGTCTCCCCGTCAGGCCAGTTTGTTATAATTTCCAGAATCCCAGGGCGATTCGGATTTCCAATACGGGCGCGCTGAGTGATGAGGGCAATCCATTTACTCCATGTGGCATCAGTGGCATGATGTGTAGAAGGAACCTTTCCTTTAAACATCCACCCCAGCACTGGTAGTCGGGGTGCCAGAAGCAGCTGTGTTTCTGTGCCAATTACTTCTGAGGCAGCTTGAACTCCTTCATACGCAGCCAAGATCTCCTTCTCTGTGGGAGTGTAGCTTGCTTCAGAGCCTTTGTAGCTCTGGCTCTAAAATCCCAGTGGTCGACCCCGAGTTTCCCCAGGCACCTTCTGCCAAAGGCTCCAGGACAAACCATGGTTTCCGGCTGCAGTGTAGAGTACGTTCTTGACCTCTGGTCCTGTCCTAACTGGGCCAAGGGCTACAGCATGAGTGATCTCCTGCTTGATCTGAGTGAAGGCTTGTTGCTGCTCAGGGCCCCAGTGGAAATCATTCTTTTTTCGGGTGACCAGGTAGAGAGGGCTCACAATCTGGCTGTACTCGGGAATGTGCATCCTCCAAAAGCCTATGGCACCTAGGAAAGCTTGTGTCTCCTTCTTGTTGGTAGGTGGAGACATAGCGGTGATCTTGTCGATTATTTCTGTCGGGATCTGACGACGTCCATCTTGCCACTTGACTCCTAGAAACTGAATTTCTTGAGCTGGTCCCTTAACCTTGCTTCGTTTAATGGCAAAACCAGCTTTCAGTAAAATATGGATAATTCTTTCTCCTTTTTCGAAGACTTCCTCTGCTGTGCTTCCCCACACAATGATGTCATCGATATACTGTAGATGTTCGGGAGCCTCGTTCTTTTCTAGTGTAGCCTGGATCAGTCCATGGCAGATGGTGGGACTGTGTTTCCACCCCTGGGGCAGTCGGTTCCAGGTGTACTGCACTCCCTTCCAGGTGAAGGCAAACTGAGGTCTGCATTCCGCTGCCAAAGGAATGGAGAAGAAGGCATTTGCAATATCAATGGTTGCATACCACTTTGCTGCCTTGGACTCTAGCTCGTACTGAAGCTCCAACATGTCTGGCACGGCAGTGCTCAGTGGTGGTGTGACCTCATTCAGGCCGCGGTAGTCCACCGTCAGTCTCCATTCCCCACTGGACTTGCGCACTGGCCATATAGGGCTGTTGAAAGGTGAATGGGCCTTGCTGACCACCCCTCTGGGGCTCAAGTAAATGCCCAGTTTCTAAAGGTGCTCTGTTGTGTTTTGGCTGCAGCAAGCAAGCGTTTAGAGATACCACAGGCTTTATCCCTCTGTAAGGACTTGGGAGAAAAGGTAATAATCCCCAATAATTTGTAAATATCTTTCTTTGCCGGGCACAGTAATTTCTCTTCTGCACTCCCCATCATGAAGTGAATCACCAAGGGAAGAAAACAATATAAATTTGTTTTCCTACCAATAGATTCTGAAACAACCTTGGAGTAATTTTGGCAGTCCTGGATCCGTAGCAACCCATCTAGGACTTGATTTGGTCACAAATCCAAAACCTGTGGAGATAAACCTACAATTTGGGAGCACTGGAATAGGATCTTGCAGCAATAACCTCATATGTCTCTCTCTCCTGTGTACAGATACTTCTTATTTGCTTGTTTGCAATTATTTCTCAGAGTGCTGAGCTATGCTTCATGCATTTGTTGGGAATCAAAGGGAAATGGGAGGAGGAATTGTATTTCTGTGCCTGTTTACATGTTTTACTGCTTCTTCAAGATAAAGGAAACAAGGATTTGTCTGTCTTCCTGATGCAGAGCGTGATTCACACACCTATTACAACAGAAACACAAAAGCCATGTAGTTGTAAAGCCAACATAATTAAAACTGGGTATGATTAAAACAATTGGCTGATGACAGACACTACAGCCCTGCACAGCTATTCTCAAAGGAGAATATGCACAGTTAAAATTATCCTTTTGGCAGAGCAACCCTGCTCAGTAGATTTAATTAAAATCCACAAAGAGTATTATGTCATATGAATCAAAAATTTCTGCTGAAGCTTTTAAGTATCAAACTCTGAATTATGGTCTCTCAGCCATTTTTCTCTGCCCAAAAAGCACTATGACTGTGATGGCTGTATAGGGAAATAAATGAGCTTATGGACATATAAGACTTTCTTCATATCTGAAAATTATTATGAAAGGTCTTAGTATGACTGAGATGGAAATCTTCCAAAGAAAAAGTTGTTTCATTCTCCTAGAAAGGGCACAGTTAATGAAAAGAGAAAGGTAAAATCTTCAGAAAAGGTTCAAGAAAATGCTTGGTTTTTTTTTTTTTTTTTTTTTTTTTTAAGTCAGAAAGAGTGATATTTATGGTAAATCCACATGGCAAAGGATATTCATATTTTATCTCACCTATTGAGATTAGAAGTGCCATGAAAGGACAGGTCAATGCAAAAACATAAGTGACCATGCTGCTGACAGCCTTAGCAGATGCAGAAAATGAATCACTATCCTGTAAGTCCCTGCAGAAATGCTTCAGGGCCCTGCTCAGTCCTTAATGCTTTTCTGGCCTGCTAGAAATAATTCTGTTATGGAAAATTCTGTTAAGGGAAAACTGCATTTCTTTTGAGGAGTGAAACAAGGAGTCCTGCTTCAGGCAGTGGGGAAAAGAAGAGAAACCACCCAAAGAAAAACCCAGAATTTCTCAGTGAAGCCACGTGGTCCAACAAACCACAGCAGCAAACACACACTGATAGGTGTAAATGTATGCAACATCAGTGATCAAGAGATACAGGTTTCATTCTTTACACAAGAAGAGTTAACCAACAAACAAAATCAAAGCAATGGGGCAGTTCAAGCAAGAGTCCATTACACGTCAGCAGAATACTCAAATGCTTCTCCCACTAAAGAATCATTAACATGATTATAAAACCTAAAGCCTTTCAAGGCTAAATCAGGTGCTTCAGGGAGAAACCAAGGCACAAGCCAGGTAAGGATGAAAGACCTACTCCAGTCTCTCTCTTCCCACCACACGCCCAGGAACATCTGCCTCAGCGCTAGCAGAGAAGTGTCCCTGGTGCAGGACAAAAGGAATTTTTCTCACACATTCACGGGCTCTGAAATATCACATGTGCTCCAATGCTCTGATTTTTATGGCCCACACCTGTTGGAATGGTACCAAACTCCAGCCCAGACACCGTGGCTCAGAACAGATGCCAATGGCTCACTCCTATTGCAGATGGTGTAGTCTTGTTTAGCGTGGAAATGGAAGGGGGGAAGGAGCCAGGAACTGCTGTGGTGTTGTGAGAAAGTGAGGTGGATTAGCCTCTGGGATTCTGCACAGGATGGCACATGGCATAGAGAAGTGATCAAGAGGAGCAACCAAACTGCCTCCTATTTGTCCCAAGCTAGAGACACAAGCACGGCTCCCATGGCTCAGAATGACTGGGTTTGAGTTGTGGCAACCTCTGGACAGGTTAAATAATATCCAGTCTCTCCAGAGAAGCAAACCACATATTACTTTAAATTGCTCTTTTGATACTGCAGAGAGGAATTACCATTTTTTAACACATGCATCACGAAAGCCAAGCCATTGTCCTTGCCCTTTGTGGACCATTTTTCTCTCTCTTTGAAATATCTGCAATTTTCATTTTGACTTGGACCAAGAACCTCAGAGTAGCACCAGACCATCACCCTCAGGCAGCTGGTAAAATCCTGAGCCAGAGCAAATCCAACATCAAACACATTTCAAAGCCACCTAACAGCACTGATTTAATTTAAACATGTGTGGAGAATCTCCTAATCTTTCACTTGGAGCTGGCACATGCTGAAAGGAGCAGTTGTGATCCTTGTAGTTTTGATATACAGGTTTTTTGCCAGCGATGTTGTATTAAGCATAAAGAAGAAGGAAGGAAAGATAAAAGAACTTTATGCATAAGATTAAGCCACTGGGATCTCTAAAATCCCCTTTTTAGAGCAAGGCTAATGGGGTTATTTTTCATGAAAGCAGGAGGCAGTGCAGGCTGAGCTCGCTGGCCCAGCAAGCATCTGGGGCAGCTTGTGCACCAGGGTTCAAGACTTGAAGCCTGTACTTTCACACACCAGTTCTCCTAAATATCTACCTGGTACAGAACAGACTTTTATTGCATCCACAAGCTCAGTGTTTCCCTGACAATCTGGGGGAGTGACTTATATCACAACCTGAGTGCAAGAGGTGCAAATCTCACAGACTGGCCATGGGGCAAAAAAAACCTGCGAAGGGCAAATTTTATCCCAAGCCCTGGTGGTCAGGAGGCTGAGAAGGACATGAGCACTGTGGATAAAATTGAAGCCTTCTTTTCATGCAGGACATAAATAATTTAAACATATGAATGAGAGTGATGGATGGTTGAAAAATACCTGGAAATAGGTGTCTTAGTGCTGCAATGAAAAAACCCCTTCAAACAATTTTTATCAGGAATGTCATGGATATAGTTGGCCATGACATTTTTCATATTTTGCTGTGCAATTCTCCTAAACTTGGTGTGAATATTTCTATTGCTCCCACACCTCATCATTCAAGACCAATATTGAAAATTTTATCTGCATTGAATCCTTCTCCCAGCTAAGACAGTTTGCTATGCAAATATTGCCTTCTGCTGCAGAAATCAAAATCTGTCTTCAGCAGGACTGAGCTGTCCCCACCTTGTGCAGGTGTAACTGCACCTGCCACCAGCCAAGGTCCTCAGGTGAGACAGCTGCTAGAAGCTGTCTCACCTGAAAATGTTTTCTTTATCCCTGAGGTATCTGAAGCATCCATTGACAAGAGAAATTTACAAGTTTGCAAAATTCAGTATGGAGAAGGACTGGCTTGCACAGTTGTTATGAATTGAGATGTTGAAACTCTTGGAGAAATTGAATAAAAATTAAATTTTCAAGACTTGTCACTTATTATTATATTTAGCAAGCCTGAGGTCCTTGACTCTCAAACTTGATGCACCCCTTTGTATGTGTAATGAGTGTGCAAAGAAGGCAGATACTTTGTAATTTTCAGAATTAAAGAGAACCAATAATTACATAATTTATTGAAATCCATCAAATAAAGGTACTGCTCTGATGTTTTCTGCATCATGTCTGTAATTATAAATAAATAGCAGATTTCATATGGCCTTCTTAGAATAGAAAAAAATGGCTAAATACTGAACAAGCAATGTTTTCCACTCAAATCTCAGAGCTTTTCCAGTTTTGCCATGTGTGGTAGATTTTACTCATATAGGGAATACTATTTTTTAAAATGTTTATTTTTTTTCCATAAAAAAATGTGTGGGAATATGTAGTTTCAATTAAAAACAAACAAACAAACAAACAAAAAACTTAGGAAAATATGTAGGCAGAAACATGGGGGTTTTCCCATTGACACATGTAATATTTAATTTATTATACAATAGTTTCAAGAGAAGAAAAATTTCCAATCTGGGAGCAAAACAAGGCAACCTGTCTTTAACTGATCAAGCATACATTGCAGGCTATAACTAACAGTAAATGTTTCCAGGAACTTAACTGTTCTGAAACTAAAACTGCAGTGAACTTGGGTTTGTGATTTTTTAGGTTTTTTTTACAGTTTAGGTGCTGCTCTCCAGCAGAACACAGGATTTCAACTCTGCAAAGCAATCATCCATAATATGGAGAGACCTGACCTGGGAGGTGTGTCTGGGCTCTGAGGGCAGGTGGAAAACTCTGCTGGGAGCCTGGAGGGGAAAGGACCAAAGGGAGGCAGAAATTGCAGATCTCCACGATGGTAAGAACATCTGTGACTCCTGGAAAAACTATTGCACAGTGCAGTTACTTCTGAAGTTTAATTTTGTGTTTAATTAAGGACATTTGATCTTCCAAATGTGGAAGAATGTGGAATAACACAGGGCACTTTCCTATTCAATTGCTGGGGAAAAAAAAAAAAACGTATCTATAGCAAAATACAAATACTTTCATAAAAACACAGGCACATGAATGACATTTAATTCAAAATGTGGGAAATATCTTATGCAAAACTTGCAACAGAACATGACCTTTACTTTTCCAGCAGATGTTATCCCAGATTTTTTCTTAAAGTTTGCTTAGAATGTGTCTGGTGCCTGTAGCTTGCAAGAACCCATTGGATTTAAAGACAGAGCAAGTATTATCTGTATTATTCCAAGTATTGTGATGAGCTCTCAAGCAAACACACACAATTTTTTGTGGGAAAGGTGCTTGGACAGATGTAGTCCCAGTGTCTGTTTGGCTGTTGGAACACACTGGGAAATCAAAGACCCTATCAGTATGTGCAGCCATGGCAACTGAGAAATTTGGTGCATTCAGAGGAGCAAAATAACCATATCAACATTTCCCCTGCCTTTGAAAAGTGTGTTTAAAGGTCAGCAGGCCACAAAAGAATATTTTAGAATATGTTTAGCTGAGAAACTTATGCAGAGTGCATGTGGTAATTCACAGCTGAAACCTATAATGTCTGAAACCTCCCTGTAATGACTCCCTTAGCAGGTACAATTCATGTCCTTTGTGCATGTGCAGGATAGGGAAGTGTCAACTTTTGCTTTGTGCCTTATTTAACCATCATATATCTGCACACTGCCATGCAGCACAACTTTATCCCTGAGGTTCTGGAAGCTCAGAGTGAAATTTAGACCGAATACACAGCAATAAAAACTGTAAAATAGAAGAGCAAAGCCACAAGCTAGAAATTAATAGCATATGCCACTGAATTAAGTTGCCACAGATGTTGCAGGGGAAAAAGGAATGGGGAAAAATCTTGACTAACCAAACAAACCAACCAACCAACCAAACAAACAAAAAGGAAAAATCATCCAAGTCCTCTGATGTATCACTGTGTTATTTGCTGTATCATAGGTGCAACCTTTCACAGGCGAGGGAAAGGGGCACATGGGGAGCTGGTGGCACTGGGAAAGAAAAAGCTTTAAGTGAGCCCTGTTTAAAAGCACTTGCTTATTTGTAGGGTTCAATTACATACATCCAGAATACTTTTATGGAAACCTTTCGGCCTATTTCTGTGAAATTCCACACCCAGTGTTGCAGTCTCTCACTGTTGTTTTGGTTTTTTCCCCCACAACATTTGGTTTATGTCTGAAGATCCTGCCCATCCATGTCCAAATGAGCACCAGCAGGGATTTTTTAGAGCAAACCCTTTTCCAAAGAAACAATTAGGAGTCAGCACACTCGGGAATTTCAGAAAATGGGTGTTCACACCTTGAAATATGCAGGGCGGTGCGTGCATCTGTGAGTGTGTGCGCAGGGGAAACCCTTTACGCTATCAGGATTGCCTTCCTTTGAGCTGCAGGAGGAAAATCTTTTGTGGTCAGTTTTTAAAGTATATTTTAAAGTTTTTCTGAAGGTTTTGCACTGGGAACACTGTAAACAGCTGTGTTTATTGATGACCTGTGCTGTATGCATAGAGATATACATATCTACATAGTTCTGCAGGTGTTAGTAAAACGTTTAGGAAGCAAATATATACATAATACAAGGCTCTTTAAATAATTTGGGAAGCATTTTTCATAAAATTGAGAAAAAAACTGTAATAAAAAGACTGAATCTAGTCATAGTAGCTAAAGATGTGCAAGAGGGAAATAGAGAGAGAAAGAAATAGTAGCACTTCCAGTTTTCCAGCCTCACAGGAGCTCCAGGTGTGTGAGATATATTCCATGGTTAGAAGGAAAGATAAATAAAACGAGGCAGGTGAAGCACAGAGTCAAAATATTTTTCAAACAATGTTATCTAATGAGAGTGTTCAGGAGCTGACCTTATTTCTACAAGTTAACATTAGGAGTGAGTAGAACTTTAAAAATATCCCCCATCTCCTTTGAGATTTTAAACCTGTCAAGACCATAATATGCAAAAAAATATATTTTTCAAATGAGGTGACACTGTGCCATGTGACAAAATAACTTAACATGATGGAAAAAAATAATAAAAAATAAATTATAGAGGGCAACTCTATTAAAAGTTAAAGGAAAAATGTATCATTTTAAGCTACCTATTCCAAATGACATCACACAGAGAGGATACCAAATGCTTGGTCAAGGTGGAAGCATTGACTCTGGTGTCTCCCAACAAATCTTCTCAAGTCCTGACTTTGGTTTTGATGTGAAAACTCAGCTCTGGTAGAAGATTAGTTTGAGGAGTCTGTTTGGGAAGAATGGCAATAGTTTTGATCAGTCTGTCTCAATGGCATCACACTCCTCATGAGGAGGAGGAAGGTCACTCATGAAAATGTGTCAAGAGGCAGAGCACTGACCCCTGGCAGACATTCAGGGACCTGAGGCAAACGTGGTTACTGCAACAGTGAGTGCCATGTCTGCATGGCCAGAAATGTGGAGAGGGGAATAAAGAAAAATCAGAACACTCACAGCAGAATGGGATACATCTGGTAGGTGAGAAAAATGCTGCTACTTTGGAAGGAATAGGTGCAAAATGCTTGAAAACCTGAAAGGCTACTGTGGCACCCTGGTGAGTTTGTGAAAAATGAGTTCCTACTTCAGACTCATCTCCCTAAATCCTTGCTCCTCTTACTTCCTAAAATGGGATCCTGTGTCTCCAGATTCCATCTGTTATTTTTTGCAATAATGCTGTTTGTGCCGGAAAAATGTTTCTGTGGAAAATCTGTGGATCGTCTCCACTGGCGTCACAAACTGGTCTCTGGTCATGGGAATTTGGCTTCCCTGATGATGACTCCAAATCCCAGGAGTGTCCCATAGGGATGGAACCTGACAGTTCTGTGGGCCTGGGACTGGAGACTGACATGGAGACATTACACAAAGTAATCCCAGGAGAGTTGGGAAAGCCTGTCACTGTCTCTGAAGATAGAGATGACAAGTAGGATTCTCTCCTAGGGTTGTAATAAAATCCTTGATTACAGAAGCTTTCAGAAGGGTAAGTTGTGACTTAGGTAGGTGAAAAGGAGGGACATTTCTAGGACAAATCACTTATTCAACTAGCAAAAAGGCTGAGAAAACACATTTGTGCCAATTTCAAGCAATTGATATTTAACAAAGACTTGTGGCTGGTTTTGGTCTCAGTCTTAAGCAGCTGTGTTCAACTCAATTTGTCTTCATTTCAAAGCATCTGTTTTAGAGTGCACTTCCTGAGTTGCCAAGCCACCATTCTCAGCCAGACATGAGAAATACAACAATACAAACTCTCAATGAGTCCAAGGAAAATTAATCTATCAGTGTATGTTACTTTCATTTGAATAGAAAACTGTCAATACAGCACACTCAGTAGAAATGCATAATGTGTAGATATCCAGTTTTCTTTAAAAAAGAGAATTTATCTTTCTGTCACACAAAACATGGTAACTGACTGATTTATGCTCTGGCATTGAATCCTATTCTATTCTAATTCTGCATAACAAGTAAAGGAATAAAACTGATTAATCAAGTGCTAGGTTAAAAGAAGTATCTCAGTGGGTATTATAAATCTGCCATTTATTGCAGTACATGGCTCTTTTATTCCAAGCTGTCTCTTGTATTCTTTGTTTGAACCATTTTTTTCCATAGAGAAATTTTTGCAAACATTAACAAAAGCAATGAGTTAGTCCCAAGGGCCACAAGTTCATGTTTCCTGAGGAGGGCATAGAAGGGCAATACCAGAGATGACCTTGCAGTGATGTCCATCAAGCTCAAAACCAACTTTAGGGATTTTACTGCCTTTTGATGGTCAAGGGATTGCATTGTCAGACATACTGATATGATTTTTGTGATGAAGTTTGATGAATTTGACAGGGTTTAGTGCCTCTCACTGGGGAAATGAGATGATGGTGCACTGCATCACTTCAAAACCATTATGTCAAGAAGTTTTCTGTGTCAATACTGTTCTGCATCCATTTCCTTCATGTGAAATGATAATTTAAACACTTCCAGGGCTCACGTTTTCCCCTAGAGGGCTTTGTCTGCTCATATAATTTCATAGAGTAATGAGGACTAATTAAACAAGGTGTCATGCTGGACTGGAAAAAAAATGAAGGCTTGCTCCAGAGAGTGAGGCCCGGAGCAGAGGCATCTGATCCTTACAGCTCCAGCCCATGGAAAAACAGGAGCTGTCAAGTCACTCCCTCTATGTATCTTTCTACTGCTTGCCCAAATGAACTGTTTAACTTTTAACAGGACAGCATCTACAAGTGTATTTCTGCTTACATGCTCAGAAATTAATGATGACTTCACATGTTTGAGCATTTATGAAATAAAAACCCCTAGCTAAGAAAATCCACTGGATGATTTTTTCTTTTTTCTTTTTATTTTTTTTTTCCTAGAAATATAGGATTCTGATTATATCATTGAACTCTTACTGTGTACATGCATGGTCTGCAAAGGCAAGGTTTATTCACTGTAGTGGCATAGGAAGAGGAAGAGTAGCTGTAGAACAGCCTCTGGTGGGACATATGAGAGGGTTGTTTGGGATACTTTGGTCAGAATTCAGCACAAACTACCCTGTGAATGAAGAAAAGAGAGAAAAAAGTTAATGTTTCAGTTCATGGCTGCTTGCATAGTGGATCTTTACATCTGACTGGACCTTTGGGAACTCTAAAGGCATAACAGGACAAGAATTGGAACTATCACAATGACCACTAAGCAAGAAACCTGACCACTAAGAGAGGGATTTTACCCTCTCCTCAAAATCAATCTAGCCTGGAATTTAATACTGTATTGTGGACATTAATTTGCCACTGATTTATATGAAAATCCAGTAAAACTATAAAAGAAAGTCCTTTAAGACCAGATTGTGAATGGCTGAAAATGAACTAACACGGAAGGGAAAGAAAGGAAGACAAAAGCTTTGTTAGGGAGAATTTTTTGTTTGTTTGTTTTCTGAATTTAGGTTTAGGTGGAGGAGATTCTGAATCTGGCACCAGTCATGCCACTGGGTCACTGTGACACCAGCAGCAGAATGAGGTTACACTGAAGCTGGTCACAGCATCCTCTGCACCCAGAGGAGCTGGCAGTCCACCCACTGCCTTCACAGCCCTTCCCTGAACAGTGTGGGGCTGTTTCTCCCCTCTGGCTTCACTGAACGTGTTCAGCCTCCTCCACCAACACCCTATGGCAGCCAGATCATCCATATAACACTTTTCCTCTGCTCTGACTCGATTCACCTAAGCTTCCATCAGCAATAATGGTGCTGATTTTTAGCACCATTTAAAGGTGCTAAAAATTTTTAGCACCATTTAAAGCACCAAAAATTTAAAGGGTGATTTCCCATGACAGCCTGTACTCATGACTTTGGATTCTGTCTTCTGCTAGCTCTTTTTGCCAACAGAACTGGGTTACTGAAGTACCTCTTTGAGGAAGTGGAACAGGCAAGAGTTTAGGGTGCTACATAGCCAAGTGACTTCTGAACTGTTTTTAGACAGCTCTGATCATCAAACTGGTCTGATAACTTGATCCTCATTGCTACCACAGTCTCAATGAACAATTCATAGAATCACAGAATTACAGAATCTCTAGGTTGGAAGAGAACCCCGAGATCATCAAGTACAATCCATGCCCTAAACGCCTTAACTAAACCATGGCACCAAATGCCATACCCAGTCTTTTTTTAACATATCCAGCGATGGTGACTCCACCACTCCAATATTTTATCTGTCTTTCTGTGAAAAACTTCTCCCTAATATCCAACCTATTTCCCCTGATGCAGCTTGAGACTGTGTCCTCTGGTTCTGTCAGTTGCTGCCTGGAGAAAGACACCAACCCCCACATGACTACAACCACCTTACAGAAATTGTAGAGAGTGATAAGGTCACCTCTGAGCCTCCTTTTCTCCAGGCAAAACAATGCCAGCTCCCTCAGCTGTTCCTCACAGGGTTTGTCTTCCAAGCCCCTCACCAGCCTCGTTGCCCTCCTCTGGACACACTCAAGCATCTCAACATCCTTCCCAAACTGAGGGCCCAGAACTGGACACAGCATTCAAGGTGCAGCCTCACCAGTGCTGAGTACAAAGGAAGGATGACCTCCCTGCTCCTGCTGGCCATACTATTCCTGATCCAGGCCAGGATGCCGTTGGTCCTCTTGGCCACCTGGGCACACTGCTGGCTCATGTTCAACCAGCTGTCAACCACTATCCCCAGATCCTTTTCTGCCTGGACACTGTCCAGCCACACCGAACCCAGCCTGTAGCCCTGCAGGGGGTTATTGTGACCAAAATGCAGAAATTAGCACTTGGATTGTTAAACTTCATCCTGTTGGACTCTGCCCATCCATCCAACTGTTCCAGGTCACAGAGCCCTTCTCCTTTCCAACAGATCAACACATGCTCCCAACATGGTGTCATCTGCAAACTTACAAATTCTGTGAAGGACTACCAATACCCTCATCCATGTCATCAATAAAGATATTAAACAGAACCGGCCCCAAGACTGAGCCAGGACTGCTGGTAAATGATGGAGAGCGACTTCGCAAGTTCATCTGCCAGTTCCCTCGTCACCCTGGGATGGATCCCATCTGCTTCCACACACTTATGAACATCCAAGCATCTCAGCAATTCTCTGACTGCCGCCTCCTGAATAATGGGGGGACCAATCTGCTCCCTGATACCACTGACCAACTCTAGAGGACAGTTTTCCTGAAGGCGAGTCATCTTCCCACTAAAAACTGAGGCAAAGAAGGCATTAAGCACCTCTGCCTTCTCCTCATCTGCAGTTAGCAAGTTCCCTTCCAAGTTCCCTTCTTCATCTAATAAAGAACAAAGACTGATCTTACCCTTCTTTTTATCATCATTATTATATTTGTAAAGATATTTTTTATTGTCTTTTACCAAAGTCACCATTCTAAGTTCAAACTGGGCTTTGGCTTCCCTAATTTTTCTTTTACATGCTCTAGTAGCCCCCTTAAATATTTCCCAAGAGACTTGAGAGACTTGATTTACACTAAGAATGGTGTTTCACGTGACAATAAAGCATTGACATTTATTTGGTTCCTTTTTATAGAGCTTGCTCTGTGTATTTTCTTGAGGGATTCATCATCATGATTTAATTAAGAAACTCCTCCTCCTCTGACAGGAGCTTTCTCAGGTGCTGTTTGGGGAGACTCAAGTTTTTTCAGCGTCATTTCCTGAAACAGAAAAGTGTAATTTTTTTCTGTTGTCAGCCACTTGAATTGACAGGGACAGATTTCACCTCCTATTAAATGTATTCCTTTGGACACAGCTACTACCTTCACCCCAACAGGAGTGCAAATTAAAACCAAAATGAGATAAATGCAATACGAGATTTTCACAAATAAAGAAAAGAATTGAATGCAGCACATATCAACTATATTGCCCAAGTCTTAAAATGTTTGTTTCTCAGTGCTTATAACTGTGTTCTTCTTATCACTGGGCTTTTGGGGAAACTTCAGAACAATGAGATGTTTGTGTTTGTCCTCACCAGTTTATTTCTAGTCTTGCTGACTTCATCTGTCCCTTTCAGGATTCAGCTCATACATTTTCAGGTGTAAGGTATTTTTACCCATAGGTCTCAAAGCATGTAGAGATTTTCCTTTTGGTACACAGACGCAATTTCAATTAGGATTTTTCTCTTCCAATTAGTTTATTTTAACCACAGGCCTGCATATTTTTTTCCTCCGTGTACATTATTTTCCTCTCATACAGCTTCTAGAAATACATAGCGGAAAAATCAAGGTCCAATCAGCATGGCACCATTTCTTTCAGCTTTTCGATTGTCTAATACATTTATTTGTCCTACAATATGGGGTAGCTATCTTACAAGTGTAAAGTGAAATCTTCCCTTACAACCCCAAACTTTTTCTAACTTCTGGAGTTATTTGCACACTAAAAATACTTTTTATTATTACGTGTGAGCAGAGTAAATTAAAAGGCATTGTCTCACAATATAAATACTACTCCCTTTTTAAATTGCCATTTCAGCCCCCACATTCAAAGATGTAATGTGAGTCTGGCATTGACTGTGTGAACACTGCACAGTGACCACATCAGAAAACCAAATGTAAATAAATAATAACCAAATGTCTCTTAAGAAATATTTAAATATTTAATTATTATTTTTTCCATAAACAAGTCATTTAGTTCACCACAATGGTTTTTCTTTTTCAATTTGCCTACTTCTAGCCAGTGAATGGCTCAAGGATTGATTAACTTCATTGACTTGTTACATGCACAACCACAGCTGATCATGGTGAAACTTTATACACTGAACTTGGTTTTTTCCATTATGTTTTCTGGGGGAAAAAACCCCAAAGATCACTATTTACCATTTCAGAAATTCTTCTTTGGATGCGCCCTGCCTCTGTGCCCTGAACAAGGTATTCAGCACAAAATGACAAACACAATTTTTAATGCCAACCTTTTGAAAACCACAGGTTTCCTGTAGCTCTTTAACACTAAATTTTTATTTTTATTTGGGTGAAAGCAGATTGCTCTTGGAAAGAGAAAACTGCAATTTGTCCCCTGGCATTTTCATGGCTGGTAGGGCTTGATGTGAATGGCCAAAATGGTTAGGGCTTCTCTGAGGAAGTAAAAAAAAAAAAAAAAACAACAACAAAAACCCCACTGATCTGGGCTGAATGCCTGCAAATACCCATGGAAGAAATGCAGCCTGTCTAATAGGCTGGAATTACTATGAGAAACACATGACATTTTGGATGTAAAAACACAGGGTTTGTTCTTAATGAGAACCTAATCAGGTAGCTAATAAAACTGGCTTAGCACTCAGACAGGCAGAAATGGAACAACTGCTCTTACACAGCTCAGAGACAGGGAGGATAAATCTGCAGGCACTGCATGCCACGTTGCTGTGAGCAGCCCTCAAAAACACCTTGTGCAGGAAAGGAGAGTCATCACAACTGAAAACTGGGGCCAGCCAGGCTGGAGAAATAGCCCATTAGTTACTGAAGATGCTATCAAATTCTTCATCAGAACAAACGTTTCCAGAAACTATGGAAACTCTTTACTAATTAGTACACATTCAGCTTTTTTCTCAAGCCTCACTGTGCCTCACTCTTTCTCCTGCTCTCATTGTCAATTTACACACTATTCTATTGTTCTATTGTTTGAGTCAAGCAAATACATATCACCATAATGTTTTTCATGTTTTGAATTAGTTAAGAAATTATTTTGAATATATAAAATTTAAAAGAAAATTAATAGTTGGGGTTACACCTTCAGCCTCACTGCTAGTTGGACTTGGAGCAGGGAGCTATAGCAACCTCATGTCTGTCAGATATTGCATCCAACAGCTCTAACAGGAACTGCTTACATTTTTTAGCTACATGTTTCTGAGATGATAAAAAAAAAATCCTCAAGGCCACACTTTCACGGAAAGAGACTAATAAAAGTGAGAGCTTCACTTCACAATTTCCTAGAGGATACTTCCCCTGAGCTGACCAGAACTCTGAAGTGCCCAGGCTAAGAGGAAGCTGTGCTTGTCTTATCTTCCTGCTTCAGTCTGGGAGCTGAAATGGATGCTGAAGATCTCTCCAAAAAGAAGATCTCTGGCAAAAGTCTCTAGAAACTGGGAGGGGAGGCGGGGGAGAAGGGGGGGAAGTGACTCAATCAAATAACTAATTTCTCCAAATACCTTCCAAATACCTTCCAAAATCCTGTCAGACTTGAAATTTAAAACTGTTTTCAGTAGAAAACATAAAAGTCAGTGATCATGAGGAGAGGGATAGAAGAGAAACCTCTGCACTGGCAGGAGATTTTGCTTTTGCCAAAAGTGTAATGTGTCAGACTTGCTCAGATAGGAAATGGAGACAGCTTCTCTTAGTGCAGAAAACTCTTCTGTGGAGGAGAACCAGATGTGAAGAATTAAGTCTGACCACAGGCTGTGTGTTCTTTATCAGCCACGAGCACAGACCTAACACAGTGGTGAGTAAGGGAAAAGGATTAACAGTTCTAGTAAGTATTGAAAAGAATCTCCTGATATTTAGAGGAAGCCCATTTCTCAACAGCACAAACAAAAACGACACTGGTAGCCAGTTCACTTCTTCCCACTCACAGCTGGGCTGTCTCTCCTCTGTTAGAGTGGCTCTGGCTGTTGCTAGGCTTTGGATTTTGAAGGGAGGAGAATAAAAAGTCTTAAGTGTATTTCTGTTGTCACAAAGGAAAATGTTTTGCCCTTCTCACACCTGCTTTTCCTATCCACATGGCCTTACACATGGAAGACTCCAGTGTGTCCACACAACAAGTTTTCTGGAGAGTCACTGTGAAATTACTGGTAGACCCAGAAAAATATTGACACATTTTCGTGCTTTATGAAAGGCCTCAGCTCATGACCCTACATCAGCCAAAATTTTCCTTTTCCTGGGAAAGCTGTGAATGACGAAGGAGCACAGAGGAGAGAAAAGGGTTTCTCCTTGTTCAGAATTGGGATTTTAAACATGAGCATTTACAGTCAGTGTGATCAAAACTGAGAGTTTCTCCAAGTACTTTAATCATTTGCTTGAGAGTATTTTCAACACCTTATTGAAAGAAAAATAAAGAAAGAAAGGGGGGAAAAAAAAGTCAATCTTGACTTAATAGACCAGCATTTATCTTACTGCAATTCACTTTCTCTGAGGTCGTAAGATTTAATCTAAGGGGTTGTAAATCTAATCCAAAGTATTGCCACACTGAAATGCTGAGCTTTTTTTCTTTTTTAAGCTATCTTTAATATCTAACAAAAGAGATCCACATGGGAGAGTTGCTAAACTCAGAAGCTGGTTTATTTGCCTGTCCCCTAAAGTAATATTCTGCCCAATCATCCTGGAACATAGTATTTGGCAGTTCTTATGTCTGTCCAGGCTGACAAACAAGATATAAAATAGTAGGAATAATACAATCCTGCCCTGACTATCAATTAATTAATAAAAACCCCTATTTATTACAGACTAGAGCAGTATTAATTTAGTTTAAAAATACTTCAGTTTCTTCCTCTTACCATAAAGCATCATACTCTATTTATTGTAATGGATATCTTAATTAAATTTAAGGAACTTGGGAAATGTTTTATTTAACAGATTACTTTTTATAATAGAGATCACATATTCTTCTTCCTAGAAAACAATAAACACATGTTTATTTCTTTGCTCTTTCATGTCCCTAAAGCTAGTCAGATTGCTACTATCTGCCCTAAAATGGTTTATGCTCTCCTCCTCACATGGTTATTAATTATCTCAAAGCTGAATATAGCCTTTCTGCAATGCTGTCCCTAAAATTCCTTGGCTTTCAGTAGCATCACACCACCTTGGTGAAGGAAAAGAAAAAATAAAAGACAGAAGTCAAGTCAGAGAAATTTAAATATCAGCTGTTCTGCTTTGGATTGCTGTAGCTAATTAACAAGGAGCAAATAAAACAAAACAATTTCTAAAAAACCCCTTTGTTTTGCACATAAAATGGATTTTTGAAAAAGCATCATTATATTTGGAGCAGAATGGACTAAGCACCACAGGATTTCTTATGAAAAAGAGCTGTGATAGAGCCAGCCCTCCTTTTTGAGAGCTCCCCATCTGCAGGCAGCAGAGGTCCATGGGCATTTTCTTGCTGACACTTTTTACTCTTCTCCCCATTACAAAGACATATCTGAATTAAATGTTTCTGTTCAGGTCTTGACTTCATGTCTTTTTAGTCTATTTTAGATCCCCCACCCCATCCTTGTAAATAACAGCTCCATCATGGTCCCCCCTCTGCAGCAGCTTCCAGAAATCCCAGAGCCCTTGTACAGGCATCTGAGTCTATCTTGGCTCTTGTTGAAAACCCCTCATGCAATACCAAGAAAAACAGAAAAGAAAAAAACAACAACCAAAACAAAGTTTACAAAGAAACTTAAATAAATAAAAATTAATCAAACACACACTCCTGACAATGAACAAGTGGAAGAGAAGCTAACAGACACACCTCTGAGAGACGCTCCTTTCCTCTATGTCAGTAGAGGATATCTCTGGTTGAACCATTTGGCCTTAAGACAGGAAAAAATGACGTTTACTCAGCAATCTTTAACCTTCTAAAAAATTCTGGTTTACAGTCTTTTATGCAGTACCTATCTTGCCTAACATTCTGGGTTTCTAATGTCCCAGGAATGGGTCTCTGGGGCCACAGTGCTTAACCCATAATACCAGAGCTGGCACTTAGCTCTCTGTTTGGGTCACTCTGGCAAACCTGTCCCTGTTTGCTATGCAAAACCACATTTTCAATGTGAAAACCAGCTGTGTGGGGGGAAAAAAATCAACTGCTTTAAATTGGTCAGAGGCCATTTGGTTCTGTCTGGCTGCACTTTATGAAGGATCAATATTTCATCTGAAGGAAGATCAGATGAGAAGGATTCACAAACTGAAGATAAAACTGCTGTATAATTCCATGTGTTTCTGCTGCTGTGAGCGCAGAACAGAAAAATGCTCATGTATGACAATATCCAACCAAATGAGCAAGGGAGCCTAAAAGGTATTTAAGTCTTCCTGCAAAACACACAAAAAAAACCTCACCTACAAAACACAACCAGACAGAGGTTGCACTGAGGTCCTTGTAGAAATGTACACAAAAACTTTGGCATGTCCCACACATGTGGCGGGTGGAAGAATTGACCACAGTGTGTGTTTATATCCCTTCAAAAGGCAGAGTGCTGAAAACTTATCAGCTCTGCGTGGTTTCCATGGTTTCCTGAAATGCCAAACAGGAAGAATCCTCATCTGCAGCTCCTCTTTGGTGTTTGCTGCCAGGGAAAGTCGCAGCAGAGATGTGGGGAGGAGCAGTGCAGAGGGACCACAGAGAGATGAAATCATTCTTGGCCTCCCAAACCTGCCTCAGACAAAACTCAGCCTTGGAATGAGGGAAATTTATCAGTTTGTTTCTAGGGCTTGTCATGCAAAGGACTAAGAGTGACAGTGAATCTTTGTTGCTGTTCCATGTCTCCTGAGAGACCTTTGGCATTGACATATTAATGCCAATACAAATTCCCCAGGCATGTGCAGGGCCCAGCCTGCATGAGAGCAGGAGCCTGGGCTCTCTGGTGGCTCTTTGGGGTCTCCTCTCATGTGTTCTGTTTGTGCCTTTTCTTCCTGGTGACACAGGAACTTGGAAAGTCAGATGTGGCTAGAAGATACAGCTCTCACAGGGATTCAGCTCCCTAAAATGTTGTGACAACAGAAGGCCAGCAGAGATGAAACATTCCATTAATGCTCACTCCCAGGGAAACACAAGGTTCATGTCTTATCCAGTTCCTTCAGGCACAGGACACATATGTACGGGAAACCTTGCTTCTTTACCTTCTCTTCCCACATTCTTCATTATACCCTTGTAAAAACAACAAAAAAAGTGTTTCTTAGTCCAGCGAAGCACTGGAAAAGTCTGAAATTTTTCCTTGTTGGCTTCTATACAAACTCAATTCTTCACAGCTCTGCACAATCTGTATGCAGGAAAACAATGAAGATCTCAAAACTGGAACTTTTTGAAGAGCTTGCTCTACAATTTCCTGGCAAATACCCTTTGAAGAGCTCAGTCACAGGGAGATTTTTTAAAAAGGTCATTCTCTCTCCCCAGGCCTTTACAGAAATTAAAGTCAGGCTTTGCATCAGTGTAAACTGATTTGAATTTTCTGCTACAGGATTTTTACTCCTCAGTGGAAGGTTAAGGTGGAGACCCAGGGGTTCTTGTGCCTCAGACTTTTCAGCAAACTCCTCATTAGGGTGATTTGCTGGAAGAAGCTGAGCTACCCAAAGTAAAACCTGTCCTGGATTTCTTGCTCTGTCTTTTTGAAGGGCAGATTTGAGGAGCTTCAGTGGTTCCTAAAACACTTCTAACACTTTCTGGATAAAATACTCCTACATATTTCATCCTGATTCATCATTAGTTTCTTCTTGACACACTACAACAAAAACAGAGCAATCCCATGGAATTTTCTTCTTCTCAATCATGGTAAATTTTGAAAAGGTGGCCGGTAGGGGTCTTTAATCCAGAACTCAACCAAAATTTAGAGAATTGAGTTCAGTGATGCAGAATTTCTACCTGTACACCAGTCTCCCCCTGCTCACTGGATGAATGGGAGACAGAACATTACCTCAAATTTTACCTGCCATTTTAACTAGACTTCTGAGACACCCCCCCTTATTTAACCAGTTATCTTTGTGCCTCTTGGTCTACATCTCCCACTCAAATTTTTAAGTGGAAAAAATGTCACAATTTTGGTGACAACAGTTTTATTTGTTTGGGAACTTTACTGTAGACAAATTAATTTCCTGGGATTCGTAAGACCCAAGTACTTTGCTATCTCTGTCTAGTTTTATGAACAGAGAGACTGAGCTCCCATTTGCAGACTGTTCTGGGCACTGCAAAGGCTTATAACCTGTGGCTTCCTTCCAGCAATTTCCACACCTTGGTGTCAAACAATCCGGGGGGAATTAGGTCATGAAACTTCTGTGATTCCTTCAAAATTCCATAATAGTGTTAGCTTCTGATCCATTATTGTTGTCTTTGGAAAGTAGCCTAAAAGAAGGCATTGCCATGAAATGCAGAAACTGCCATGAATACCAGAGAAAAAGCTACCAAATTTGGGGTTGGTGGGTGGGTTCAGGGTTTGCACTCCAGGTCAGCTTCATTGCACCTCAACATCTCTGTTGGAAACATGTTTGAAGGAGAGTTTAGGAACTATTCTCCCTTCTCATGAACTGATTATGGTTTTGATCCCAAAAACAAGTAACAACATGTGTCTGCTTAACTAATTACAGAAGCTGAGAAAAATTTAGGGTGAGATGTTTCCAGAAACACCTATGATGAGGCTGCTTTTCAGATACTTCATAGCATAAAATCAAGTTAGAAAAAGAGGTGATAATTTGAGATTGATGGTTCATTTTGCAAGTCTATAATGAAATTAGAAGAGCCTGGATGTAAAAAAATGCAGTAAAAGTAGGCTGCGAGGTTTTTTTTTTTTATTTTCCTGTCTTAATTTCACATCAGTACTTCAATTATTACACCACTTAATGCTGCAAAAGTCTTCTGTTATTATAGTTACTGTAAAGTACTAAGTAAATATCTGATCTCAAATCTAGGCATTTTTGAAAAGAAGTTCAAGGTTTGACAATAATTTTCAGGGACACAGAAAACCACCACTGTGTTGTGAGGATAAGGATGGTGTGTGCAATCTTATGGAAATATCCAAGGACTTGTAGGGCACTTTTAGATCAGCAGGTCCTGGTATTCTCCTCATCCTGAACCTTAGCTTCACAACACCACTGCATTGGTGGTGATAGAAAAGGTCTGTGGTGGGACAGATCACATTCTCAGCCTCCAACAGCATTTGAACTTCTCTTTTAAGTCAGCCTTTAAAGTCAAGAACAAACTTTGGATCCAATCTCGCCTATTTTTAAAGAGAGACAAGGCACATCACAACTTCCACAGTTACACTCTCCCTGCAAATATTTTGCTCATCCACACAAGGTTTACTTCCTCTGTCTTGTAAAACTTTTGTGTAGATACCAAAAAGTGTTCTAAGACCAAGGTTTTAAACACATCACTGTGAAGGGAGCCCTGCTACCCCTACACATGTCCATCTGAAACAGAATTAGATGTTGACTATGGAAAACAAAGTATATAAACACACACAAAACAAAATCTAACTAAACCCTTATTTTTTTTTTTTTTTTTAATTTAAGAGACCTTCTATCTCAGAAAAATATCTAAACATCTCATTACTGATTTTACTGTGATGGTTCAATGACAATGAAAATTCTGCTCAGAATTTTTGGAGGGTTTGGAGATAGAATAGAGAGAAAATATTACTTAAAAATGTGTATTTAAAAGCAACCAAAAAGCCTCCCAACCACCACAATCCAACACTGGAAAATCTTGGCATTTTTCTGAATTGCTGTGATAACAGCAGGTTCCACACAAATGCACTTATTAAAAAAAAGGCTGTTAAAAATTGGCTAAAGTAGTATTGGAGGCAAGTAGTATTGGAGGCTCAAAAACCCCTGGGAGACAAAATTACCAGTGTCTGATTCCTAATTTGACTCTTCTAAGGAAGGAGAAGGAAATTTTAGGAAGTTTGACTGTGCAACGAAATGACTTATGGTAATTTTAAATAGGCATTTCAGCTGAACTATTCTCGCACTCTGCCTTGTCCATATTGTGAGTCAGCTCAGACTGCAGGTCTTCTGAAAGTGGAATATTTTAAAAAGTAATGTGCAATAGTCATTCCTAGAATGCAAGAAAAAGCTGATTGTTGTTGTGTTGCCAGTCAAAATCCAGGGCCACTATTGAGTAAATGATCATTTTACATCAAAATGTTTTTAGATTAACCAGACTGTGTCAGAAAAACAATTGATAGACAGGTGCAGCATGGAAAATCCTGTCTTTATGTGTCTGTCTGAGAAAAAAACCACAAGGACTAGATTATTTTGGAGAGACAAGGAACAGGATGGATCACATATGACGAAATGATGTAATGCTTTTAGCAATTCCTTCTCCCACAAACTACGAGATTCACCTTGCTGATGATTTTTTATCTATGTTCCATGAACCCATTCTGGTCTCATTATCAATCCATCCATGTGGTCACAGTGGCAGAAATGAGTGCTTCACTTCTGTCTGTGCTGTAGCACAGCTGGAATGGGATTTGTTTTATTTGGACAAGGCTTTAGGGACAGAAAGCTGTTTGTGATCACTGCGTTAAACTGGAGCTGTGCCCGCAGGGACAGTGAGATTCCATCTGTTTGTTGGGCCCAAGCAGAGAAAACAGGTGCTTCCCTGTCTCTGCATAAACCCAGGGAGCTGCTTAATCTGAATCCTGCTGGGTGCCCGCAGGGGACACTTCAGTCAAAAGTAATTCTTTAAAATAAGGAGATGGAAAAACGGCTGTGCAGATAACTGTGTAAGGAAAAGTACAGCTGGCATCAGAATCTGGATAAAATCCATAACACCATCCCCTCTTGGTAAGTTTCCTGCTATTTATTTAGGAGGTGGGGGATAAAGTCTGTATTGATTCTTTTTCAGACAACTTGCATGACACTACATTCTCATTTTAAAGAGGATGTTTACAGAAGCAAATTGTCTTTTCAGCAGCCGTCTCTGTGGGACTTGCTGTGGGAACAAAATAGTATCCCAAGACTGAGAAGGGAGATTTTTTTGGATCCCCTTAGCAACTCCCTTTTGCATATCCATACATGAACTGCCATCCATCCATCCATCCATCCATCCATCCATCCATCCATCCATCCATCCATCCATCCATCCAT
>QUSF01000036.1:5515906-5563339 GCA_003676055.1 Chloebia gouldiae | reverse complement strand
CATCCATCCATCCATCCATCCATCCATCCATCCATCCATCCATCCATTCGCTTGTTTACTTCCTGGCTCCAGCAGAATTTCTCCCCTGAGGGGACATGCTGTGGCTCACAGTGGAGTGCACTGAAGGCTGCCCATGCCCTCAGGGTGAAAACTCTCACTGCTGAGGGCCAGTGCTGGAGGAAAAGGCCTCTGTGTCCCTCAGCTGATGGAGTGATATCAGTCATGGGACCCCTTGGAAGCAGCTTTGTTGCTGTAACTGGAGGCTGAAGTCCTAAAGGTTTCTAAAATTCAAATTTTATGTCTGGTAACTCTCTTGGTGGCTCTCCAGTTGGCTTTGCTGTGGTGTCCCACATGTCTTGCCCTCTCAGGGGCTGCATGCTGCCCTGGCAGGAAGGGAATTTTAATGGAGTGGGGGAAAACACAACACACCCTTTGATTTACCTGCTTTTGTTCTATTTCTTTACTAATGTCTATGCCCTCCTGCCAACTGTCAGACTTTGTGAATTGCCTTTCTGCCGATGATGTTAACAGGTTAATCTCTCATGCTATATTCACTATCTTATATGGAAATGCTGCCAGAATTCTTTGCTTCCTCATTTAGCACTGGCTCATTCCAGCTCCACAGCCACACTCAGGCTTCTGCACACCTCGTGTCACCTCATTGAGATTCTGCTGCATGTCCCACTTTCTCAGGAGACATCAAGCCCCTGCAATTTGTCCTGCTTTTCCAAAAATCCATTATCTCCTGGTCCTTTTATCTCTCTCACAGCCATATGCTTTATTCTCTCCTTTGCTGTGTGAGCCATTCCAGTGTTGAGTATGAGGAACTGCAAGGAGTCTTCCAAATGAGGTCTCTCCAGCTGGAGCAAGGCCAGTTTCCAAATCTCATGGCTGATAAACGTGTATGTGCATCTCAGGACACTGCTGGTTTTATTCGAGCAGATGTCAAGCATTGTGCCGGGGATCTCACACTTTATCCACCACTACCCCTCATTCCTACCTGAAATTCAACAGCATATGGAAACAGTGCTGGGTGTGTAATATGGCTCACTAAAACAAAATAATAAAAACACTGGTTATATTCCCATTTGGTTTAAAAGAAAGAAAAAAAAAAAAAAGAGAACTACCCAAAATTTTCTTTTTAGAGCTGTGAAGTGTTTTGTGGACCAGGCACAGTATCTGGCAATGCTCTCACTCAGAAGAACATATTACCCTGAAGTGAATGAGAATTAATTTCTTGATGGAGTTTAAAAAACATTTCTCCAAGGTTTGTATACAAAAGTGTATAAAGGTTACATGCCATTCTTCTCAACGAGAAGATGCTTGAATTTTATTGCAAGTATTTCAAAGTGTTGTAAAATGTATAAATATAAGCACATGGCAGCTTCAATCAGACTGGGTTGGGTAAAAAGTTACAGTGCAGCAATGGACATGGGTTTTGACAAATCACACATATAAGCTGAGAGCCTCTGAAACCACAAGCTTCTGGGGAATAATGTTGTAGAAACAGTTAATTGTAAACTGACACCCACAGGGAGACTGTTCTGCTGTATAAGAACTTCAGATTCTGCATTGCGAAACTGGTTGTCTCAGGACAGCATATAGATAATTTCTGGTAGTCCATTTGGATGGATGGGATGGATGCATGATTTGAACAGCAAAAATTTGGGAGAAACAGAAATCTTGTAGACACACATTTAAAGCTGAAAAAAAGTGTGTGTGTGTATATATATATATATAGGCATATATATATATATATGGAAGTCATACTTTCCTTCAGGTAGTTACAAATACTTTTAGTACTGGTTTTATTTCTATCTTTAGTTTAAAAATCTGCTATGAAATAAGAGCAAGTTGAAAACAAAGGCTACTAATTTAATCTCCCAAGTTAAGTGCAGAGTATTTACAGCAGGATTCCCAGTTTATACATGATTTCACTGCCTGGAAATTTAAGGGATCACACCTCTGTGGAACACTCTAAATCACAGCTTCTTAGGTGTTATCCTATCATTTAAACAGACGTAAAAGGCAGCTGTAATTGGGCATTAATATTCTGTGGAGTGTGGATGGGTGATACTGTGATTTCAAAGGAGAAAATAAAAGGTGGCTGGGACTGGCCTTGGCCCACTTAGACCTTCAGAGATGTAGGCTGCAGTACCTGAAGTGGCGACCCTCATTTTGAAGTGATAACTGAGCTCCTTCTAATGAACTTAGAGGTGATTTTTGTAGTACTGAATATGATGCAGAAATGCAATTACCATGTGGTGGCCAAGTCCAAGGCTGTGAGTGCCAGTCATCACAGTTTATGAAGGGAAACAATTCCTGCATTTCTAATTTCAGTGTGAGATACACAGCGTTAATTTCCTTAACATGCCTTTGAACTATCTCTTAGTATATGTCTTCTAATTTAAAATTTACTAAAAAAGAGTGGAGAAGCTGGAGAAAGATACAAGGGAAGATAATCCAATGCTTTCAGCACCTTCATCCTGAGACAAATATAATAAAACTGCACCAGTAAAATTACACTGATACAAACCGAAAACACAGGAAGGTCAAACAGCATTTGCATTTGGAATGAAATAGTTTTAGACCTGACCTTGATATTTCACTTCTTTTAGCAGGATTTAAATGTTTGATGAAAAAAAAATCTGACAATCTCACTGAAACATTGTCCCAAATCAAACACATTATCTAATAGTGTCTGACTATTAACCATCTTTTTCTGATTAATTTATTAAATAGCTTTGTTCTCTTGCTGTGCACTTATCTTTTTAAGAAGAATAACCTCTAGAGACCAGTTTCGTGCTGTGCAGAAGCCAGAAACTAGAAACAGAAAAGGCACTTAAAATTGTAGGAAAATTAAAACAAGCGCTCAGTTCCATAAGTAGTAATAAGATGTATCACTTATGATAAAACTCCTAAAATGTCCTAAAGCCCAAAAGAGATGCATGTGTGCATCTCTGTAGCTATTTATACATTATTGAGAACTGTACAGATTCACCCCTGCATGTGTATAAGCATACATATAGGCATTTTGTAAAATAAATAGGCACAATAAAGAAAAGCAATGTGACTTCTGGTATCACCATGGGTATATGCAGTGTGGTTCTTAGACCTGCATAAATAAAATTATGCTTTGCATATCCCCATGCAAAGATATATATATATTTTAAAATGCATATGTGTTCACGGATATTTTTTTAATTCCATATAAATTGTATTTTGTACTGTCTGCATTGTGATTTTTTTTGCTCTTAACAGCAAAATAATACATAAGGAGGTTTGCTTGGGAAGTGAACATTCTTTTATTATTTCTTTCCCCTTTGAAAAAATAGAAAATGAGGAACAGCAAAAGGAAACTGCTTTGAATATTATGTCTTTTTTTTTGTTAATTGGCAAAATAAGAGAACATACCAACAACAATAAAAAAGGAGATGAGTAAAAGAAATACATCAATTTCTCTGAGAGTGCTGTGACCTGAGGTGTGTGAACTCATCCAAGTCAACCACACTGCCAAATTGTGCGACTAGCCAAAAGAGAGGAAAAAACCTGTTCTGCAGAATTCAGTGAGATCATTTCAGATGTGTAATACAAGGTTGTTGAGGAAAAAAACAACCTGATAACACTACAAGCTCAATGCTCTGGGGTATATTTCCCTGGCTGTTTTACTGGGCCCAGATGATTTACTGGTGATGTTTTCTTCCCCAAGAAACTGCACTGCAAAGGCAACAACATATTTATTTAATCTCACATGCTTTTCCCAGGAGCTGTAGTGCAAGGAAAGAACATATTTCTTTAATCTCACATGTTGTCCTGTGCAATTGGCAGCTTTTCTGGTATCAACTCGGAACTCAGGGGAGCACCTAATTCCAGACAAAAATTTTTTAATTCCTTTAAAAAAAGAAACTGAAAGAACCTGCCAAATTCTTACTTAAGGTTGTGTGGTTTTGGGAAGTATTTTATTATGTTTCGTCATTACTGTTCCATCTACTTATTTTTGAATCAATCCTTATGGTTGAATTCTGCTGCCAGATAACTCACAGCATCCAACAGCAGCTGCAACAGGACAGCACACACAGACAGCAGCAAAGAGCCCTCTGCTCTCACAGAAACTCTGCTCTGACAGCAAACTGGGGAGCACCAGCCACAGTCCCAGCTCTGTCAGGACATGTGCTCACACAGGATCTCACCCCAGGTTCAATGTCAAGGGCAGCATTCCTGGCCCCTGATGGGCTGAACCTGTTTCTGTAGAGAAAATGTCTTGCAGAAACTGACTGCGGAGGAGCAGCAAATTGTGATGGCGGAGTTGCTCTCAATCAGGAGTTTGGGGTGAAAAATGGTGTGCTTAATGCAGTGGCTCAGTTTGCTCTCTGGAGGGAAATAAGGTGCTACTCCAGTTAGTTCAGGTGTTGGGGTTCCCTAAGCCCTGAAGTTTTTGCCTGAGTGAGATTGTGACCCTGTGGGAGGCCTGTGCTGGAGCAGGGTCCTGGCAGGGACCTGTGACCCTGTGGAGACAGGAGCCCACGCTGGAGCAGGTTGTGCTTGAAGGACTGACCCCATGGAAGTGTGACCCACATGCCAGCAGTTCATGGAGAACTGTTGTTCTTGGGATGGACTCACCTTGGAGCAGTTCATGGGGAACTGTCTCCCATGGGATGGACTCCACAGTGCAGCAGGGGAATGACTCCTCTTCCTGAGCAGCTGTAAAAAAAAACATGCAATGAACTGACTCAACCCCCATGCTCCATGCTTTTAAGATTTATTTTACCTCTCATTATCTTGCCCTGATTTATTTAGTAATAAGTTCAGTTAATACCCCCAAGTTCAGTCTTTTTTTCCTGTGATGGTATTTGCTGAGAGATCTCCCCTAGTCCTCAACTCATGAACCCTTTGTTATATTTTCTCTCCCCTGTCCACCTGAGGAGGGGAGTGAAAGAGAAGCTTTGGTGGGTGCCTGGCATCCAGCCACCACAGATGCAGGGATGTTCTTGGCACCAACGCCAAGGTCCCCTGTGTGCACCACCAGAGAGTTCTGTCTCCAGAATGAACTCAGTCCTCCAGTTCTGACACACAGTTTGGGAAATGACACCCAAAGGTGGCTGCAACCACTGCAGGATATGAGTGAAAACAGAACAGAGAGTCCCTGAGCCTGGAGATTCTTACCACCAAGCTACTCCAAGGTACATCACTCACCTTGTTCGTTTTTCCAGCAAGAAACCAGGCTCCCTTTGAAAATATTCACTGCAATCTGCTTGCTGGTTCTTGAAGTCCTGATTCACATTAATTTGCACTAATCAGAGAACACTTTGGAACTTTAAGAGCTTATTTCCAGTTGTGTGCCATCTTGTGTGGCTGCCAGAAAGAGTAACGAAATGGATAATTAGCCAACTTCTTGGCAATTCAGAGGGGCGATGGATGCTAGCTCAGGCTTAGTGAATATGGGAGCAAGAGTAATTAGGTTTATTTTTAATGCAAATCCTAAATAAATATAGCCAGTGTTAAAGTGACTTTTAGCTTTTTCCTTTTTCACAGAGGACAATATTAATTCTGTGCTCATATATCTGTCTGTCTATCTATCATCTAATATATCTATCTATATCTATCTATATCTATATCTATATCATCTATATCTATATCATCTATATCTATATCTATCTATATCTATATCTATATCTAATCTATATCTATATCTATATCTATCTATATCTATATCTATATCTATATCATCTATCTATATCATCTATATCTATATCTATATCTATATCTATATCTATATCTATATCTATATCTATCTATATCTAATCTATCTATATCTATATCTATATCTATATCATCTATATCTATATCTATATCTATATAATCTATATCCATATCTATCTACCTATATTCTGATTATTTGCAAAGTTTAATGCTGATGATGCCTGGCTCTGGTGCATCCTTGTCTTCCACAACCACTTCACCAACTTGCTCTCTAAATAAGTAATTGCACTATGTCTCCAACAGAGGTGAAAAATGAATTTTTCCTATAAAAGGGAAAGTGTCTGTTGGGACACCTTGTAGTAATTACTACGAGAATCTCTTTGTCCAGCTTTAAGTTAGTATTAGATTGCAGAACAGAGAGAGTGAGAATTTTTGCCTTTCAGGATGGTCAAAGCCAAGAGTCTGAGCAGCTTCAAGCAGAGCTGTCAAGAGTGCAAAACATGTGGTTTGGGTTAAATCCACAAGATTTGTACTCAGGACCGTTCATGGAATGAATGAGTTGCTGACAGGATATCAAGACCAGCTGCATTTTCAGCCTTTCAGTAATTCTGTGGGTTTATGCTAATCACTTCACAGATAAAATCTCTTTCCTGGTTGTTGAAAGCATCAGTGCTTGTGCAAGTACGTCATGAATGTTGCCTGTAAAAGCCTCAAACACTACTGATTTTCTAAGGAAGTTAATCACATGGCTTCTGTAATAACTGGCAATAACCCCATGGAATGAAGAAGGGAGGGGGGGAAGGGAGGACAAACTAAAAAGTAAGAGCATCCCAGAGCAAGCAGCAACATCAGCCTTTGGCAGAAAAGTTTAATCCAAGGACATTGGTCTTGCAAATGCTGTCACTGGTTTGGGGGTAGTAGTGAATTCTAGCAAAGAAAACAACAATAAAAATAAATTTTCTCTCTGTGAGAGACAAAAGAGAAAACCCACCTCAGCTTCTATATGCTCTTGACTCAAACCCAAATCAAATCTTGGACTGAGGTTCATGACATTATGTGCCCAGAGAGTCACAGACCTGCAGTACCTTCAGTGTGAAGTGCCTGTGAAAGAACTTAAGTTTTCTTTTTGCAGCTTTATAAGAAAGAATGTTGACAGTGGTTGCATAAAAATCCTGAGATATTTTCGGTTTATAAATTTGTGCTGTTGTCAGAAATAAAAGAATCAATGAACCTCAACCGCAAAAGTAATTTGTATTCCAGTTTGGATTAATACACTACCTACATTTGAATTCCTTAATTGCAAAAATGCAACAGCAAATTTATAGATATGTACACACATATTGTGTGCATTACTTTTTACATCTCACAAAAATAAATCAGAAGCCCGGAAACTGTGTATTTGTAAGTTTTTGTTAATAATTTTTTTCTTAGCTTGAGGTCTTGGTACACCAAATTGCAGCCTGAAGCAAATTTTTGTGGTCTGGGAATAGTTATAAATCCCTAAAATTATGGTTTTGTAATGGAAACCATGGAGACCCTTAATTGTAGCAGTAAGAACATGAGATTTAGCAATAGATATGAATATATCTCCTTGGAAAATATAATTGTAAAGCAATTAGGCTTACTGTCTACCAATTCTTTCTCTCCCACAGGAGAAAGTTGAAAGTGATATGAATTTTAAATCACTTGGAAAGAATCATGCTGGGCCTGCAGCACAGCAGCTCATCGTGTGTCTTTTCAAGGTTCCACTGGCTTTGGGGCACTGGGCTGCAGACAGAAATGTCCCTGTCCATCTGAAGGGGGGAGGCCCACTCAGGGCTGCCTGGCCACCAGGCTTTTGGCTGCTGCTCATGGCATCTGGAGCATTTTCTCCCTGTCACCAAGCTGTGGGGCACAGCACCGGCCACCCTGGCTGTTGGGGACCACCATATCTGACCTCTCACGGGTCAGACAAAGCTCTGTTCTTCTCATGCTAACAGGTTGTTCTGGTTTGAAAGCAAAACCAGTGACAGACTCCAAGTCAGAAACACAATTTATTGGGAAAAGGGAAAAGAAACAAAATACATGCAATAATGCAAAAGGAAAAACACTGATAGAGTCAGAATACAACCTGACACCCTCTTGGTCCGGGTATTCGTAGCAGTCCAAATTGGAGTGGCTGCCATCCTCCTGGAGTGGCAGATGTGGTTCTGTTGGAGCAGTGGTCCTGTAGGAAGGTATAGTTTTCCTCTGAGGGTCCAGTGGAAAAACCCAGCTGTTCCTTTTGGGAACCAGTGGAAAGGCTGCCTCTGATGTCCCCAAAACCCAGATTATATCCAGTTAGGAATGCTTGGCTCCCCCCTCTGAGCGGATCATCTCACAATGGAATAATTCTTACCAGTCACACAGTGACATTCAATAACCTACTGTCAGCAGATGTCTCCCCTGAGAGAGGATTGGTTGTGAAAGAGATAAGGAAAACTGCTCACTTAACAGAAGAGAGCTGCTACACAGATGGTAATAGAATGCATCTTGTTTCTCAATCTGGGACACAGGTCACTCTGAACAAACTACTGTGTCAAAGGTCAGGTGCCAGAGGTATTTCCTTGGGGCATATGTTCTAGAATGTCATTCTTACTGCTGGTTTGAGCAGAGAGAATATGAAATGTACAAAGGTCACCTTAATCTGGACTGATAAAATCCAGTCAGATGAGACAACATACTTAGGAACTGATTTTCACTGGGTTTTGCAGATTCAAAAAGTGAGGGAATACTGTAACTCTCCCTGGATATGACTAGTTTTAATCCCTGGCATGCTTACATGCTATTTCTCAACAGCCCAAAAAGCCACCACCATGGAAATTGCAGTGCTATCATCTGTTTTTTTCTCTGGTTGCTGGGCAGGGTCCACATCCTGACTAATAGTGCGGAAAATCCCGGCAGGGCTGGTGTCCGGCTCCATCCTGTGCAGCTGTCCTTAATCAACACCTGTGCAGCTCCAGTACCATGACCAGTACTTCCCTTCCCAGTCACTGCTTGGACTGCTTTCAGGTTCCATCAGGACAAAGGCAGAGTTCTGCCTACAGTTTTGCAGGGCAGCATGACGAAGACACTGAACAGTGTCTGCCTGATCTTCTTTTTATCTCGGTATTTGGGTTGAGGTGGAGAACATATCCATAGAGGACTAGCTGCTGGCAGTGCAGAGCTCTGTGCACCCCATCCTTTTGCTCTTTCTCCCTTCTTTTCACACTTCTGACCACCTGCCATTCCCATCACATATTTTCACACTGGTCCTGAAACCTGACCTAGCCCAACATGAGTGTGTAGGTTGAAATTTCTGATTATAGCTCCTACTGCCCTTCTTTCTTGTTTTGTCATAACCATTGAGCTGGGAGATATACACATCCACTAAAAATCCTATTTCCCAGCTCCCTCAGAAGAAGCGGCTGAATTTGGGCACTCACGCCCAAGGATGGTCTGCTCATGGTACTGAGCAAAGCAATCTGTGCCACAGAGAGTTTTACCTGAAAATTCCTACAAATCACAGCTCTCATGTGGTCCCCTGGGGAGGCTTGGTATGGGTGGACAGACTCAGAAGAGCACTCCCCTGCCAAAACCACGTTTGTTGCATAAGGCAGTTTGAACCTGTAAAATACCACTAAGAAGAGTAGTACTGTCCTTTTTTAGTGAAATTGACAGATTTTAGGCACTCTAACAGAAAATAAGATTTTGTTTCTGCTTTCTTTATGCCTCCAGTTACTGTAACTACAACAAAATGAGCTTTACACTGTTTAGCCTCAGACATGTTTATTTTTTCATAGGGAGTTGAAGATCTTGCGTTAAAGCAACGCAGACTTTTTAACTAGCTTGTGAAATATCAAAGTCTCCACCCTAGAGCAGATTTTCCTCATAAATATGTATATTTTGAATTAACTGCCACTCTCTGAGAAGCCCGTGAGTCCGGAAAACTCCTTGTGGGCTGTAAGCTGCCCCACATCAGACTGGAAGTTAAAAGATGCATCTTTGATGAACATCAGACAAACTCCCATGGGCAGCTCAGTTATGCCTTAGCAGTACATAGTCAGATATCCTTTTCAGAGGCAGACTATTACCTAAAAGTTGTAATTTCCCAAACCAGCAGCAACACATGGTGGCAGGAACAAATCAGACACCACTGACTTTTCAATAGTCAAGTTTGGAGGTGATGAGGTAACACCAGATAGAATCTGTCTGAGAGCTGAAGGGAAGCTTGCCACTAAATCTGGTGGAAAACTAAAAACTCAGTCTCAGGATGTCACTCAAAAGATCAGGACCTATGGAATTCACAGAGGTATACAAAATTTTCAGAACTGTCTCTCTTTTATTAGTGCTAGTCTGGACACATAAAAAACATACATAAATAAATGCTTTCATTCATTTGTGCACGATTTACATGTGCAAAACAGCAGATTTTCAGGTGCTGCATTGAAAAGGCACTGATGATGGGGATGGGGGAAATGGGATTTTTTCCGGAGGCTGGGTATGAAGTCACTCAGTAGAAGGTCGGTATTATTATTATTATTATTATAGATGTTGTGGAAGCTAAGGAAGAACATTGACCTTTCTTTCTCTAACTAATAGCTTAGCTTTTACATTTCAGGATTTGAAATGGATTTGATGTCCTGTTTACATTTTTGACATGCAAAATTACAGTTCAATAAAAATATTTAATACATGCAAGTAGAAATGCCAAAACTTCATATTCATGAAGTGAAATAAAATATATTAATGTCTCACAGTAAAAAATTCTATTTTCATATTTTTCTCATAATTTCTGATAAAGAAACTACTGAGAAAATACTGTGAGATTGGAGAATACATTAGTAATCAGTAGGAATTCTAATGTAGAGCACTGACAAGGACTTAGTCTGACAAGTTTAATCAATTTGAGTATTAATTAATCTACAGACTACTGGAAGTGGCTGAAACCGTAGAGTCTAATAAATTCAGTGGATTTAGATACATATAGCATTTTTACATACTTCTTTACAAAAAATAATTTACTGGCTAGAAGAATGAGATTAAAAAAAAACTAAAACAACAACCAACCCATGATTTTATATCAACATTTTAGACAGAAAAATAAAAGTTCTTCCACACTGTGTTTCCACTAAAATGCAACTCCCTGTCAGCATGGGCACTTTATGAAGCCTGTAAGAAAGATGAAATTGGTAGGGATGCTCACAGGAATAATACCCCTTAAAGCAATACTCTATTCTGCATTATATCCTGAACATGATATTATGAATTCCGCTCATGTGCATTCAAAAAAAAAAAATAAAAGGCTTAAATTCATTAGCACATGCTTGGGAAACAACCAGTCTATAGGAATGTGGTTTTGTGTGGCTATGAAAAGCCCAAACATCTGTTCCTTTGGCATAATAAATGCAATCACTCCTCCTAGGCCCATGATCTTCCCTCCAGCTCCAACCAGTGCATACAAAAGTATGAAAACATGATTGCTCTTTCCTCTGAAACCAGGGAATATTTCCATTTGGATTTACAGTGAACAGTGAAATGGGAAAGGATGCCTGACCAAAGGAGAAGCAATTCACCTATAAATGCAAATCTGCCTTTCTCTCAAGTACAGCTTTTCTTGCTTGTATGAGGAGCAGCCTGGACACAAGTCTACACATCCTGTCCTGCCTGGCAAGGGTCGTGTCTGTTGGGGCTGCACAGGCTTGTTGGAGACTATTCTGCTTTTTTCTAAATTTACCCTTCTAGGCTTGCATAGAAGCTCAACTGGAGAGGAGAATCTCATTACAGAAAGGAAAGGATGTGCCCAGAGCGGAGCCACTCCCCCCAGACAGGATGGTGGAATGGATGAAATCAGAAGCATAAGCACTGTTATCTGAGAGAGTTGTGAGCAGTTCTGGCTTTTTTAAAGGAATAACAAATGGTGATTGCTTTGCCTCCAGTGCCCCATCGCCAACAATACCATTTCCCACTGTTCCAGCTACCAAATACAAGAGACAAAATGTATTTCTAGACCACCATCAAACAGCAACATCTAGCTCCTAGACACACTTGGAAACCAAGGGTCAGTTTGCCTGTTCAGGAAAAGACGATGATGAATGATCTGGCAACAGGAGCAAAGTTTGACCTTCCCTTGCTAGGAAAAAAGGATTTTAGATCAGTCATAGCCTAGAGAGGGATAGAATTTGTGTAAGACAGAGTTAACTTCTGTTAGTGGATCCTTGAATATGATTGGCTAAGTGTAGGGAAATTATCCTTATCATTAAGGTAAAAAAAAATCCTCTGAAGTTTGAGAATGACTCAGCCTGAACAGTGAAACCATCCCCACAAAAGAGCATGGCTGATGTACTCGTTTGTGGCTGCTGGCAGCAAGTGACACCCTGCTGTACAGACAAAGGGAGGAAAATCAAAATATAAGAAGGAAGATGCTTGGGATGTTCCTGGAGCTGGCACAGAGACACACAGAAGAGAGGTAGTATTCCCTGGATCTGGTCTTCTGCACCCCAAACCACCACACTGATGACCCCAGTCACGGAAAATGTAGCAGAAAGAAAATAAAAACCTGGGCACAATGAGAAGTCTGTTACAGATTTGTCTACAGAGTATCACTATCTTCTTTGTTTTAAGGTCAGATGAGATTTTTTTAGTATTGATGGGTATGTTCTTCCTTTATGTTTTAAGCAAGTCACAAGTTTCTTTGAGAAATTTAAATATGCTTCATTTGCAACACCATTAAGAGCAAAAAATTAGATAATCTATTTCCCTGCTTCTTTTCACTAGCATTTTCTTAATTCAGGAAAGAAGGAAATAAGTATATAAAATATTGACCCTGAAGTTCTGTAGGTAACATTAAAGGCTTTATTACAGAAATAGCAAAACCTACTATTGGAGAGTAAATGTCTTCAAGCACAAAAGGTTTCAGCAAAACAGCTATTTGATTCTCTTTCAGAACACTTCAGTGAGAGTATTTTAAATGCTTGTAGATTTGGTTTTCATTTAGGGATCCTTAAAAGTTTTCTTCTCTCAGGGCCCATTATTTTCAAATGATTTATAATTACTTCACACAGTCCTGATAAATACTGCAAAAGAATTTCAGCCATAACTCACACCTGGAGCATTATCAGTAATAAAAATTTGATACATATTAATCACAGATCTCAGGAATGAATTCAGAATCTCAGAGAACATGAGCATGTCACTCACAGTGAGGTTAACACCAGTCACCTCTTTGCAGGACCTGGGTTCAATTACCTGATCAAACCCTTTTGCAGGTCTGAGCATCTCTGAGGTCACTGGGACCAAGCAAAGACTTTGGGTCATATTAATGATTCTAGTATTCTGTTGAAAGGAAATTAAAAATGTATGTTGGAATTTTTGGCTTGTTTGTTTGTTTGGGTTTTTGGAGGTAATGAAAACTGGATGCACTCAATCTTTTTGCACACAATAGCCAGAGTTACAAGAAAATAAAATAATTTTCACTGTTATATTCAGATATGTTGCAGGTAAGTCTTTGGATTTGCCAGCATGTTCCTCTTACATTCCAGCAACAGAAAGCTGAAGTTTCTACCAACATTTGTTATAAATGTTTACAACTTCCTGACAATCGCCTACATAGAGACATTATCTTGCTATTAACCATTCCGACCAAATTATATAGCTGCGAATAAAGCCCTGTATTTAAAACACGGAAACTAAAGTCTCAGGAGACAAAAATAAATTTGTGGGAAAAAAAAAAAAAGTACGCATAATCAGAATGTATCAAAAGAGAAATGTAAGCATTGACACATGGCAGGAAAGAGACAGATCCCTATCTCTAGAACATTTCAAGGGAATCAAAATCCAGCAGGGGAGAGAAAATCTCAAACAAAAAGTGTAAACCAAACTGAGAAGTTTAGAAATTTCTACACAGCAACTTTAGTTCTGGTAGCAGACAGAACTTCAGGTCCCTGGAAGTACTGCTTTGGACAAATCTATTTTTTAAACTGATTCTGCTGATTCTTTATTATTACCTTGAGCTCTGTGTGCACCAATTGTATTTTTGCCTTTTATTATTTGTGCTCAAAATAATTTATTTTCATTTCCCAATCCAATAAAGAAAATTTGATTAAGACATCTAATAAAAAAGAGCTTCAAAACTGAAGTTTTTATGAATCTCATAAATAGTAACCTACTTATTCCCTGACATACATAGTGGAAATAAAAAAGCCAAGTGTTTATTTAGGCAGATGTGGAAGTCCTGTGTCTATACAGGTGTTGTAAAAGTAGCAATTCTAAGAGCACTGAATGAAAAAAAAGGTTAATTTCTATAAAAATATCAATGATTTAATTTCCAGGTGAAGTTTTTTCCTATTATTTGTTTATTAAAGAGATCCCTCTGCTAAGCTGGTTCTTAAAGGAACCAGTGTGGGCTCCAGCACTCACTGCTGTAAAGAGAAGGAAGAACCTGGCCTGGTGTCCTTCCCCCTGCCCTCCCCTCCTCCCAGGCCTCTCTGCATTCTGTCTGCCCTTATTCCTGCTAGCAAATGTCACTACAGCCCCTTCCTCAGGTATGGACCTGCTGGATCCTGCACTCAGCAGTTTTAAATTATTAAAATGGCAGGAATCATCCTGGGCTGACTGAGCTCACTGACAGCTCAGGGCTCTATAGCAAGCAGCACAGCCCTTTGTGACATGCAGAGGGGACACCTTCAGGAATTGGGATTTTCCAGACTGATGTGAGCTCCCTTTGCCCCTGGTCTGCCATGACGTGTACAAGCAGGAGAGCAATGTCAGGCTGATGTCACATAACTCATCTCTCTGCAAGGCTCCTTGGCTCAGGTTCTTCACAAGTGTTCTTCCCTTGTGTCCTCCATGGCAGGTAAGGCTTCCTACCCCAAGAGACTCTTAACCACATGTGAAAAGCAAAATATGGGCTATTTATTTATTCATATCCTTAGCATGCCCAGAAACACCCTTTCTGTGTTCTACTTCAGCTGAAAATATATTATTAGGGGAGAAAATGTGACTGTGCTACACATCTGTTTTATTAAATAATTAATTACCTGAACAATATCAAAGACACTTCAGTGTTCACAAGGGTAGAATTATTCCTCCATTTGGCATTACATTTTCTTTGAAAGATTCTTCAAACAAAAGCTTATCTCACTGCACCAGCAAATAATTTTTGTCTGCAAATATTCTTAAAGAGACCATTTTGGAGAAAAATGATTCATTAAAAAAACGTCTCTAAGGAAGCTGATTAGCTACACATAAAAATATCCTAGGAAATGTCACAAAAGTTCCGAGTGTCTGAGCAGGAAGTTAGGCACTAACAAAGGTGACAGTGTGTGACATGGCATCAGCTGTACATGTACTTACCAAGATATGAGGGCTCTAGACAGTGCTGAAACCAAAGAAACCCCAAAACTTTTGGCAATAAAATTATTTTGAGTGGTTTAAAGACAATACTGGAAAGTTAACTGAAGACACCTGTGCAGATCTATCTGGTTTACCGTGAATTAACATCATTATTATAAGGAGTCACCCCATAACTGCTTCAGGGTTGCTTAACAATGAAATCCTAATGTCTGTGAGCAAGACAGAGACATGGGATTAAAAATGCAAGCAAGGAGAAAAAGAGACAAGGCTCCTTCTAGTAAAATAAATTGCAAAAAAAAAATTTTATAGAATTTTTACTAAATATAGCATCTTTTCTCTACTGGCCTATCCCAAAAGATGATTTATATGATTTCACCAGTGTTGGGAACACACAGAAAAGCAAAAGTGGAGTGTCTGAATGTGTCACCTCTGCATCAATACTCTTTTTTTTTATTGTTTTGGCTTTTGTACTTTTGACAGTCAGGCAGTACAATCTACTCTGCTGTCTCCTCTTCTTCTCTCTTACTGATTACATATCTCATAAAATTCCAATGATAATTAGTTTGCTGATTACATATTCATAGAAGGAAAATACAAGTGTCCAAGTTAAAAACAAAAAATGGTCAATTGAACAGAAAAGTATGACCTTTGCTCACTCCAAATTTCACCTTTATTGGAATGCAGCAGTAAAAGCAGTTTACAGTGATGATCAGACTTTTACTGTGAGAAAAAACACATACACACAAAATAAACCACAATATCACACCACTGAAAGCTAAATATATGCAAATAGCCTCCTGTCTGAAGAGGTCTGGTTTGTTTTATTTTTCCCAGTATGGAGAGACTCTCTGAATCATTGAAGTGCTGCATTTTCACTTGGAAGTTGACTCTGAACTTTGTAATATCCTGTGGCTGGCATTATGCAAGAATAAATTACTTCTAGTCATAATCTACCAACAGAAACAGAGAAGAAATCCTAAATTTCTGTCCTCCTGCTCATCTACCATGCAGCACAGACTGATTAAAGACTGTGCCAGATGATGCCGGTCCTAATTTGAAATGCCAAGAATGAGATGCTGTGGTCTGACAAACAGATAGGAAGAGTCCACTCAGGTGTAAGAGCTGCAAGCTCAGCATCTGCGTCTGGCAGGGCAGGTTTTCCAGATTACTGCTCCGTACTCACTGGACAGCAAACACCAGGAAGCACTGAAAAATTTGGCCAGATATGTGAGGATTAATGAGTCAGGAAGTCTGCAGCCATATTGCCATTTTCTGTTCAAAATGAGATGAAAGCTCACAATTGCTCAGAAATAAAAAAAAAAAAAAACGGGAATACTGAGAGAAAACACCATCCCAACTGAAGGGGATCAAGCCTGGTCGAGGAAAGTAAATTGAAAATTGGCTATTTATTGGCCAGGGTGGAGTTACTGTGACAAATGTCCAGTTTGGGAAAGTGCCACAAGAGAGTCAAGGCTGGTGGCTCACACCTGCTAGAGGGGCACTGAGCATTCCTCATGGGGGCTGTGGCTTGTGCAGTATGTGGTGATGTGCTTGAGAAACCTGCAGCTTCTCTGCCTGGTAAATTCTTGCAGGTTTTCCAGCATTCTCAAAAATGTAGGAAGCATGTCTGCTTAAGGCATCACTTATGTGGAGTGATAACTTGTGGTTTCAAAGCGGTTTCAGCAGCGTGTGAGCAGCCTTCTCTCTCAAGGAGATGCACTGAGGGCAGCCCAGTGCTCTGAAGTCTCTGCCTGGATGGGAACCAAGACTCCAGAGGAAGGCAACCATTGAAATCCTGCTTGACCAGTCCATTTCAGGGTTAGTAAAGAACTGTACTGATAGAAGGCTGTATTTAATTACTGACCTAATCACATAATGTTGACCTTTTTTTTTTTAAACTGGAAAGAAAAATCTGACACCTCAGTCAAAGATGAGGTTAAAGAGAAATATACTGATCCTATTAAAAAGTGCCCAAAATTAAATATTTTTAAACCAAGCACAGCACTATTGATCAGTCATAAGAACTGCAAGCATTTATTGAATGCCCCAAAAGAAATGGACTTAAACATGGATGTATCTTAATCTCCTCCATCAAAAATATGTTTATTCTACAGCATAGCAGTCAGTGGAAAAAAAACAACAACCAAACAACAGAAAACTCCACAAATCACACCAAAAAACCCCAACCAAACCAATCAACTAGAACAATCCAAAAGAATGGAATAACAACAATTCAACAAATGCGATCCCAGTATACTCTAGAGCATTTTTATTTATTATATATTATTTTCTATTTATTATGTATTATATAGTTTTTTAATACAGAGTATTCTTATGGAACCCAACCAAGATTTAGTGCAAATGAATGGCAAGATCCATAAGCTTGCATAGTAACATGAGGATTTTCTGCTGACTTGCTAAGAAGAGAACAGGGATAAAATCCCTGTACACATTGAATCTGACTAATGCCCAGTAAAATTTATTCAGCACTGTTTTTCTGTAGGAACAAACTTACTTTGACATGCCCTATATAAGGGACTATACAGCCTCTAAAATGTTGAAATGGTGAAAATTTTCCTAGGTATTCAAATAATTCACTTTAAAAATATTTTTCCCCTTTTCTTGTGACATTTAATATAATGGCATCCTGATAGAGTCACTGGGGTGACAAGAGCCTCCATTACTTTATTCCTTTAAAGGATGTTGACAAGTCTAAGGATGTTTGAGAAAAGATGTTCTATAAGATTTTCTGAGCGTCTGCATGGAGACTGGGTTGCAGAGGTTTGGCAGCTCTTTAGGGACAGGAATATGTTAATAAGACGTTATTTGTTATTTGTTGCTTTTTTTTTTTTTAACTCTGACAACATGCCCTGCTTTTCTGCTAGGAAAGCAGAAAGATCCCTAAAGCAGGAAGATTACTGGCTGAAGTAAACAATTTCATCTCTTCAGGGTGAACAACAAGCTATGTAACTAGATATGAACAAGCTGTTTGCTGCTTGTGCTGAGTATTTCATGAGTGACTCCATGGAATGCTTCAGGGACACACATTCCCTAATGCTTTTTGGGGTAAAGTTCCGGTTAACTATGTAAAATAGAAGAAAAACACCTTAACTGTGGCATGAAGGCTAAGCAACCGTGTGTAGTGGTGGGGCATGAGGACTCCTGTGGAGCAGTCACTCTATTGAATTTGCTGGCACCGTGATATGGAACAGCACAAAGTCATAACAGCAATTTCAGCAGAGGAGCTTTTTCCTACTAGGAAAGCAGAAAAATCTGAGTAACAGTATAGCTGACAGTGTTTTATGGATGATTATAACTATCTCTTGTTTATTAAAAAGGTGGTTCTGTTATATATTACTAAGATTCTATTTACAGAAGAGATACCCTCGTTTCCTGGCTCTCTGCACTATAATTGATCTCCAAAGCAGGCAAAAATTTGCAGTGACTTCTAAAGGGTTCCACTCACCATGTTCATTTGTCAGCCATTTTTCTGGCTTAAATAAAGGAAAAGGAAGATTTTCACACACTTTAGGCAGTGGGTCTAGAAATGAGGAAGAAAAGGCTGAGGAGGGTAAAACCATCTGCGGGTTCAGAGCTCTCCAGTGTATATTTTGGAAGAAGATCTATGTGTAGTATAAAGGTTTGCACAAAACAGTTGTTGAACATAAACCAATATAAATTTTTCACTAAGTACTCCTGCAATGGGTGTTGATACTTATGGCAGGTGATCACTCTCATTTCTCCAGTTTAAAAAAAAAAAATCAAAGGCAAAACCTGTGTCTCCTTTTACGGTCTCTCTGGTTCTTCTATGACTGTAATTTTTTCCTGGAGCAATGGACAGAGACCATAAATAAATGCTGCTCACACTTATTCTCTCTTTTGAGGCATCCAGAGTATTGACACAATACGTCAGCAGAAGGCAATCCCAGGATTCTTCTCTGGCTAAATTCCAATGATGTATAAATACATCCCCATTACAGACAGCTCTCAGCTCTCTGCGTTTGCCTCCTGGAGAAAGAACAGCTGGCTTAGACTCTCAGAAGAGAAACACAATATGAGGACAAGAGGAAAGCTGCTCCCAAGAGCTCCCTTTCACAGAGATCCACCCCCTTTCTGTGTCCTGAGTGCTGTGGCACTGTGGTTCAGGCTCATTGGTTTTTGTGGCATGTGTGAAAACTTCTTCTTTCACTTTGCACACACTAGAAATGTTTTACTTTTGTCCTGCCAGAATGAATGGTGCTCCCACTGATGTCCTGTTGCCAGCTGTGGCTTTTTACATCCATGCTGTAAACTGAAAATATTTAAGCACTTGAAAAAAAAATCAATGTTATGTAGCCATGTGTTTGGAAGTTCTCTGCCCCCACAGCTATGCATGGCCTGACAGAACTCAGCTAAAGTGTGACTTTTCAGGGGATTTTCCTTTAAATCCTCAGATACTGGTGTGGACCCCCCTCAGCTCAGATTATCTGCTCAGTGTTGAATGTCTGTATCTCAGAGAGGATGTGAGCAGTTGTTACCAAATCACCTAGGAGGAATATCAGAGTGAAGGATATTCTTTGTGCTGAAAGGAAACTAAGTAAATGTGCTGTTGTAATATCCAGGTGTTTGGAACTCTGCCTATGTTTCATATTTTAATTTTTTTTTCTGAAATAATTCAAATAAACTGAGAGAAAGAGAGCTAAGTTCAGAAACAGAGGTAGAAATTACTGACCATGGAAATACACAGAAGACCATTCTGATTTTCAGCTAGTTCCCAAATATGAGGCAGAGATGCCAGGAAAATGAGACATAATCAGGGACACAAACTCTGGGAGGCTGTGGAGTATCAGTCATTTAACCATTGATAAAAAGGAATCAATAATGATGGGTTAAATGAATATGTGAATAAAAGCCAGATAACGATCAAGATGAACTTCAATTCCAGGAAAACAGAAAGCCTCTACAATGGAGAAGATCCAAAAGTAATGGGAAAAAAGACAAATCTGCTGAGGATGGAGTTAAATATTTGTTATCCTCAGCATTGTTAAAGATTTGACCACATTAATTATGCGTAAGAAAGTAGGACCGATAGAGGACAATTATGTTGAGAGTTGTTAATTTTTATCTGATTCTATTCTCCAAGGTTGGTTTGGTTTACTGAAGACAATTGCATTCATTTGCTGATTAATGATATAAAAAGGTGATTTATGATAAATGCACCTGTTAGAAAGCCTCTTTGAAAAGGAAGAACATATGAAATTGATCATTTGATATTAAATGATGCAATAACTGAGGAGTTAAAATACAGTCTCCTGAACATTATAGTAGTTTATATTGGTAGCACAAACCAGCAACAGATTGCACTTTATTTCTTGTTATTTACTGGTTTTGATAAGCTATATAACTAGCACAAAAAATTTACAAGGTCCAGTACCACAAAAAAGCTGCAGATACATTACAGAGTCCATGACTAGGCAATAAAGTAGACACCTCTCATATTTTCACCCTGAGAGGCACCTGACCAACAAACCAGTATTGGCAGTGGTCTTTTGGTGAAGACTGCTGTCAGTGTGGAAATGCTACCTTGAATTTACAAATCCAGGGAACACGAGTTACCAATGGTGATGCTCTAAGCTCTCCCACAAAGGTAAATGAGCTCCTGAAATTGTTGGTTTACTACTCCTTAGTCTTGGCTTATAACAAAACTGATCAAGGAAAATTAAAATTAACATTTTTTTTCTTATTTAAATCTTGTTCTGGGTAAAATCGTGCTGTGTGAAGTTCCCTCACCAGCTCCTTTGGGAAGATGCAAAGAATTTCTTCCACCACACTCAAACCTTTCTGGAAACTGAGCAGCCTCCATATGCCAGTGAAGGAGCTGGAGCTTAAACCATCACCAACATCATTATCTTCTAATAAAGGACAATAAACAGATGACCTTAGGTGATTTAATTAGCAAATAATGACTTAATACTACTTGGACACCAGAAGAGAGCAATGAGGAGGCAGCAGCTCCGGTTACTTTCCCAGTTCTTCCAGAGGCAATAATTTCTGCTGCTCTCAGTCAGCACAGGGGGTGCTATCTATTTCCATTCTGTCCAGTGGGAGCCAAACAGAGTTAGCAGTGAAAACCTGGTTTTACTCCGATTACCACTTGGCAGAGGTGCAGATGCACCCAAATATTGGTTGAAGGTTGTTAACCCAAATATAGAAACTACAGAGCTGAATGCGAGGCAGGAATTGGCTCATTCCTATTTTCCTTGACAGAATGTATATCTCTAGATGACCCAAGAGAAATACCTGTCATCTCCCCTGCTTCCTCAAGGCCAGGTTTCTATGCTTGAAAACTCCAAAATTCTTCAGCCCATCCTCATTCTGATGATGACTACAGACATCACAATGGTGAGCCTGTAATGAAGTGGTGGTGAGAATAAAAGATTGCAGGAAGAGCACTTTTAGTGTAAATTATTCTTGCCTGCTTTGTTGGGAAAGTTCTTGGAACGTGGATCTCCCAATTATATTTATTTTCCTTCATCCAGGTGATTGAAACATGACATGAAAAAGCCACTTCCTTTGCACGCTTTCTCACCGCAGGCTTGTGTGGATGCCTGAAAATCCTTTATTTTATTTTGAGGACATTTGGCTTTATTCCTAGACATAGGTTCTTACTGGGGCTCTCTTTAAAGCTAGAGTTCATTAATAACCTTAAAATTCTTCCTGTAAAAGTTTATTTACAGCTCAGCTTATTAGTTGACCCTCCTTGTAATCGACACATTTTGCTCCTTCACCACATGCTGCAAAATATTTTCAGACTCCATTAGGAATTTTAAGATTTTATCAGTAGTCAATCAAGGTTTGAAACTTTCATTACAAAATGTTGACCATAGCAATTGGATCACAGGCACATTTCTTAGCAAAGCTGTATAGATGTTTCCTACATTATGCTGCTATCATTTTGGGCTAGATCAGTAAAAATTAAAAAAAAATATATTCTTAATATGTTTCAGGTTTTTCCTTAAAACCAAATCAAGACTCTATTATGTGTAAATTCCTAAATTAATTACTTATTTTCTATTTTTAACCGCAGCTCAGAATCCTCTTCAAAAGTGTCTTTGTTCTCCTAGAAATGGTGGAGCATTTTGCCCTTTCTTTCAGAAACATTGGAGCCAGTTTCAGGGACAACGTCATCATCATCTGTAAAACAAATCCTGGCACTTTCTCTTCCATTTCTTTTAATAACTGTTAATTGGCAGGACTTAAATACAGCTTAGGTAGGCAATAACGACTTAATCAGTCTATGCAGGTAAGACTAGATACAGACATTTAGTTGGGTTGAGTTATTGATTTTATTTTCTCTGGATAATTTTAGGTGGCATTACAAGGATTATTAGAGTCTTATTTAAAGGAATTTAATCAGAGGACTGATGAACTGTGCATTTTATTTTATAGTGAATATTCTCAAAGAGGCACACAGCACAATATTAATTTTTAGCTTGCATTGACTTTATGGGTTACAATAAACGGACATCACTCCATTTGGCTTCACATGCACTGTTTTCCTATTAATATATTTCCTGTATTAATGAATCCCCTTACTTCCAGAGAAAAGATATCTACCAATAAAAAAGCAAAGCAAAAAAACATTTAGTCATGCATTTTAATCTGAGAACAAAATATCAGACAATTCTTTTGACACTGGATAAACCACAAAGACATGCTATCTTTTCTCTTCAGCCTTCTGCTCTGAGGAACAGAGGCAGCAGGAGCAGTGGGAAAACAAAAAATGGCACGTGTCTGAGAGACATCTCAGGCTGGGGGCCTTCTCATGGACCTTCCCACACCCTTTATCATTATGTAAAGTATCTTTTTTGTCAATTTAAAAAGGGAAAACTGTTGGGTCTTGGATGAGTAGGGTTTGTTTGGTTTTTTTGGTGTTTTGTGTTCGGGTTTTTTTTTGTTTCTTTGTTTTGGTGCATTTTGTTTTGCTTTGTTTTGTTGGTTTTGTTTGGTTGGTTGGTTTGATGGGTTTTTTGTTTGGTTTGTTGTTTTTTTGTTTTTGTTTCAGTATTGCTTTTTTTTTTTCCTGTTTGTTTTTTACAGCCACTATATTGTATTTTAGAGACATTCCCATGTGAAATTGCATTGCAAATGGCTGCTCAGATCTGGAACCCATACACAAATTTCTGGCATTGGCTTGCTGAAGAGCAGGATCTGGAAAAACAATCGCATGGAGCAGTCACCAATCTGTCACTTGTTATATTTCAAATACATAAAGATGTATTAGCAAATGCATGCAAATAAATGCTAAGACAAGGATATCCTACCAAGTTATACAACAGCAGTGTAATCAAAGGTACCGTAAAGGAAAATCATGAAAAAAAAACTAAAAAACAGACAAACACAAAAAAAAACAATAAAAAAATCACACACACACACACACACACACACACACACAAAGAAATACAATCAAAGGACCAATGGTTCTTCTCAAAACATATCTTTATGTTTTCAGTCAAAGGAGCACAATTAAATATCCCCTGCCATGGAAGTGTGTCCTTCTGTCCTCTGAGAGATTAGGCAGTGATTTTGGATGTGCCTTTTCCAACAGCTGGAGCCCTATAGGACTGACAAGAAAGTTGCTCGTAAGCCTCCTCCTTTGAAAAGATCCCTGAGCAGAGTGTGAGGAGAAAGACACGGAGAGCTCACATCTGGCAGTCACAGAACTATAAAAGGACACAGAGCCCTATTCAATTTATGGGGAACTGATGGTTTTACAAAGGGTATAGCATTGAAATATATTCCCTAAAATAAGTGTATATATTAAAAAAGGACTACATTATAGTTAACTGCAAATACTTGTCTATAACATTATTATAAGTTATAAATTCTGGAAAATTATAGTAATAAACTAATAATTTTATCACACTGGAGTTTTACCTTAATGTGCATACAGTGTTGCCCTTTTCTCAACCTGAAAATGAAACTAGAGATAATTTTAGTAAGGAGGTAATATAATATGGATCTTTATTTGAAGGTTTTCAAGGGCAGTTATGGAAACATGTCCACAAAAGCCCACCACCTCATCAGGGGTGAGTATGTTTTTATAGGTTTTAGGAAATTAGCATAATTGATAAAAAGCACCAATTACAACAAGTGGCGATGCAATTCCTGCCCAGGTCAAGTTGCTTCTCTGGAGTCCCCCCTCAGCAGTGGCTGTACTTCATCCATTAAAATGTATCTCAAAAAATTGCTCTCAACCTGAGTTCCCCGGAAGAACCATGACAGCACTGGGGCATTGTACGCCATGGGACTTGCGAGTTCTGGAATTTGTCTTTCTGCTTAGGGAAAGGCCTTAGAAAGTCACTGGAAAAACTAGTCACTAATACAGTAGACTACAGAGATACAAATATGCATGTGAAGAATATAGAGAACATATGAAAGGAAAAAGGTAAAAACCAAAATACCAGTGTGTGCACAGAGGCCTTTGCATTCACAGGTCTCCAAGAGAGCTTTGGGGCAGAGATGATCCAGCTCAGACCTCTGCTGAAAGGAAGGTAAGCACACTGCTGAAGGTGCTTGGCTTGGTCTCCACAGGCCCAGGCAGATGCCAAAGCTGCTCTTCACATCCCTCTCCCTTCCCTGGAACACCAAAACACACTTAAGAAACCCAGGCAAGGCTGAATTACTTCTGCTCCTTGCAGCACAGGCACTCCAGCTCAAGCACATTTCCTTCCCCCGAGTCTGCTGCCACGTGTTGCTCTGGGCACGCAACCCGGGCCCCTACAAACACGAGCTGCTCGCTGCCTCTTCATGTGCCTCAACTCCTGCCTGCACTCATGGCAGCAAAACCAGGCTGTTCCCAGACAGGGAGCAGAGCCCTGTTCCCACAGGAGTCTCTCATGAGCCCCTTCCAGGACGCTCTGCTGTGCACACCGCAATTCTCCTGCCTGCCCAGAACGCTCTTGGGACAGCAGAGCACAAGCTGGCCAGCTCCGGGCTCAGCACACCCCGAACACAGGCGCAGGAAGACACAGTGGCTGTTTTACAGCCATGCCCAAGAGAGATAGGACAGGTCCCCTCCCTCTGGCGTCCTTTTTCTGGGTTTCTGACAGGGTCTAAGGCAGGGGCTGCCTCACTTGTGGGGGACCAGAACTGCCAGAATCACAGCCAAAATCTTTGCACTGCCCAACAGCGCTCCATACACTGGCATGGTCATGCCTCTGAGTCGTAGCCACTGTGCTGCTACCAGCTGTTTCATTTGCTTTTAGGTACATCCAAAGCTCATTGTTAGGCCACAATGGTTTCTAGTTCTGCCCTCTTCCTGTCCCTGTGCAGGTGTGGAGCATTGCTGTGCTTTCAAAAAACTTTGTGAAAACTTCCAGCATTGCAAGCTCCTTTGCCCTCAGTGGATACTTGCCATGGAATCCCTCATGGCTGAATTCAGAGCATACTCAAGTTGGCTCTTCTAGAACCCAGTGTCCTTGTTCCCTTCAGTGTGCTCAGCACGACCTTCAACTCCATGGTGCTGTGCAACTGGACTTGCAGGAACTTTCCAGCCTGTTTCTCTGTGTCACTGCACAAAACACAGCACAGAAGACAAGCAGCAAGGGCCTGTGTGTCCCACGACTCAGGTTATGTGCCTCTTCAGCTCCACAAAGACCCAGGTAAAGTGAAGAAGCCAAACTGTTTATTAAATGAAAGCAAAGCAATAGAGTAGGCTGGGAGGAATAACGCAATTCCTTGTCAGGGGGGAAAAGGCACCAAAGCCCTGAGCCAGGCAGGGAAACGTCTCCCAGGACTGACTCAGAGAGGTGTGATCTTTCTCCAGCAACCTGTGAGGGGATGTAGGTGCTTTAGGAGGCAGCTGCTCCTGGGCACCCTCCTCTCCCAGCCTTTTCCAGTCCTCTTGGTGACAAGGCCCTCTCACCCACAACCACAGGGGCTGTGTGAGGCACAAATCCTGAGGGCAGCAGGGAAAAACAGTCTCACCTGGCCAGCAGACCGACTGCATTGTGGTGGGTGTTGGCACACATCAGGGTGTCCCAGACCCACCTGCACTCCAGAGCCACCACCTTATCGTCACATCACAGTCAGCAGAGCAGAGCCTTCATGGTCTGCACAGCAAACCTGTGTACAGAGCAAAGGCCAGGTCACACTGGGAGCGCTGGCCATGGCTACAAGGGCACGGGAAGGGCAGAGCAACTTGAGACTTGTTGGGCTTGGTGGGAAGGCGATGTTCTTCCCAGCACACTCTCCAGAACGATGTCTGCCCCACAAATCCCAGCTTGGTGTTGGCCCTGCACCAGAGCAGCTTCCAGCAAGTCTAATGTAAATGTATATTGCCAAGAGTTGAAACACACCAGACAGGGAAAATGTCAATAGGTTGCTCATAAAAGCTTTTGAATTCACAGGTCTCCAAGAGACCTTTGGGGACAGGGATGATCCCGGCTCAGACGTGTGCTCAAAGCAGGGGAACACAACCTGCCACAGGTGCTTGGGTTGGTCCAGGCCCAGGAAGATGCCAAAGGTCCAGGCAGATGCCAAAGCTGCTCTTCACATCCCTCTCCCTTCCCCTGCCCCTCTTCCAAGTGCAGCAGGCCTCAAGGACTGAAAGAGACACAGGGAGTCAAAGGGAGACAGTTGTGCCTGCCTCACTGGGGAAAGCAGCTTCCTTGAGAAGCATGCCCCTCTCCTTCAAAGGCACTTCCCCAAATGTGTAGATTTCCTGGGTGTTGTGGTTTGGAATGGTAGGAGATTTAGGGAAGTGATGTAAAAGCTTTTTGTTTAGCTGACAGTCTATTGAATTACAGAGAAGCTGGATATGCCTCTGTGAAAGGCACATGTTAAAAATGAAAAATCCTGGGAACTTCCCCTTTCTTTCCCAGAAAGTAACATGTGCTGGGCCTGCTGGGTCCTGTCCTTGCTGGGCTCAGGAAGCCTTCAAGGCCCTGTTCAGGGCTGGGCCGGGCAGATTCTGCTGGGGGGCAGGGCCAGACCCCTTTCGCTGGGGGATCTGGGGGATGCTGAGTCCTGTTTTGGCTGGGCTGGGCCCCAGTAGTCGCCAGGTAGGACGGGGGCCAAGGCTGTGGACCCCTGGTCAGAGCAGGGATGGTCACAGTTTTTAAGATCTTGCTTTCAACCCCATCCCCAGCATGGCTGAGGATTACAAGAGGATTTCAGCTCCCACCACAAGGTTACCAGAATGTCAGGTAGCCAATCAAAGAGCTTGGGCACGTAAAGGTAACAAGGGCACAATGTTAACTCTTTCAGTTCTTCAGTCTCTCTCTAATGAAAGGAACAAGATGCAAGCATGTAAAAGAAACAAGAAGACATCATACTCAGTGAGGAAGAAGTCCCAGATGGGAGGGATGAGGAGATGTCTTGTTTTTGGAGCTGAAATCCTCTTGTAAGTTATAAGGAAAGGATTCTTTTTCCCTATAATACATGAAACTATAAGGAGATTAAGCATTCAATTGATATCAAACAAAGGCTTTCATGGTAAAGTAAGCAGATGTTAAAGTAGCTGTGATCCCATGAGAAGTTTGAACAGAGAGAGTAGTCCTGTTCCCTCAGAAGTTTAAGAAGATCTCTGTTCCCAGGGATGAAGATTATTTTAGAAATAGATAATGAGAACGCTGAACAGCTCATCTTTAAAAAATATCCCATAAGTAGACATGGCCCATCAACATCCTGTGGGAAGGTTTATGGAAAATGAGAGGCGCTTCATGATAGCAGATTTCCCCCAGGCGGCTGTTATTCGTGATGTAATTGAGAGCCACGAGAGAACTGTTTTTTCTTCTTGCAGAGAAGTCTCTGTAACACTAACAAGAAGGACTTCACTCCCGCAGTGAACTGAAGAAAGACTATTTAGAGGTGGTAAACAGACTGGAAATTTTAGGTTTTGTTTCTTGAAATTGTCAGTGGAAAAGAAAACGTTGTAAGGGAAATGTTCTGAAGGGTTTGTTTTGATTCTTAATACTTTTTCCCTTTTTGTTATTTTTAATAAAATTTTCTTTATATCCTTTTAAAGTTTTGAACCTGCTTTGTCTTTCTCCTAATCCTATCTCACAGCAGTAAATGAGTGCATTGGTGATTTGCCAGCACCAAAACTTACCACACGCTTTGGTACATTCAGGAAATCTGAAAATTGGGGAAATCTTAAATTAGCAAACCAAAGCCACTACATGAAATTAGTGTTTCTGCCTGGTTTTGTGGGAGGGGGGATGGGAGAAGGGCCTCCTGCCCTCCCATGGGAATCCACAGCTGTGTAATCTCCCGCCGTTTCCAACTGTCAGTTTTAGTTACTATGGTTACCCAGTTATGTCAATCAGTTTGTTCTCCAGCCCTTTGTTCTAGTATGTTCCAAGCTATGTGTATTGTTATTGGTTCTCTTCCCTCTACCACTCCCTCCCCTTATCCCCATTGGCCCACGCAATGTCACCCCACTATTTCTCCTCCCCTTAGCCCTCTGACCATTGGACCCTCAGACCTAAACCACTCCTTCCCAGTGAACCTTATATACTCCATCCCGCCCACTACATGGGGCTCTTGGAGTTACCTCCTTCCTGAGCAGCTGTGTCCCTCCTCCTGTCACTGTACTTTCCCTTGTTTCGAGCTGTCTGGAATAAAGGTGGTCTGTTTAGCCATCCCACCTCGGCAGGAGCCTTTCATTACGCTATCCGGCACCAGTCGATCCAATTCCAGGGTACGCCGTGAACCCTCCACGGCGCCCCTGAGGATAGAGATCCTGGGAGCGCGTGCCGTATGGTTTCAAACTGAAACTGCCACACTGGAAAACACCAACACAGACATAAGAAACCCTGGCAAGGCTGAATTACTTTCGCTCCTTTCAGCACAGGCACTCCAGCTCGAGCTGATCTTCCTCCAAGTCTGTTTCACTGTGTCAGTTCAGGCACAGCCCCTGAAATTCCTGCATTCCTTAATCAGTTCTTAGTAAAACTTTACACACTGTATATATGGATATATAAGCACACTGTTTTACAATAGATACTGTATCATTTTTGTTTAATCACTTCAGCAGGAAGAAGTGCATAGAAATAGGATGGTTGTGTGAATCACTTTTCAAATTTATTTTTAACATAATATAACTGCTTATTATTTATATTAAATGGAATTATGCTTATCTATTGTTTCTTCCTTACAAGTCCACTGAATATTCTATTATTACTCATTTGATATTGTCCAGGAGGAACAAGCTCTTTTGCTCAGATCTTGCACATTGCAAGCCTCACACACCAGGACAGAAGAACTTTCCATGGCGAGATCTGCTGACTTCCATCAGGAAGAATTTCAGGAGGTCTAAATGGGATGTACTCCTCTGAGGGGATGAGATGTGCTGAGAGTCTTGCCATTGCAATATTTCTCTAGGCAATAAATAAACATTTTCTGAGATACAGAATATTGCTTGCAGCTGTCTCTGCAGATCAGGGCTGAAGATGTGGGAGGGGGGTTGGAAGAAGAGCCTCCCACCCTTCCTTGGGAGGACTCTGCTGTTTAGCTTCCCGCCTCCCATGCCTGTCAATCCCACACACCAGTTTATGTCAATCTCCCCCGGTTACCACCCTTTGTTCCAGAAAGCTCTATGTTCTTTGTATCCCTGTTGGTCCTCCCCAAATGACCACTCCCTCTCCCCTTCCTTATTAGTTATTATAAGATCACCCCATGTTTACTCCACCCCTTAGCCTGTTCCCGGTTGGACCCTCAGATCCTGGTCACGCCTACCCCTTGTCCCTTTTATACCCTGCCCCGCCTTGTGGCCGGGGCTCTCAGAGCTTGCTTCCCCTCTGCATAGCTGTGTTCCTCCCCTTCGCTGTACCTTCCCTCTATCAAGCGTGCAGATTAAAAGCAACCTGAGAACCTTCCCGTTCACGACAGAAGCCTCTAGCGTCCTTTGCTATCCGGCACCTGGGAATCCACTCCACGTGGGAAGAACCCTGGGCGGCACTTCCTCCAGGACTTTGGTCCTAGGGACACCACCCCCTGCCACAAAGCACTGAGGGCTGAAGTACTTTTTACTACTTGAGGTTATTTTAAAAAGTAATGTAACGCTGGGATAGAGAAATACCTGCCCTGTACTCATCCCAGTGCCTGCTTGCCACCATGTGTAACTTAGAATCTCTACCTTCAAGTATTCCAAAAACTAAAACATTGTTTTAGTATATGGAGAAACTTCTTTATATCCCTCTGGTAAAGAATACTAAAATTACCTCAAGCCATCATATTCATTGATTTTTCAGAGGAAGGCTGCTCCATTTTTGCCCTTTTCTTGAACAGATTTTTAGAATAAAGAGGTCCAGGCTGGCACTAGTAATTGTACACAGCAAGCTCTTGGAGGTTAAATTTCTGCCAACTAAAGCTGACAGCCCAACACCATCAAGGAAACATTTAGCATCACGCAATTACATATAAACTAATATTTAGTCACACATTTTGCCAACAACATGTGAAATCCACCAAAGACTTGCATGCAAAAGCCATTGCAGGCTCATTGAGGTGCTTCCAGTAAGAGTTGGACGATTGTTTTGTGATCTGAATTTCATACAGGAGTCAGTGATACTCTAGTCCTGCCATGGGGAATACCACTAGCACCATTTGTCTCAATTCTCCCATTACTCCATTCACAGGAAAAAACAAATCTTCTGAAGGTTTTTTCCAATGAAAACACTCTGTGAAAGTCTCTTTTCCCTGCTGACAGATAGCTCACCATTGGGCAGCAAACAGATTCTGTTTTTGGAAGAAAATTAAAACCAGAACAACTATTCTGCACTTGAAGCTAAAGTTTATTTTGGCTTTGCATGAATTAATTTGCATGAATTCTGGCCACAATCTCATAATTTTGTCTGCTCTTTAGAACCCTGACAGTCCTGTCTGACAACAGATGTTCTGTACAGCTTCCTGTGATTTCCAAATTGAATCAGTCTGAAATAATCTGAACACTGCAGATGGGCACTTTAAATTTATGTTTTCAGTTACACTGTGTTTCGAATCCAATATCCATTGCAAATAGTCACATAAAAGAAAAACTCTCTTCTAAATCGAGACCTTTTTCTGGTTTTGATCAGGTTGTTTTTAAGAGTCATTTTGTAATTCACCATGACAAAGTCTCCTACTCTGTGCCAATCACTCCAATTGCTCACTAAGTAATGCTTCTGACACATTCATTTGGTTGTTTTTCCCCTTCTTGGTGCATGTGATTCTCTGTTCTCCTTTGCCAAGTGCTGCAATAATAAACAGTCACTTTATTCACAAGCTCCTTATTCCCAGATAGGCAATCACCCTCCCTGAAATATCTATATTTACAAGAAAACAGTGCATTTATCAGAGAATTAGATCTAGTTTCTCAGCATTCTTATTAGCTACAATATTGCACATTTAAATGAGAATTAGTCACAGGGAGTGTGCTGCTCCATTCATCTTCTTAATCCCTCTTACACTCCTAAACACTTGCAGAATTAGCTATTACGGTGCAACGGCATGGAATGGGTATTAGGAAGTATTACTGCCACCAGCCCTGACTGGGAGTAGTTAGAAAGGCAGATTCCATTTTTGCAGATGAAGACACTGGCACTCAACCTGAGTTTAGCAGTCGTTTGCCTCAGCCGAGGTCATGGCAGGATGGTTTTGTTTTCTGATGCAGCATCCTTCCTAGCTGCTGCTCCCTGAGGGGGTAGCAACAGCCACCTCTCGGCAGCTTTGTTTCTGGGCAAGTCTTCAACATTTTTCTGTGACAGAAAGCAGACATCCTCTTTGTTACACTTGTGTTACTGCTTCGTCCTTCTATAAGCACAAGAACACTTCTCTGGGAGGGTGTCCATGTCCACCTCTGGGTGTGTGAGTAGGAAGGGGACTGCAGCAATTGAATGCCTGCTGGAGTTGGCTGCAGAAAGCTGCAGCTAAGAGCCTTTGTTTTCCTTCACACTCAAACTTGAAACCCTGTCTAAATCACTTTTCTCTTTTGCCCCATTTTCTAAGCAGATTTCTGGTATTTAATGTAAGGTCTCCAGAGCAAAGTGAGATATTTGCATTTGCGGCAAAGAGCAGAGACATCAAGGTACTGGTTTTATCGTCTGCAAAGGCAGTGTAGTCTCAGAAAGAATGTGAGGGTTGTATGGCTCCCAGCTTTTCCTTTTCTAGATACTGGACAATGGAGACATCAATCAGAAATACTCTCAAAGAAACACTTCTGGCCAAGACACCTCCATAGCTAAGTGTCCTTCCTGTCAGAAAACACTTCTACACCAGTAAATCAGCGTGATTTTTCTCCATCATTTATGGATATTTACCTTCCCCTAAAAGCAGTAGATTTGACTCCTAAGATCTTTTTATTAGTGAACTTGGCCTATTAAGGGTTAAACAATTCAACAGTGCTTCTGTATAGGGATCCAGCCGCAGCAGATTAATCTGAGCTTTGCATATTTAAGTAATTTTCTATTAATGTATTTTCTCATTATCCCTGCACTTCTTGATCTAGTCTCTGACAACTTTTTAATATTTGGCTGATCGTATTTTAAAAGAGGTATCAATGACACAAACAAAAAAAACCTAAGTTTATTGCCAAATCTCTCAAATTGTTGTGGATACTTTTTTAGTTTCCCTGCACCTTTCAGCAGACAAAACCCTGTTTTGCCCAAATCTTCTTTTTCAGGCTTGATAAAGTCTTTGTAACTATCGTAACCAATTTCCTGTGCTCTTCAGCCTCACCTTGCCCTTCTGTCCCACTTGGGAAGATTGCCCAGGAGTATATAGTGGATTTAGTTTGAGCCCACCTTTCTCTGGAGATCACTGCCCTTTTGAGTGTTCTTGGCTCTGTCCAGGGCCTGAAGAACTACCCTACTCATATGAATAATATTTTCCCAGTACTAAGTTAATAAGACATCAGCAGCAGCCTTGGAGCCAAACAGACTGGAAGTGGCCCCAAAGGGCCGAGGCTGTACTTTGCCAGAGCTGCTTCTGGGGCTTTTTGTACTGGTGGTTTGTGACTCACAGGACTGTGCTGCTGTTGGAATAGCAAGCATCAGTACAAAGCTGTCTTCTTTTTAATGACTTTCTACTTGATAAGGTGTGTCTGTCCAGAAATCACCAGTTCCTGTCCTTGTGAGAGTTAATCTTGTCTCAAAGAGCTGTAGAAATGGGTATTCAGTGCTCTAACCAAACAAAATAATTAAACCCTCTCTACAAGTGCCTGAAGGGAGTTCAGCCTTTGTCATCCCCTCCCTTCTCTCTGTCATGCTGAAGGAGTAATCAGAGGTGAAGGCCTGCCTGCCTTTCTTTCCTTCTAGTGGTTACCCTGATGGTTCCCTAAACTATCCAGGAACTGAAAGTAAAACTCAACAGAAGCACCTCCCAGATGGGAACCACTGTACACCGTCCCACTCAGTGTCTCACAGCCCTTAAATTCTGAGAACAAACCCAAGTAAGGCTTATCTAAATGGTTTTCTGTGCAGTCCAGGCAGCATACAAAATTTCATTAACCTGTTTCATGACAGGACACCTGCTTCCAAATCTCTGGCAAGAGAGCTGCATTCACACTGGGGCTAGAGTGCATTGGAAAATTGGGAAAGGAGGCAGCTTAACTTGAGGAGGGTTCTTCTCTTCTTCTCAACCAAGTATACAGCACTGTCATGAATAATGGGTCTGTGGCTGAAAGAGATTTCTTCCACCTGCATCCCCCTGAGGGTGGCTCAGTTGGGAACAGCTCTTGCAGAGGAATAAAAAAGAGCTCAGGCAAGGAATCAGCTCTGCCGCAGTGTCGGTCCCTTAGAAGCAGCTAGCCCAGCCTTGGCTGACCCCGCGGGCAGCGCTGGCCACCTTCCTGGTCCTCAGGAGGTCGGGATGGAGGCTTGTGGGTCTGGATGCCGCAGCCCCAGGGAGACGTTGGCGACGAAGACAACAGCACAGGAGTCATCCTTTTACAGGGGTTAATAATACAACTTTATTGGAGGACTCCAAGCACCCACTGAAACTGAAAGGAAACCACCTGCCAAAGACACCCAGACAGGCTTCTGCAAGGGCTTATAAATAGGGATGATAACAAGGGGATGGCCTCACAGTGGGCCAATGGGGTAACAAAGGGGTGTGGAAGCAAGGGTGACATACAAGTGGGAGATCCAATGAGGAGGGAAGGTAGGAGGGGACTCTGGGAACCAGCCTATCACTCAATGTCCTTGGCAGAACTTTCTAGATGTAGGGGAGAGGCTTCTGAGTGATAGACAGGTCCCAGGGTGGGGTTATGGGAGTGACTCAGCAGGTTTCACATTCAAGGGGTGGAGGGAGGAGAGGATTGATAGAAGGATGGGAGGAGGCAGGAGAGGGCAGAACCATTTCAGCAAAGAGGGGGAACAGGAACTAACTATTTAGGGAAACCAGTCTATCTTGACTTAAAACACGACTCAACACAGCTCCCTTGAATTCTGTCTTTGCTAAACCCTTTATAATCAGCCTTTCCAAGTGATATCAACTTTAGAGCTGATTTAGTTTTTATCATATATGAGCTTAGAGGGAAATAGCCCCATTGAGAATATATGGAGTACAGAAGACACAAGGTGTCTTTTAACTCAGGAAGAAAGCAAGAAAATTTTCTCTGTCTAGAAAAAAAAATATTTTAACATTATAGGAAACAGATAACAAGTTTTGCTTAGTTGTTTTTTTATTATTTAAAAAAAAAAAAACCCAGAAAACTATTTTAATTTTTTTTCAGTACAAATGTGTATTCATCAAACATTTCCGAGTCACAGCTAGGTCAGCTTTCTCTGTTTATTATGGAACAGCAGAGAAAGCTACTTTTGAGCGAGGAGCACTGGAGTATAGATACCTGCATAAAATACAAAAGGATGACTTTTAGGCACACGTGAAAGTTTAGCTGAACAAGAAATCTTTTTCTAGAAGAAAATCTGAGCATGAATCATCAGAATTACAAGTCTTCAAGGAAACATGGAGATGCTGTGGATCACAAAATATCTCAACATTGGCTCTTGGAACAAGGTTCAAAGATGTAAACATTTCTCATGAAAGTGGAACACACTGTACATTGTTTATTTTCTCCAGTCTTTTGTTACAAAATCTTGAACTGGAAATTCCTAAACCTTTTTTTTTTTTTTTTGGTAAGGCTGTCAGAACAGAAATTAAACATTCAAACATTTGATGATTGCAGCGGTCTCTCCCAGGATCTCTATCCTCAGGGGACGCCGCGGAGGGTTCGCAGCGGGCCCTGGAATACGATCAACTGGTGCCGGATAGCTGAACAAATGCTTCTGCCGAGGCGGGATGGCTGATCAGAGCACCTTTATTCCCGATAGCTTTACACGCAGGGAAGACAGCAATGGGGATAGGGAACACAGCTGCTCGGGAGGGAGGTGACTCCGAGAGCCCTGAGCAGTGGGAGGGCTGGAGTATATAAGGGACACCTGGAAGGAGTGGTTTAGGTCCGAGGGTCCAATGGGGAGAGGGCTAAGGGGAGGAGAAAGAGTGGGGTGACATCGTATAAACCAATGGGGGTAAGGAGAGGGAGTGGTTGAGGGAGAAGAACCAATAACGATAGATATAGCCAGGAACATACTAGAACAAAGGGCTGGGGAACAAATTGACTGACATACTATGGTAACAGGGATTGGTAGTTGGAGAGGGCGGGAGACTACTGCACTGTAGACTCCCATGGGAGGGCAGGAGGCCCTTCTCCCATCCCCCCTCCCACATCTCCCCCGTTTTTGTTTATTAAAAAAACATTGCCCAAAGTCTTAAGCAAAGTCCGCTTAAAAATGGTTAAAGCAATTGAAATGATGATTATAATGATGAAGATCCAAAAGAGTCCTTTAAGGATTGAGACTGCCCATCCGGGGACGCCCCACTGCGTCAACAGCGTGTTTGCGGGATCCGCAGCCGAGACAGTCTCTGTTTTGATTTTATCGACTTGAGTCTGGATACGCTGGATATGACGTTGTATTGACGTGCTTCTCGAGGATAAGTTGAAACAACAAAGTCCTTCAAAGTCTTCACAACTATGGCCATGGGCAAGCAGCAGAAAGTCTATCGCCGCACGGTTTTGTAATGTGGCATGCCTGATGGCTTGCTCGTCCGCCAGAAGATCAGATAATGCGGCAGATGTTGCGTTGGCATTCTTGATGACCCAACACTCCAGGTGAGTAAGCTCACCAAGGGCCTTAGCTGCAGCATACCAGGGTAGAAATATGGATGCCGTGACCCTCTTAGTTTTCCCCCAATTAAAAATTTGTGAATCACAATTTTCATCGAATCCGGAATACGAACGTTTTGAGTGTGCCAACTGACTTTCTCTTCGCCAATTAAGAATTTGGGTTTTGTTGGGAGTGAGGGTAGCAAGCCTGCAAAGGCTGCATGGTCCTCCCTGGAGCTGAGACGGAATCCCCGACCATACCCTATCCCCACAGATAAGAAACATCCCCCGGGGGAGCACCTTGGGGTGGATGGAGGAAATAGAAATAGCTTGGCTGGTGTAATTACACCAATCCACGCTATTGTACTTCTTTTGAATCGGATTAACATTTTTCCGGTATGTATTTTTGTTTTTTCTCTGAAAGTAGAATCTTACGCAAAATGTTGCTCTGGAAGACCCCAGCAGGTCCAATTCCTGGGGCTCCTCTTTACTATCTGGAAGTACTTTCGTCCATTCATCCCAGGTGTCCACCGGGTTAGGCCTCCTACCCGTGGTTCTGAGCAGGTCGGAGTTGATGACAGGCCAGTCGTCGGCTGCCAGAGGGACCCCCACCAGGCATGTGGACAGCGGATTGTCCACATTGCCCATGGCCAAGCAGAAGTTGTCCTGCTTTAGGGACTTGGCCAGTGTAATCCAGACATTTTCTTTCGGCTGCGGAACAATCCAGCCGTCCGCCTCTGGTACCCACATGATGACAAATACAGCAATCACCGTGACGGCCAGCTGGGCGCAGTGGGACTCCACACCGGAAGGTGGCATTCAGGCAGCCATGGGTCTTACTTCCTTTTCAAAACAAAAGAAGGATATAAGTAACAGAAACTCATAAATCTCCCCTCCCAGCTCCCTCCTTTGGTTTAAATAAATATTTAAATAAATGGGGGGTATAAGGGACACGGGTTAGGTAAGAGGGTAAGGGAAAGGGGACATGTGGGGAAGGAGTTTTTGGGAGGGTGTCTGTGATCGGGGGTAAGTATAGCCTTGATATTAGAACGCGCGCCACTATGTTGGGGCGCTCGGCAGCGGTCTTCTTTTTTCGCCTTCTCCACGCCACCGTGCTGTTGGAAGTGGCTTGAGGCGCAGCTTCGACGTCTCTGTCTGTTGGTGCTTCTTTTCTGGGGCTGGGTTCCAGGAACGGTTTGATGTATTTGCCCGGGATCCACTGGGGGCCTTTACCTGTAGAGACTCAGGCATACCCTCTCCCCCAAGTTATTAATGGGAAAGGACCAGAGATGGTTTTGGTCTCCGGGTCCCTCACGAGGACAGGCGGGCGTTCCTGCAGCACGGCTCTGGAACTGTTATGGAAGTGGCGCAGCACAGGAGGATTCGGCTCCTGGTCGGAGCAGTTTAAAAAGTTCAATGTATAAAGTGCTTTGCAAAGCCTCTCGGCTGGGGTCATGTTCAGAGCCGAAATGTCCTGCAGTTCCAGCAGTCGCTTAAGTTCTTTGTGAGCACGTTCGACCACTGCCTGTCCCGTGGGGTTGTGAGGGATGCCTGTTAGATGTTGGATGCCCCATTGCTGCATAAATTCTTCAAATCTCTTTGAGGTGAGTCCCGGGCCATTATCAGTCTTTATTGTCTTTGGAACTCCTAGAGTGGCAAATGCCATAAATAGATGTTTGATGGCGTCTTTCGTCTTCTCTCCAGTGTGGAGAGAGGCAAAAATTGCCCCAGAAAAGGTGTCTATAGAAACGTGGATGTATTTCAACCGTCCGAAGGACGGGTAATGGGTGACATCCATCTGCCACAGCTCCAGAGCTCCCAGTCCTCGGGGATTAACCCCTGTGGCCACTGGTGGTAGGGCGAAGGACTGGCAGTTGGGGCATGTGGCGAGGACAGCTTTGGCCTGATCTTTAGTTACTCTAAACTGCCGAACAAGGGCAGGTGCGTTTTGGTGGTAAAACATATGACTCAATTTCGCTTGTGCGAAAATATCTGGGGTTGGAATAGAAAGTGCCTGTGCATGGTATGTGGCAGACATTGCCAGCTGATCTGCCCTCCGGTTGCCCTCAGTGATGGTACCAGGCAGGTCTGTGTGGGCCCGGACATGCATGACGTGATACAATTGCTCCCGGTGGGAGATTAGCCAGATTAAATCCGAAAGCAATTGGAACAATGTTTTATTTTGAATTTCTTTGAGCATCGCATGTTCTGCTCGCTCTACTATCCCGGCAACATAGGCCGAATCAGTAATCAAATTGAAAGGCTGTTCAAACTTCTTGAATGCTCTCACGACCGCAGCAAGTTCTGCGATCTGGGGGGAACCCTCAACAATCTGGATATCAGACTCCCACTTCTGAGTCTCCGGGTCCTTCCAAGTGATCACTGATTTGTGGGATCTTCCCGACCCATCAGTGAACACTGTGAGAGCATCTTTTATTGGCATTTTACTTTTGAATGATTTTGGAGCCAAATAAAAGGTATCCTTGAACAGTTTGTGTTTAGGATAATGAATCGAAATCTGACCGGGATAGCTATCTAATGCAATTTGGATATTTTGGTTTGTTTGAAGTAAAGCGTCCAATTGGTCCAAATTAATAGGTAAATAGATGCACGCCGGGTCGCACCCTGCGAGGGTCCGGAGGCACTGTCTTGCCTTCATAATTAGTTTAGCCATTAGTTCCGCGGGGGTGGTCACCGTTTTGGGGGGCTGGTGCGGAAGAAACAACCACTCGATGATAAGGAGTGGGTCCTTCCGACCGGCGTCCCACTGGAACAGCAGGCCATGGAAGTGTGGGCACTTACCCAAGATGGCAAGGGTGAGGGGAAGGACCCGGTCCACACGGTGCGCCTGTTGGGATCCGATGGCAGCAGCGACTCTCTCCAGGGCTCCCTTCACGGCAGGTGTCAGCTCGCGCGGAGAAGCCAGGTCACCGTCTCCTCGCAGGAGGTTGAAGAGAGGCGCCAGCTCCTCCGTGGTGAGTCCCAGGAGAGGTCTGATCCACGTGATGGTTCCGCATATCTGCTGAAGATCCCGCAGGGTCTGTGGGTCGTCTCAGATGGCAAGAGACTGGGGCGCGACGGTCCTTCCCGTGATGACAATGCCCAGGTACTTCCATGGCACCGAAAGCTGGATTTTATCTTCGGCGATTTGAAATCCCGCGGTCCTAATGGCTCTTATAGTCTTTTCCAAAACTGTCTTTAAATAGGTTTCACTCTCAGTACATATTAGAACATCATCCATGTAATGCAATAGAATAGCTTCAGGGAAAAGTCGGCGGATAGGTGACAGTACTTGGGCCACATAGGTTTGACAGAGCACCGGGGAATTTTTCATTCCCTGGGGCAAAGTGGTCCATTGGTACCTTTTGTATGGTTCAGCCCGATTAATTGATGGTACCGAAAAGGCGAATCTGGGGGCATCTCCTGGGTACAATGGGATGTTAAAAAAGCAGTCCTTGATATCAATGACTGCGAGTTGCCAATCCCTGGGAAGCATGGAGGGCGAGGGAAGGCCAGGTTGGAGGGGTCCCATGTCCTCGATCACCTCATTTACCCTGTGTAAGTCCTGGAGCAGGCGCCACCTGTCCTTGCCTGGTTTTTTAATGACAAAGACAGGTGTGTTCCAGGGGCTGGTGGAAGGTACTAAATGCCCCAGGCGCACCTGCTCCTCTACTAGCTCATTGAGCGCTTTTAGTTTTTCTTCCACCAAGGGCCACTGGTCCACCCACACCGGAACATCGGTTTTCCAATTCAACGGCGGGGAGGTGCTCTCCGCAGTGGCCCACACTAAAAATCCCACGCAAGGCTTGGGATGTCGAGGCGGGCACCCCACTGGGACAAAATGTCCCGTCCTAGTAACATGATGTTGGAAGACACAACAAAAGGCCGAATGGTGGCAATTTGTCCCTCAGGACCCTCCACACTTACCAGATGTTTGCTTCTCATGGAATTGACAGCTCCACCCATGCCTGAGATTGTGCCACAAGGGGGCACCAACTCCCAGTCGCGGGGCTACTTTGCCCGAGGAACGATGGTGACATCCGCCCCGGTGTCTGCCATAAGGCTCCAAGTCACCGACTTTCCCTGTTGTGAGAAAACAGCACGGATTAGTGGTCTTTCCTTAGTTACATTTTGCATAAAAAAGATCTTTAGGTCCTCGTCCGGATTCTCAGTATGTCCTTCACCGCCTGAGTCCACCAGATAGAGGCAGGCAAATGGGAGCCCCTTGTGCAGGACATAAGGTGGATGGCAGCACACGACCGAGACCTGTACCTCTGACCCTGGCCCAGCGCTGATGACCTCCGGAATGATGGAGAGCCTGTCCGGTGTTATTCGGCGGTCGTCCAGGAGGAGCACCGCTGTGTCGCCATGGGGAAAGGGGGCCTCAAGGAACCCTGCAGGGACTCTCACCGGGTCCTCGTCTTCGAAGAAGATAGTCGTTAAGCTTCTGAGGACCCGGCGGCCGCCTTGGTCTAGCGCGGCTGTTCTCCGGAGGAGGTGGAGACCGATGTCGGGGTCCCGCCAAACCTCCGGAACTGTCTCGCGGGCCATTGGTCCTCCCGGATGGTAGGGAGGTTCGGAGGCTGTGAGGGGCCACTTCCTATCCTCGCGCGGCCCCTCCTCGCGCTCTGCGGCCCGTTTCCCGACGGTTGGTAGGGGGAAACAGGGTTCCGAGGCAGCGGCCTGGGGGAGGGGCCATAATGCCGAGGCCGCTGCTCGGGGGGCCAGTATGGGCAATTGACTTGGATGTGGCCCATCTGACCACACCCAAAGCAGCGCACGTTGTTTAGGTTTAACATTGCCTCCCCCACCCCTTTACTCACCGCCATGGCGATGGTGACCTCCGTGGACGTAGCCTTGGTACAGGCCTCCACCATTTGCGCAATCGATGGCTCAGGGTCTTGCGGCAGAGTCCGTAGGATCTTCTTTGTCTCGGCCGTGGCGTTGGTAAAAGCCATTTTCCGCAGGAGCTCCTCTTTTGCTGCGGGGTTCTCTATCTGGCGGTCAATCGCCTCCTTTAGGCGGTCTACAAACTTTATAAAAGTCTCTCCTGGTCCTTGGGTAATAGCAGAGAAGTTCTGGAGCGGTGTTTTGCCGTCTGGTATCTTGAAGAGAGCGAGTCTGCCGGCCTCCTTGATGTCTTGTAGGAGGCCCACCGGAAGAAGAACCTGGTCTTCCGGCTGAGCAAACTCACCCTCTCCAGCTATAGCTTCCAGCCCCTCCTCCCCTTCACCAAAAGTGTCAGTTAGATTGTGCTTCTTAATGAGGGGCTTCAGAAGCTTTTTCCACTGAACCTCCCACAGCATGAACTCGGTTGGAGACAGCAATGACTTGCAAATATACTTAAGGTCATGCTGTATTAGGGTATGTCCGGAAAAGGTTAAGTCCACAATATTCTTGAAATATGGGGAGTCTCTCCCATAGTCTTTTGCAGCTTTACGTAATTCCTTTACCTCCGCATACGGGATTTGTTCCCACTTCGCCCGCCCCGCCCAGGTCCTCACAACCGGTGCCGCAATTAAATCCAAATCCCTTGCGAAATCCAAGTCTCCATCCCGGATGGCCTCTGCCCTGATCTTGGCCCATCCGCCACCCGGCCTAGGTGTGGGCCGGGGGCTGTCACTGTCCTCGTCCTCGGATGAGGACGAGGCAGGACGTGTGAGGGCCTTAATCCTCTCCCTGACCGGAGGGCTTCGGTGGTGTGAAGCCTTGCAGGCCAAGATGGCCTCTTCCGGCCAGGCCGGCTTCCGGTTCTGGTGGTGGAAGGACCGGAAGTGGCTGGAGAGGGGGAGGCGGGGCTAGGCCCACCTCCCTGGGCAGGGCCTGCCGGCAGGAGGTTCCCACCCACGGGGGCGTGACATTCCCGCGGGCCAGTCCCTCCCACCGGGGGTGGTTCCAAGGGGGTGGAGACAGGGACGACAGGGGCGGGTCCCAACGCTGACATCATCGACGCGATGGGAAGGGCGGGACCCGACGCAGGGGCGGCACCCGACGCTGCGGGCCCACGCGAGGAGGCGGGAAGGGAGACGGGAGGTAAAGGGCCGCCATTTTGTGATGGATCGCCATTTTGATGACAGTCATTAAAGCTAGTCTGAGATGGCTGCCCGGCCATGTGGCCGGCGCCATCTTTGGTGCTGTGACAGGTACAAACATCATACAATGAGCAACAAGATTTTGAACTAGGATCGGGGAATTTAGGTGTATGGGGAGCGGAAAGGGCCGCACCGGGGTGGCCAGTCCTGGAGCGGGAAAGGGACAGAGGGGATCGGGAGGCAGCAGGGAGTAGGTGACAACCCTGTGCCGGAGGGTGGCAGGTTCTGCCGCCCGATCCACCCTTAGGGATAGCGGGATTGGGAGAGAGGGGGGCGGAACATGGGGAAGGAGAACTGGGGCCCAAACTCTCCCCTTTTGATTTAAATAAAGTGAAAATAGAATGATATAACGGAAAATAACGTGCAACCCTAAAATTTCCCTTTACTTGCAAATCATATAATAAACACCCAACTTTTCCCCAAAAAGAAACGGAATTAAAATCATTCTGGGACGTGTCGGGGAAATGGTCAAAAACAAGATTAACTAAGGCTTTTAATTCCCCCTTTCTAAAAGAAATGTTCCCCAGAACAAGGGAGGATTTAACGTGGGAATAAAATTCCAGCCGCGCTGGAGACAGGCGGTTGCCCATTCTATCAGCTTAAAATAGATCCCCACAGAGGCAAAGAGAGAAAAGAAAAAACGGGACAGGGTCGGGTGCCAGACGGGGCAAGGTAAACTCACCACTCCACGAGACGCCTGTCCAAAAGAAAGGACCTCTGGGGGCGGCAGAAGCGGCTACAGGTCCCACCAGGAAGGAGCACCGCTCCTCGGCGCTTCTCGTCTTCTTCAGGGGGGTTGTCTGCAGCCCACGGGATCCACGCGCTTCCACAGCGAAGTCCGAGGTCCTGTGGCGCTGGGGTCCCGAACGACACTTTAAATTCCTCTGGGGAGCAGCTCACAGAGCCGGGCAGTCCACGAGGAGACGTTCTCAGGGAAACCCGCGAGGGTCCCTGTTCGGGCGCCAGCTGCGGTGGTCTCTCCCAGGATCTCTATCCTCAGGGGATGCCGTGGAGGGTTCGCAGCGGGCCCTGGAATACGATCAGCTGGTGTCGGATAGCTGAACAAATGCTTCTGCCGAGGCGGGATGGCTGATCAGAGCACCTTTATTCCCGATAGCTATACACACAGGGAAGACAGCAATGGGGATAGGGAACGCAGCTGCTCGGGAGGGAGGTGACTCCGAGAGCCCTGAGCAGTGGGAGGGCTGGAGTATATAAGGGACACCTGGAAGGAGTGGTTTAGGTCCGAGGGTCCAATGGGGAGAGGGCTAAGGGGAGGAGAAAGAGTGGGGTGACATCGTATAAACCAATGGGGGTAAGGGGAGGGAGTGGTTAAGGGAGAAGAACCAATAACGATACATATAGCCAGGAACATACTAGAACAAAGGGCTGGGGAACAAATTGACTGACATACTATGGTAACAGGGATTGGTAGTTGGAGAGGGCGGGAGACTACTGCACTGTAGACTCCCATGGGAAGGCAGGAGGCCCTTCTCCCATCCCCCCTCCCACAGATGATTACTGAAAATTAAATCCTCTTCCATAGGTAAAAGTAGAAAATCTCTGCTTATAATTTTCTATGAACATATTCAAGTAGGCAAATTAATTAACAGGTATTGGGAAATAGTTTGTTGTTCAGCTCTTCAGGTGAAATGGAGGAAGAAAAGCCCTGTACAATAGTTAGACCATCCCCTTCCTCTAAATCCCAAACTCTGTCCAATTTCAAGACCTTGGTTCTTAAACAAACTCACCTTGTCTTGCATGCTCATGTTCCTAGACTACTTCATTAATGTCTTGCTTTGTGAATTGTTCTTTTTTCCTTCATTCTCACTTCCTTCCTCCTTAAATCTTACTTCCTATTTTCCTTGCTCCATTTGTCACACTCATCTTCATGCTGCTGCTGCATCATGTTTGATGTCACATTCTGTTCACCTGGAGACCAATGCAAATTTCACTGAACTGTGGTGGTACTCAAGGGAACAAGACCCTCAGGAGGTGTTGGAGCATTCTCACAAGGCCATATCAACAGTGGAGGATGACAGAGTTCAGTCACCCATTGAATCAAGGCTCCTCAGGGCCTTCTGAGCACTCCAGGAAGGAAAAATAGTTTTCCCCTTCTGATCCCCTGAGTCTCAACCATTCATGCCAGAATCTAAGAATGAAAAAATATTTGCCTCATGATGTAAATCTGTTTTTTTCTGAGAGGAAATCTCACTTCTCAGTCCCTCCTAGAGAAGTGGGAGCCCTCTCCAGAGTCAAATGACAAGTGCAGTCAGTTTCCCAGAGAGGCCAGTACCAAGAAATACTGTGGTACTCACCTTGGTGAGCTTCCATTGTCATCCTTCCCAAGCTGCTGGTGGTACAGTTAATTAATTGACTGCTGAGGTGTGGTTTGTTTAGAGCTGAGCAATTCTTTTAGCCATGGCCACAAATGATAAAATTTTGGGCACACTTAGCACAGCTTTCTATCAGCTTTATTTTATAGCAGCCATTCTGAGAAAGTGTCTCATTAGATCCTGCTCAGCTCCTACCAACTTAAAAAGCTGCTCCCACTCCAAGCATGGCTTGTTATAGCTCTCTCAGGACTCACTTTTTCTGTTCAGGATTTTCTAACCTTACCTTCTTCTGTTGTTCAAATGGCAGCTTGAGTTTGAATTCCTGTCTACATAAATCCATAGGGGGATTTATAGCAAAGTCATAATTTTCCCCCCTTTGGGCATTCTCTATAAAAGCTTAAAAATCTTCATAAGCATGTGCTGATTCACATGGGATGTCCAATCCTTTGACTCCGAGAGAGATTTTCTCCTGACATTAAGAGCAGGAATACCTCTGTTCCTGAGATGCACACACTGAAATTTGTCTCTTGTCCTTTCCTAGAAAGCATCCTTAATAGAAAATACACACCAGCACTGCATGCAAGGTTGTTCAAGATAAACCAGAACTGCTGTGCCCCAACTAAAGCAGTCCTGCTCCAGACACTGGCACAGCCAATACCTTAACAAAGTGGTGCCTGTATGTAACTAATGCAAACAAGGCTTTGGGTTTTTTTATTTCCAGAGAATGACTTGAGATTACTCTTTTCACTGCAAGAGGTTCCTTGCAGTAACAGTGTGGAGAGAAAGAGACAAAAGATAATAACAGTAGATATTTGTTAATCTTCTATTTCTCTCCAAAACCTGAGAACATTTAGGAACACTTGCACTGTGTCTTTCTCCTTCCTCAGTTTGGTTCTGGTTAACTGTACAGGGAGGGGAAATGCTGCAGTAAAGTCTGATATAGACAACAGAATGACAAATTGCCATGTCTTCCAAGGATGGCAACATTTCAGCTATAAAATTGAAGTGCAGACATAAAAATTCTGCCATTAATTCTGACTCCATAAAGTTTTGCTGTTTCATAGCAGCAATTGTGTTTTACCTCCTCTTATTCTCATTACCACAGAGCTGATCAGAATGAGAAATGAGAGCCTCAAAGCAGAGCATAAATTGGAAGTTACCTCCCTGCTCTGTACTTGACCCTTCCAACACCATCCCTTCTGTCTCTCTGTTTCCCAAGGAGCAGGGCAGCAGTGTTGGCATCTCACAGTGCCCATGGGCTTTGTCAGTAAGAGCCCTATGATGGCTCTTTCCACTTGTCTCCCTTAAAGGAATTATGGTGTGTTTGTTGTTCTCTCCTGGGAACCCACAGACCCCTCCAAATTGGTGTGGGGATGCAGAGGAGAGCTGGCAGCTAGCAGCTCTGAGCCTGGGGTCAGTTCCTTCCTCAGGCTGTCTCTGAGTGACCACAAGCACAAAGTAAGGGCAAAACATAAAGGGCACAAGACCAGAGTCAGCAGATCCACCTAATTAACCATTTTTCTGCATTTCACAAAGCAGTAATGTCTATGTCATCTCTGGGTGAGCAGAAAACACAACAGGGAGGCTGCTCAGTGCCATACGTAAGGAAAAAGCACAGCTGTTTGCCTGATCTTTTCCTTTGAACCCCTGGCACTCACAGATTCTTCTCAGTCCCCAGTCTGCTCCACAACAGTCCCCTTGTTCCAGTTTCACCACCTGAAACTTCCCTTGCTATGCTAAGCTGACTGCTTCCTATCATACCCATGACAAAGGATAATCACCTTCATCCCCATTTTTAGCAGTCTTCTAAACATCTGAATGCTTTCCTGCCTCCACCAGGCTGTTGTTTTGTCACTGAAAGAATCCCTACTTTTTGTGCATCCACAGACTCTCTGAAATTGCTCCCCATCTTCCTTTAAATCCTTTGCCCCTGCTCACTCAGCTGAGGCCTGCAGATTAATGGTTTCTGACCTTCCCATTCCAAAGTGCTGGGGTGACCCTGCTGGCTCAGAAGGCCAGTTCAAAGTTCACTGTAAGTGCCAGGTTTTTTTCCACCTAAATGATGCACTTTCCTAATGAATCTCTAGCTAATTGTCACCCAGGTTGAAATTACACTTGATCCTATACTTCTGCAAAATAAAGAGGGTCTAGGAAGGAACCTCAAACGTGTTCCTGCTCTATATCTTGTAACAAGGTTGATCAAGGGGACATTATCAGCATTTAAAATGCAAGAATAAAACATTCTTTCGGAAGCCTCCAGCTTCCTGCAAATCAGTGACTGACGACTTAACTAATTCACTTAAGTTGGGGCTACCTACAAATCACTTAACAGAGTCATGAAATCTCTCCCTTTCCCATCCTTCAATTTCTGTTTTGTCATCCCCTTCTACCACAGTCATCTTTGAGGTGCTGAAACAGAAATGCTCTAATTAATACAGGAAATCAATTTGTGGAAGCATTTGTCTTCTGCCCTTCACATGTCTATCTGAGTTAAAACCACCTCACTGTGCAAACAAGGGCCAGCATTAAAATGTGGGCTCAAAAAGACAAGCCCTTGACAAAAAGACGTGCCTTGAATGAAGCTGCAAAGCCTGCAGCTGAAGGGCTCAGTGACTGACTCTCATGAAGGCAATTATGTAGTTTTAGTCATGACGGATGAAACCCCTCCCAGTTTGTTTGGGTTTTTTAATGAGAATCTAAGTCTAAACAGTGAAAGGAGGTAATTGAAGAGGGCAAACATATCCAGGGCACCATTGCTAACACTAACTCATCTTTAAACACAGAGCTGCCTACCTTGAAAGATTTGCAGAGCTGTGGGCCTCCACTC
>QUSF01000036.1:5430847-5495906 GCA_003676055.1 Chloebia gouldiae | reverse complement strand
CTTTCTCTGTGCTGCCGTGTGCCAACCAGGGCAACCTGCAGAGTAAATTTTCTGGCAGGCAAGCAAGGTCTAGTGCAAACTTGATCCTGAATCATAATTTTATCTTGATGTCCCAATCAAATAAAGTTGTTTCAGCACAGATTTATTGTTATTGATAATACTATTGAAGGATAAAGTAATAAATTTGACTCCAACCATTATTAAATCTGGGGAAAATACTTTATAAAGCAGTAGTCTTCATTTCCTACTAATAAAAAAGCTGGAGTTGCCCAGTTTGAGGGAATTAACTGAAATTATATGTCAAGTAGATACAGTATCCCAGGAGAATAGAATAAAAATGACTTGTTGAAAAAGAAACCAATATAATAGTGCTATATGAGAATCATGTATCTCATGGGTAACACATGACTGAGATTAAAGGAGAGCCAGAGATTTAACAGCAGACAGATCTATTTCGTGTTGTTCAGGTTATAAGAGAAGAAATTTTAGAAGCACATTGCCTTTTAATAAGAAATAAAAAATCACCTTTACAGAAAGGGGGAAATATAGTTAATTTTCAAATCTTATTATTTTAAAATATTTTAAACTAAAACTAAAAGAAGAGCAGCAACTGTTTTAATTCAGTAAAGAAAAATTGGGGAGATAAATAGCGGACAACTTCATTGCCAAATATTATTTTATTTTTCTCTTTTTCACTTCTTTCAGTCTGTCTCCACAGCAGACACACATCATTTTGGTGCTGAGGACCCCAGAGCTGGATGCACACCTCCCTTGACTGGCTGGACAATCTTCTTTACAGGCAGTCCAGGATATCATTGTTGTTCCAGGTCTCCTGCACATGCTGTTACTCTACCTAGAGAAGGACTGGGAGTATGCTCTGCCTTCCTGATGGCTTTAGAAACCAGCTTTCAACCTGGACAACAGATGTAAGCAAGAAAGTCCTACAAAATAAGTAATAATATAAGAAGAGAAATACCTGGCAAGATAAACAGACAAAAGAATGGCTGGAAGAGCAATGTACAACTGACCCTGGTGACAGATCCCTGAAGTACAGATGGGCTCTCCAACCACAGGGATACCTCTGCACAATATCAGAGACAGCTTTAGGAGGGGCTCATTTTAAACAACTGTCCAAGCCAGACACTTTAAGTAGATAAGTGACAGGCTTTCACAAGCAAAGCCATTTTAAGAGTAGGTTGGTAGTTTTGGAGTTCTGCTAAGCCTCCAGCTCTAGATTTCAGGTTTTCATTCTCTGTATGCATCTTAGAAATATTGTGCAAATATTATCAGTTCTTTTCCCACTCTCTCCCAGTGGGTTCTATTCTTTAAATCTCATTGGCCTTGCCTTGGTTTCTACACTCTATTTCAGAACAGCCTTTAGCCATGTCAGAGGCTCAGGAAGCTGCCAAAGAAGGCTTTGGGCAAAGTTCTTTCTTTGTCATTCAGTTAATGTGAGTGAATATTGTTCCACCTGGACAGACTCTAAGCAAGGGTGCTTTGATCCCAGCTGCAGCCATCGAGACTGCTGGATGAATATATTCATGTTTGGCTTAATGCTTTCTTTCACCTTCTCTTCCATGTTCAGATCACCAGTGTTAGAGATGTTCTTTTCTTGAGGTCCACCGCATCTCAGGAAATAACTAGACTGTTATGTGCTCCATGGTACAACTCTTTTACACAGTCCTGCCTTTATAAAGAAATGTCTTGAGAGGTTTGCCTTGTACCCCTCAGAGCTCAGGTGCACTGAGCCAGCACAGCCAGCACACTCAGGACACACCTGTGATCTGCTTTTGATGAGTGGCCATCAGATACTGCTCTTGGAGTTCATTTTTCCAAACTGCTTAATCCTTTGCTCACGTTCTTTACTTTTGCCACAGCAGAGGTTGTCATCTATCCTTTATGGAAGGCTGCCACTGCTAAGCATCACAAAGTTACTATCAAAAGTAAAAGAGAAAGGGCATAACTGGAAAAAATATTAACCATCAATAGGGTTTCAACTAAAGCTAAGTTTCTTAGAAAACTGCCATTTTTTTCTATGTTTTCAATTGTTCTAAAGAACTGGGATTAAAACACATCCCCTAAAAGAAAACTTGAAATCTCATTGCTAGAATCTCTTTTCCCTACTTCTAAGACACAAAGCAGTAATCTCAGAGATTTGTGACAGCTCTTTACTCTGTCCTTTTCCACCTTTTTCCTTCTTTAGAGATGCCATGTTGGCTGTTTGAGTAATCTGGAATCTGTAGTGCCTTTTCTACCCAAGAACCACTGAAGTATCATAAAATTTTAATGAAAGGCTTTTAAGTCACAGAACCATAGAATAATTTGGATTGGAAAGAACTGGACATTTGTCATTCAGATCCTTTGTTCTGCACATTGGCTGACTATTGCAAGAACAACCTCTCTCCAAATTAGTGGATACCCTGGACATGCCACAGAAAGAAGAACAGAGAGAGAAAAGGCTTTTATTGACAGGATACAAAGGGATATTTGGACATTTGCTGTGATGCTGGGGACTGGTGGAACCATCTGGAGCAGTGTAAGACAACTCTGTTAGGAGAGCAATGCAATAACTCTGAGTTACAAATCAGCAATGGTTCTTTGCCATTTCAGTTCAGTGATGAGGTAGGTCTGGGATGGAGACACTTGCATTAATCTAAATGCAACATTCAGCAATGGATAGTTGCTGAATCAAATCAGAAACTCATAATTAATACAATGGAGTTTTCTTTTTGCTGTAACATGCTCCCTATTTTCTCTAAAGAAATGAATTAAGACATGTACACACACACACAACCCTCACACAAGGCAGAACCTCTAAGTGTGGAGCTCAAGGTTAAACTCTGATTTTAGAATATCTCTGTGACTTCACCTCACTAGATAGGTTTAAATGAAGTGAAATCAGTTCCACACAAAAGAAGGAACTCCAGGGAAGGAAAATGAACATTTTCTAAAAGGAAACTTAGTTTAAACAAATATTGAAAAAGTTAAAATTAAAATTGAGAAAGCGGCATGCTGTTGGGATTTTATTTTTTAGTTTCTCTTTTGCAGAGTACTGCCTACATAATATATTTATTTTCCTTCTATTTCTCCTAAATTCAATTATCATTTTTAATGAATTTTCATATTTACTGAACACCACTGATGTTTTTATAAAATTTCAGTCAAACTGATAAGTTTAAGTTCATATTCTCCTTGCAGTGAAGCATGCATGGTTTTAAGACACAATTTGAAATGCTCAGAAAACCTTCTTCAGCTTCTTAATGAGATAACAGCAATTTAACTCCCTTTCACAAGAGAGAATTACCATATTAATTCCTTATAAAGGATTTTATGAAACTGATCAAAATTATCTTGTCATATTCAAAATAATTCTGTGGTATTTTCTGTGCAAGTAACTGACTACTTTTAAAGTTTTGTTTTTCAAAATATTGTCCCAAAACAACTAGCCAACCAAAGTAAAACAAATGGAAAACCCTAATAAAAGACATCAAACCTTCACCTTAAAAGAAAAAAAGGGATCTGTGCTTTTGCAGAAGAGATAGAGCTATCACAGAACTGAAATACTTCTTGTAAAGTATTTCAATTTCTTGTAGAAATAGATGGGCAAAATTCAAAGACAATTTTCAATTTCATTTTTAAATTTAAATTTTAAATTAATTTTTAATTTTACAAATTTGGTTTAACATTTAGTGTTAATTTTTGATAGGTTTGCCTGAACTGCACAAATAAATAACCTAAGAAAGAAAAAAACAAAACTTTACTAAGCATGATACAGTTCCAGGAGAGTAGGTGGCATCATCTCTGATGACAGCAGGAGCATTTCAGGATGCATATTTCTCTACTGAAAAGTCTCACTCTGAATAGTTATTAATACTTGCCGTATGAGGGACTCCCTTGCCCAGACTCCTCCTTCCCCCACAACAATATTTAGCTGCTCTCTGCCACACTAGTTCACGCTAAACCAAGTTTCAATTTATTGCTAAATAAGCCCAGACACTTCACTTATTTTGCTTGCTGACACAACACTGAGAGAATATAAAATTAACTGCCTTGAGAATCTCATGTAGCCAAGATTTTAGAATAGCTAAATATAGTTCTTCCCAAGTACAGAAAACTTGCCTTCTTTTTTTTTCTTACTTTTTTTTTTTTTTACTTTTTAAAAATCATATTAAGCTGTTTGAGTTATGATGTCAGCTACACATATACACATATGTATATACACATATACACATATATACAACTAGCTGCCCTGGTTGGTACAACCCTTATTTTTCAAGCTGAGGTCACACCTACACACAGATCCAGCCATTTGTAGGTGGATTTTACTTTATCAAACTTATTTTTACTTGGTGAATTTGTTTTCTTCTGCATAGCCATACCGCAGTCATCAATAAGCTGCTTACAGTAATCTCTCTTCAATCACAGTTATCATTTATGACAAAGCCCAAGTTCCTTCTTAGTGAAGGTAAATTTCTGAGATGCCTCTGCACTTAATGGCAATTCAGACGCACTAAGCTGAGTTCCTGAAGTGTCTAAAAATTATCTACTTCTTTCTACAGGCTGCAGTGAATTTCTAAATAAAAACTAGCAAATAATTGTAACAACAATTGAAAATCAGCCACTTTGGTTGAGTCAACTTGATTTTTCTCCACGGTTAGACCTTTCACCTGGTTTGTACCCTTACAAAGGGAGAAGTCTGTTCTTTTCAGGATGAAGATGGGAGCAAGTATTTCAAAACTGCTTCTACATCTTGTAGCTGAAATCCCATTCACTCCAGAGAAGTTGTAGTCAGACCTCCTTTGCTGGACCCGTTGGAATGAGGAGTGTATCTTTTTTTTCTCAAAACAGCAGAATTCACATCTCTGTGCTTTCATCATGCTCCTTTTTGATCCACACTATTGCCTAAGAACTCCAAGATCAATGTATTAAATATTGGTTCAATACATTTTGATTTTTAAGAGACATTCTTTCAGGAAGTCTGTATGAAAGATTTTGAACTTCTCCTCACTCTAGGAGTTTCAGGCACAGCAGTCCCTAAAATTCTGAGGTAGCACAAAACATTTCTAATTCACCTCCTGCTACAATTTCACCAAGTCTTCCTAAGGGAAGAAAATAGAAAGCCTTTAAGATTCTCATTGAAACATTCCACTTGTAAATCACTTATTTTTTCCAAATAATACTTTTGAAAACTCCCTCCCAAAAACTCCCTCCCAAATTTTGCTCTGAGTAGATGGACAGGCAAAAGTCTGTACCATCAAGTGATATGACAGAGTTTGTATTCTCACAAATTTATTTTTCCTCCTAACACTCTGAAAACCTCTATTTCTTTTGTTTTTCTTTGTTCTTTAGAATCTGTGAGCAGAAGACAGGAATATTTTTGCCTGTTGGGAAAATGCCATAGCAATGTGCTGTTGATTAGGCACGCTCTTTTCCTTACCATAAAGCAGAGACATGGAATAACGAGAAACATCGGGGATTTTGTGGGAGGAGATAGGAGACACAAAATCTGTTTCATTTTTTAAGGTCTCTTAAGTAATTCTGCAAGTTTGCAAAGTGCGCAGAGATGCAGTCACTCGAGTGAGGCCATTACTCACATCTGGCATCCCTAAATATTTGCTTTATAGTTTTCATATCATTTGTAAGTGAGGGATAAATGCAAGATTGGTCTAATTAGTAAGGGTAAAGGTACACGTGGGGTTTGATGTGTGGGGATCCCTGCAGTCCCATAAGGGATGTTGAGACCAATTTCTTTGGTTTCATTTCCTCACAGCAAAAAAAATCAAGGAAAAAAAAAGCCTCAAATCACATAAACACACTTGTTAAAGCAGTTTCTTATAATAAGAAAAAAAGTCCTCTGACATTTACATTGCCTTTTCTATATATATTAACTGTGGTTCTTGTAAGTTATGTTTTCTATGAATTACAAAATTATATTAATATATGAGGTAAAAGCGTCTTCGTTTTGGTCAGCTAATTGGCTGGAATTCATGCATAATGTATTAACACCCTCATTCCAAGAAATGAGATACAAGTTACTATAATCGCAGCAGCCAGCTGATGGTCACAACTGCCATGCTGTGGTTTGCTAGTCATGGGTGTAGCCATGTGAAATGGAAAGCTATCAGAGAACAAAAGCATTTGAAGTGCTGTTACAGGAAGTGTGGAAAAAAACGCAGGACCAGTCAGCCTGACTTCTTGCAAGAAACAGATGGTAAAAGAACTTGAGAGAATTAGCATGCAAACACAGATAGATTGCTGCAAATGCCACCAGCCTTTCCTGCACTAGAGCACATGTGTGGGAAGATGAGCAGTTCATCAATGACCTTATTTCAGATTTCCCAGCAGAGCAGTGTCATTTCAGAGAACCATCTTTCCCTACATGAATAGTATCTACTTTATTCCAATGGCTGAAGCAAAAATTTCTGAAGGAATACTCTAAGAAAAAAAGTATTTCTTTTCATCCAATAACTGGAGGAAATTCAAATTCTACAACCATATTACATAATAATTTAAAGCAACATAATTTGGAAGAAGAAGGTGCAAAATTCTGTCTTTAGTTCATAATCATTTGCAATAGAATTGATTCCTTTTGTGGAGTGGCTCATAACATTAGAATTCTGATTTCTGGTGAAAATATATATAAATTTTACTTAATTCGTTATTTCTAATCATCTCAATGCATCTGCTGATCTAGGTGAGAATGAAAAGTGATAGTAAGAATTGTTCTGCATTGATCCCATTGGATGTTAAATGTTTGAGGTTAGGTACCCTAGTACGATTTACAAAACCTTGCCAATGCTATGTTTCTATTAATAAATCCAAAAAGCAGAAAGGCCCAAATATTATCCACTGTAAAGAGAGGAATTTCAAAGCTTCACAGGGCTGTAGCATCAAGTTTTTCACTCCATTACCTAGAAGCATTCAGTAGCACAATATATGATAAAATTAGGACTTGTACAATACAGTTTTTCTAAAACCAACTGAACTCTAGAGGTGTGAAGGAGACCTTCTTTAAAGAGCAGCAAGGCTTAAAAGTTTTTCCAAAACAAAAGCTTTCAATAAAACTGACAACAAAAATTAATTTAGGTTTTGTCTCTTAACATAATGAAGTGATGGGATCCAACTGCTTCCACAGATTTAGAGTTCAGGTAGAGCTTGCCTTGAGTTGTCTTTAGGGAAGATGCCAGTTTAGCATAATATTCAAAACATCATCATTTACAGCCTATATTTCTATTGCAGTTTTCCTCATAATTTCCAAAGTTTAAAACACATTTTTCTTTCTCCCCTCTTTTCCTAAAATCACTTCTGTTTTTATGGATGCCCATTGAATTTAGATTGCATCATTCATCAGATTCTTGATTTAACAAGTCAGTGTAATATTATATAAAAAAACAAGTGGGCTGTGTAAACGTTTTGCTATTTTTTTACATCAGGAAAAATGATGATAAGTGCGTGATAAATACTATCACTAGTTACAGTATATATTTATAGATTTTTATCTAGATGATGAAATGCCTCCACTTTAATACCAAATAGGTAAAAAAGCAGAACATTTTTTAGTTTCAGAAAGAAAGAATATGATGTATAAATGGAAAAAGAGAACAAAGGGATATAAATTATATGAACTTACTAAAATATCAAAGCATTCTTTCCCAAGTTCTTCCTATCAGACCTGTCTTTAAAGAAAAGAAATCCTCAGTATCTTAAAAAGTGTGAATGCCAGTGCAGTCACGGATCATATGTCAGCCAGCATAAGCCATTTTTATTCCAGAATATTTCTTTACTTTTCTCTCTATTTCCAAGGAAGGATTGATAAAGAAATACTGATAGTGATTTTTTATACCAAGGATATGTATCATTACATATAATTTTGTGAGGCGTCTTTCATGTATGCTTAAAAAAAAAATGTACACTAAGAACTGAACATCTGAGGCATTCAAAAATATTATGTGAGCTGCAATCTTTTCTACAAAGAAAAAAACTATGTCCATATGATATGTATGGATCACTTTAATGGAGTTAACTCATCAAGTACTTAGATTTAACCATAAATTCAAACCTTTACCTTAATTTATTAATATCTTAAAGATTGCAACATCAGTGTGCAATAGTTTGAGACAAGGCCAGCTATGTTGCAAACACATAAATAAATTATGAATGTTTTATTTAAAGCATTAGAGGGACATGTGTTCATGTGGAAGCTGTAGCTTCTGGTCATATTATTCATTTCTAAAAAACACTGTTTCACTATAAACCTTGTTAATTATAGAAATGGATTTTAATAAGTTGCTTACAGCAATGATAACATCATTTCATACACACCCTTTATATATTTGTCACTCATCCTGAAGCTTTTTAAATAAAACAAACAACAATGTATTTTAATTTTCCCCAGGTTTTCAAAATGTGGAGCAAATGTAATGGATAATAACATTATTATACATCCCAGTCTTTTTTAGGAGTAATCCTTGCACATGACATCTAATGCAGTTGTGTTTTCCAAGTAAATCCAACTACTAAAAAGTAAATTCAGATTAATAGGTTATTTCTTGAAGACGGCCCAAATAGATCATTCTTAAGAATGCCACCTGGTTTAAAGGTCATTTAAGTATCTCCTACCATATTGTGTTCCTGCAAGCTCCTTCATTTAGAGAGATTAAAATTTAATAAGTGAAAAATGTGAAAACAGAATATCAGGATACTGTCAGCATCCTACTCTCTTCAGGAAGAAAAATTTCAGTGGAGTATCTTATATTCCTATATTTTCCTGTGGAGGCAAAATCAAGATTTGAAGTTTTTTGCTACTTATGTTAGAAATACTGCTTTTCCCTTTCTTAAGACAGTATAAAGTCACTTTCTATGAAATGGGAAAAGTCAAGTCTGCATAACAAATCACTTAATTAGAGCCATGTAATTAGCTTGCCTTGAGAGAGCCCAGTAAAAGCAGCATGTTCTCAGTAATTAGTCACCATAACAGTGAGAGGAGAATAAAAGACAGAAAATCATTAAAATCTTGGTGTAGCAATGCATTTTACTTTCCTTCTTCTAGTTAATAAATGCCACAGCAGTATGGATTTATTGCTTCAAAATAGATTTCATATTCTATCAATAAAGAAATAGATCAGCTAAACTCTAAAAACAAATGAATAGGCAAAGAATAAGTTCCTTCATGAATTTTTCAGTAAAATCCTGTAGCCATTTGCAGAGGACCAGTCCTTCCATTAAAGGTTTCTCTCTGCTTGAGCTTTCATTTTTCCATTTGCAACTTATTTCTGTAAAAATTTCAGATACTCCTCCAGCTTGTTAAGGCACACATCACCTTTTCATACGAGTTGCAGAGTCTTTGATATGTGTTTTCTTGGCTGTAAATTCTACACTATGACTCCATTACAGACTGCTTATAATCCCTTAAGTGCCCCATATGTTCATCCTTTTTAATATCATCCTGTTATTTTTCTTCACAGTTCAATAAGTTTGTGATGCCAACAATGACACAAATTAAATCCTAATTTACATGTCCTCTTGATAAGTATCATTACTAGAAATTAATCTTTTGATTAATTTCGGGTAATGATTAATCCTCTGCATCAAAATGCTGATCAAATTCTCATGTGTGCATAGGTAGGTGTGTAAAATGAACATACATACAGCTGTGAAAACTATGTGCAAAAGAGTAAAATACATAATACATTAGAAAAAAATCAATTTCCCTCTATTCTATATTCACTGGGGTAGAAGAGGAGGAAAGACAGACTGTCAATAGGTTTCACATGGTCTAGGCAATGGAAAATAAAACATCACATCATTTAGTTTGGTTCTATTGTCCATATGGCAGGAAAATGAGTCTATAATGATTAGTCTCCATCACAATTGGAGCCACTACACCTCAATACTTGAGGGTTTCTCTACAAAAAACATAAATAAATAAAATAAAAACGAGAAACAACCACAAGAGTTTTTGTCCTGTAAGATAAAAAATTCACACATCAATATGTTCTCTCTACTGAGGCACATTATGAACCAATTCACCTTCCACTTTATCTGGAATTTAACACTACGAAGTTTACTCTTCTAGGCATTTTGGCTGGCTAGATGTAATTTTCTAGCATAATATCCAAACATTTTTAAGCATTGCTGTGTGCTCAAATAATTAATCTTTTCCGGTGATGAATTGGAGGAAAGTGATGGACTGGTGATTTATGACTGGTTCAAGACACACCATCAGGATGTTGGGCTGCAGTCTAAAGGCTGAAGAGAATAACTCCTTAACAAACACTTATTCTCAAGTCTTACACATTCTATCCAGCTGTTAAGTACTCCTGCTTCCAGCTTACCAATTATAGGAAATTATTATAATAATTGTATCCAACTGCTAGTTAGACTCAGATATAAAATGACTGACATTATAATACACTATTAAAATTCATAGGATTGGCAAGATATTAAATTAGTAGCATTTCCACTCTCATTCACAAGGCTGCAATAGAACTCAAAACTCATTCTTTGGAGGGATTTTAATTGTTAAATCCAGTAATATTCCTATCACACTCTCAGCAGTTTTTATTTCAGAAATGGATTTCACTGTGAATTATATGATGCAGGAAGGGAATAAATCCACCACCTCTCCAGCTATAAATTGACAATTCAGCATTCAATAGACTAAGGGAGAAATGAAAATAGAAAATGTAATGATCTTGTCAGACAACTGAGGTGTTAAATGAAAATAATTTTTCATATTGATTTTTCATTCTTCCTTCCCCCATTTTGACTGCATCAAATTCAGAGAATGCTATGTTTTCCTCAGCTTCAACAAAAGTTAAGAGATATGAAATTTCTTTCAAAGCAAACAGTCCAAGGGACACATGAATTGACCAGTGCCAGGGAGATTAACATACTAGTCTGTGCTCTTTCTGTATCCCAGGCAAAAGAGACACTTAAAAAATACAGCGTACAAGAAGTTACAAACTGAATTATGAGAAGCATAAAAATTACATCATCTCAGTGGGATAAACTTTTGAGACAACTGTGGCTATCTAGAGTGTCATTCCATTCTTGGCCCATAAAGACCTTGAAATCTTACACTACTGAGGCCATTTTCCATTCTTTTCCCCATGTGATGTCCTGCAATCGAAAGAGAAGGAGCATGACACATTGCTTCAGTAAAGCGATCAGATTTCATACAATATTTATGGTTTTGTATTGCACACACAGGAATAATGTGGAATGAGCAATACAGAAATCAAAGCTTTCTTCTTTGGCCCCAGAATTCTATTGTCCCTATAAAGCATATAAAACAAAATAAAGCATTTCTAAGCAATCTCTATATCATCCTAGTAAGCAGATTTTTTAAAAATAGTGACATGGAAAAAGAAAGAACTTTGTAGAAAATATATGTCAAAAGTGTCACAGAATGAAATTTCACTTCTAATTCATCTCACAGATGCACTCCCAAAGAAAAATGTTAGAATAGGCCAGTTCTGTGTTTGAAGAATAACTTCTATACCTCACTATATTGATTTACACATAAGGACAGAGTCTTTTAAAATCACTCTAAACATAGAGAAAAATGACATTTTTTTCTTTGACATTGTTATACCAGACAACTCCACACTACTTTATTGACACACATAAAATCAAAAGGCGGATGGCTGCCAGGTGATACATAAGTGTCTCTAATAACATCACATCTGTCTAGCTGGGTCAAATGAGACTGCAGAAAAGAAAAATAATAGCAGGAGGACTCTAGCGCTGTGACAAGTTTTGATATGCTTGTTCCAAAGGTTTCCCTTTATTCCTAATAGTCTGTGAAGGAATTTTTTGCAGGTGATTCTGACAGATTTCCTGTCTGTTTAAAACACTCTAACAATTGATGAGCTTCTCAGTACAGCGTTCCAGTGAATCCAGTTAGGAACAGCCCACATCTACAGTGGGGCTAACATCTGAGACTGAGATTATGACCCTGGCTGCAAGGATCAGAAAAAATATCTGTATCAAACCAGAAAAAGCTTGAACAGAGTTTCAAAGCAGGGGCAAATACTCTAAGATTAGACATCTCTGAAGAAGGGACAGTAAAGGGGCAATAGAGCTGTGACAGAACAAAGTCTTGACCCGTGCCATGGCAGATCAGCCAAATGCCTGAGGAATCTCTCTGTCTCCGCCTATTTAAAGACCAGACTGTACCACTCTCAGAGGGAAAAAGGAATCAGGCTGTAAGAAGAAAACACAGAACTAAATTAATGAAAAATTTAGTGATATGACTGATGTAATGCATGCCATTTCCTTGGGCAATGCATGTCTACAGTGTTGCAGTAGCCATTATTAAGTCAGACAAAAATTACCTCCGTGAGGCTCAGTCCAAGAGGTGTTGTTATCTCTCTGACCCTACTAACACTTAGCGCAACAAAAAGACAAATAACCCCCAGTCAAAAATCCCTACAAATAACAGGGTTTGCCAGTTACACTTCCTGTGCATTACACACCTAATAATGCATCTGTCACTAGTTTATTTTTTAAAGTGGGAAGTTCATTGATGTGTGTTTAGTTTTGTATCCTGCTACATCTTCAGGTGAGTCTCTGGAAAGCACTCACAGATCAGACATTGGAAATGAACCACTCTTCAGTCTCTGAGACAATGTATGAAGATGAAAATGTATCCTCTGTACTCTGCCGCAGATAATCTGATCATTAGAGACAAGTCCGCACCAGATTTGACAACTGTGAGCCAGTTAAACATTGAAAGCCATTAAAGGTGCTGTGAGGAAAAGCTATAGGCATAGTGTCCTCTCCTGTGGAAACAAATTTTCCTAAAACAAAGTCTATTTATGCAGTGTAGCATTCTGGCAACTTTAGTGCATTATGTGCAATATCCATAGTAGAAGAGCAGAAATTATGTTGAAAAATGTTCTGTATGTAAATTAAAACAGACTTACATTTTCTTTTTTTTTCCCAAGAGGAAGTGAAGAAGATGTTTTTTCTTTCTGCATCTGTCATCCACCCTCAAAATACTTTAGAAGCTGTTGCAAAGGAATGATTTAGGTCATGCAAAGAAACACCAGCAGAGGTGTGAGCAAAAGAAGGATTAGTATAAAAGTGAAAGCAATGAAAGTTGGTTGGCAAGGTTCACTCTACTACTTACTAGATGGTTAAAGTATACAAAAACAAAATAGGACTAAAAATCTAAAATAAATCAGACTAAAAACCTAAAATCAGATAAAAATTATCTAGGTGGAGGTTGGGGATGCAAACAAGGAAAGAATGTAAAAGGCAAAGGACAAAAAGGTGGAAGCGATTCCCTCGAGTCAAAGACTCAGAGTGGACTTCCTTGCCAAACCTAGTCCTGGACTTGACAAACAATTTAGGCCTAAAGATTTTAACAGAACTTAACTGAAAGCCTAATTTAAAAAAAAATTAGCCATAGGTTCTATGTAGTTTGCTATAAGCATGACAATAACTCACTTACAGGTGTAACTTGAATACAAATCTAAGAAACCTAAGAACACAGGATTTGCACTTGCTGCACACAAACATAGAGAGTCTGTGCAAGTTACACCCATGAAAAATCCCCCTCAAATTTAGTGACATATTCACTTCAGATGCCTTTGCATCTTCTCAACAGGCAAAGGGCTGAGCCTCAAGGAGTGGTGGGTATCAGGCTAGGATCCATGTTTTTTGGCTGGTCCTCATATAGCAAACTCAAGAGTTTTCTGGCTCTGATGTGCCACTTAAGAGCACAGAAAAAACTATTTCCTCCCTTCATCCAGCTGATGTAATTTTAAAATGTGTTATGTCAGTCTCTGATAGGAAACGCAAAGAAAATTAGAAGGAAACACCATCATAATTTCATTTTGTGGAGCCTTATTGGAATATTGTTATCAATACAAAGGACTTTGTATTGATAGCAATATAAAAATAACCTTATTGTTATCAGTACAAACTCCTGTTCCCTTCCATTCAGCTTCAGTGACTGAATCTCTCACAGGCCAGCTCTCATTCTCTAGCACTTTGATGTTTGTCTTTAGTGAAACCCAAATTTTTCACACCTTTCTGTTCCAGGACAGACTTTTCTGCCTCTTCTCATATTTTCCTCTATTTCTTCAGGAACAATTCTCTTACATATTAATATGTTTTTCAGAGTCTCAGAATGAGCTTTCCTCAGAGAGAAGGCAAACTCTTTCTCTTGTCAGTGACCTTACAGACACTAAAACAAGTGTCATACTGGCTTTAGCATCAGAAAAATGCTATATTATTCAAACCCATGGCCAGCTTTTCAGATGTGGTTCATTGTAATGTCCATTCTAAAGGTGATGGCATGTGATGTATCTACTAACCTTGCAAGCTACACTTCCAGCACATTCAGGACTTAACATATTTTCTGACTGACTGCTATTCAGAGTCCTTTCTAGTTTGGCTGGAGTTTAGGAAAAATAATTAATAGATTTCCTGACTGACCAATTTAATTGTTTTAATTGAAGAAGAAAATTAAGCTCAGGCATGAATAATCCTAGATAGCACCTTGCAGCACAGTTATGTAAGGGAGTAATCTGAAAAAAGCTCAAAGCATAGTAATGGCAAGGAATAAGCAATGTATTCTGGTGATAATTTATGGAATGCAAAAGAGATTGGCATTTTTGACAGCAAGATAGACTAGAAGACTGGCCTTGGAGGATAATAGTGTGAACACCTATATGAGGCTGTAGAAGAGTTGGAGTTCCAAAGTATCCTGTGAAAAGAGAGCAAAAATATTGACTGAAACATTATCTGAAAGCCTAGCAGTGAACTCAAAAAGGTTAAGGTACTGTAGGTACTAAAATTAAAGTATCAAAACAGTTAAGTAAAAGGCACTGGAAATGTGAACTAAATGAGTAATTTTGCAGCAAATTAAGTTCATTTATTTCAGAAGGATATTGGACATATTTCCAGTAGTAAAGCACATGTCCATTTACTCTATGGATGTTTGAGATAGGGAATTCTGAGTTGCCTACAGAGACCAGGAAAAATTTAAAAATATGGGAAGGGTAACGGTGTCTTACTCAGAATTACAGCACTCAGACCTCTGGGTGGGCAGAGAGACATGATTCCCTCACAAAACTCATCAGCCATTTTCAGGGAAGAGGAATAGCTGTGATGACTGAAGCTGTCACAAACCCCCACCAGATCAGTGGGTGTTAAGTTGTGCCTCCTAGTCAAAATATATATTCACTGAACTATGCTTTGGAGAACTGCAGAATTCTTATGAATTTGGGACAAATTTTCAGAAATTTTCTCTCAGCTTTGCCTACCAAAGAATAAATTCAAGTTTTCATAATCTTTCCACCTCCTGAGTATGCTTAGGTCTGAAGCATCTTTGTCTGAGAGCATTTTATGGACTTTTCTGAACACTACCAGAAAATAAAGATGAAAAAACATCTCCTTAGATTGTGTTATCTTGCACCATTTAGCCTTGCTGAACTCATTAGGATTGTAGCAGAGCTTGCTGTTCCAATCTTCAAGCTCTTTTGTGAATAAAGTAAACAAACTAGGTTTTAGATAAAGGAAACAAAAGTGTATGGATTAAAAATGCATGGATCTGTTTCTACCTTATCTGTAGCCTGTCCAAAATCTTCTTCAGCTGTGGAAAACTAGCAAGATTTATTATTTATATGGCATTTTTATGTTCAGTTGTGTCTGTAAAAATGTTTACTACAACTCTCTGCTTTCTACAGAATTTTCCTTTGTCCAAATCCAAACCAAGCCAAAAATATTCCAAAACACCACAGCCCGAATAAGATAACATTTTGCTCTCAATAGACAAAGTTAATTTAATGCAAGGTAGATGTAGTTGAAGCATTTCAGTATTTTGTCAAAAATACAGCTTATTTCATTTCTGAGCCACTTCACTCTAATATCACCATAATTTCTTGGCACATAAATTATCCCAAAGCTTTCCAAAGGGTAGGAGTCAGAAGTGAAGGAGCCCTACACATTTTTTTGGCAAAATGTACGTGCCTTTTTCAGTTCCACAATTTCTCCCTTGGCTCGTGGCCCCACTTTAAGAAGGCTTCTCTCCACAGCCTGGAGAAGGGTGTCAGGGAAGGGGCCAGCAGCCCCATGAGAGCAGGAAAGGCAGGAGCCCTGTTTTGGCTGACATGAGCAGTGACAAGTCAGGATGAAGAGTGACAATCCCAGGTCAGGCTTGGGGCCAGAGATAGTGACCAGGGTCAGGCACAGACTGGTTAAAAGGTGTTAAAAGGCGTTAAAAGTCATTAAAAGGTCAAGCCAGGAGGTCTGGGTCAGGATGACAACTCTGTGCCCATACATCTACTTACACAGTTGTGGTGTAGCACAGGCAGGGACCTGCCTCAGGTTAATAAAACCTTCCTAGGTGTGGCATTCCTAAAGACATAAAAACAAGTTCAGGAAAGTTCAGGGGGTTTTTGCACAGATTAAAAAAATAAATGTTCTTACTTAAAATCTTAGTAATAAAGTTACTTTTGTGTACATTTTGTGAAATAAAAATTTATTTTAAATATAGGCAAAACTTTAGGAGACAGTAAGCTTCACAGTCTTAGCTTAACCTACTACAGTAAAAGAAAAGTTATCACCTCTGTAGGTCATGAATAAAGACAATACTCCTGCAGAGATGCAGGTTGTCCAGTCTCAATCTGGCTCTAACTAATGTTCGTGGAAGCTTGTAATAACTCGGAAGAAGTGGAGATGAAGCTTCCAGCTGAAGGGTTGGAGTCCTAAGGAATTTGGATGGCCAAATCTCTAGGTACTAATATCAAGAATTTCTGCACCTCATCTTTATTGGGTCACAACTGTAGCTCCATTCCTGCTGCCTCCCAGCTACCAGTAATTTATGTAGATGCTATGAACAGCAATGGCATAGCACTGCTTGGAAGCTCTGCCAGGTCTATTACTTCCATTCTCATTTCTGAGAGCAGTAATAAAAAAATAGGCTCTGATTTAGAAGCACTGCAATGCTTCATGTTTTGCAAATGGGTCTAAAGGAGAAGGGAAATATGCAAATTAATTTTTATCTCTAGAGTTGAAATTAAGTTTTTCAATTAGATAAAGTTGCTAACTAAGGATCCTCCTCGTTATCATAAAATCCCTAAAATGTGATCCTGACTATGTTGAAATATCTTTTTAATTTAGCTTAGGATACATTGTGAAGAACGATCCGCTGAATTAATACCAAGATCTGGCTGTTTGCTTGCAATTGATTTCTACCTGATATATGCCTCTGTGACCTAGTGGTTTGTAGCAAAAAATCACTTCTACCATTCATTTTTTTTTTACAGTGGTCTATGCAAGAATTGTCTGTGCATGGTCTATGCACTTTTGTTAAGTATTTTCAAACAGATAGCTTTCATGCTGAGTTTTTAAAAAGTGTTTTTACTGATGCAGACAACATTCCAGTCTGATGGCAATTAGGAGCTTTTTCAGAGCAACAAAACTCCTGAAGACTAAACAGCAAATGAAGCCTTTTAAGACCTTCCATTGCTTCTAAAAGATTGGTTTTTAGGGTTGATATGAGAATCATAAGACTACAAGGAGAATAAGCATTCAATTTCTTTACAATTAAAAGCAATGGGAAATTATTTAGGAATCACAGATTGCTATGGGAAAACACCTGGGATACTTCTCACTCCTATCTTTGTCCAAGAGACAATTCATATTTGCGCACTGCAAGTTGGAAAACCTTGCTATTGCTGCAGTCTGGACAGAAGAGCACCAGTCACACACCACCAGCTTGTGCCAGGAGCAGTCCTGTCTGAACCACATTGTTTTGGACACCAGTCCCTTGGGGATATGAGGATTATTTGGTTGTGTCTTTCTGTGGAGAGGATCCTAAGGAGGTGAAGGGAAGGGAGGTTGCTCATCAGCTCCATGTGTAGCTGGTTTATCTTCCTACAGACACACCTGTGAGAACTTTTCCATTCACAGTGAGGCACTTCTAAGTGCTCGTTTTGATTCACTGGGCTGTAAATCAACCTTTGTGTAATTTTAGACCCTGTTTTTTCCTCTTCATGCAATTACAGTTGGTCACGATAATAGAGAGCAGGTACTCCAGCAAGATTTAGCACATGAAAACTGGGAAGTCACAAAACGACATGGTTACCAGCTTTCAATCACTGAGTATTAAATTAAGAAAACATTACTATGTACAATCAATTTAGATTCCCTATCTTACTTGATTTTAAGGGTGTTCACACTCAAAAATACGTTAACACTTTCGTTTTATGAGCATGATGAATCAGCTTTTTACTCTTTTCTCATCTGCACTTTCCTACTGATGAAGAAATCTGAGCGCAGAGTAGGTAGGCCTATCATGAATTATAGGCCTCAGTGCCTCTTGTCTTGCATTTCAATTTCTTTTCTGTCTTTCTGTGCCAAATTTATATAAACCCTGAAATCAAGGTGAGCTTTAGCTTTCCCATATTTATAGCTTCCAAGCTGTGTAGCTAAAGGCCAGCCCTGTGTTTGTGTGGACAGTTTACTTTACCAAAGTAGTAGTAGTAAAAGCCAAATTATTATTTCCCCAAACATACTCTAGTTTCATTTCACATTATCCCACCTAATCCTAGAAAATCAGGTAAGTTAAAAATAAAATAAATTAAATTTAAAAGAGTATTAAGAGTGAGGATCTGCTTCTTATGAAGAAATAAAATCATGTCAATAACTCATGTCCTTATGCCTGCTCTCAGTTTCTTCATGCTCACAAGTTTAGTACATTGTTTTGGTCACACTACAAAACTATAATAATATTCTCATAGATTTTTATACAAGTTTCAGTCCTACTGCTAATTGTCAGTAAACCTAGATTTTGTCACTATTTTATCTATCAGGTTTCCCTTAATATAACACCAAAAAAAAAAAGAAACCAAAAATCCAAACCAACTAAAAAAACCCAAAACAACAGAAAAAAAAGAAAAAAAAAACCAAACCAAAAACCAGAACAATGGGATATGATGCAGCTTTTCCCATACATGCTACATAAAATTCAGACTGCTTCTGTCAGTCTCTTTCATTGCACACCTCTCCTTTCTTTCAGCAGCATACATTGTTCTTGCTTTATCCTTTTTTATCTTTTTTATCACAACAGCCTACAAAATATACCTTTGCCCCTGCTTTCTTATTCTGCGTCCTTTGAAGGGTCCACTACAAACAGTAGAGTGTTTGGGGAGTTCTTCAGATATTCATCTGCACTATTTCAATCTTCTGTAAGAATGATTTTGACTATGCAACAAAACTAGAATAAAATAACAAGTATTTTTTATTAAAATGTATATTTCATCGCGACTAATGTGCTGCTGCATCCAAAGATGTTTAACTGCATTATTATAACCATTCAGTGATGCCATCTGATCTTCCCAGATTATGTGATCCTAGGTAATAAAGCAGATGGCATGTAGCACAACAAATAACCTCAATACACACCGGTAACATAACTCATCTCCATTTCAGTTTGAAGCAGTTTGGCAGTGCCATGAAAGGCCATGAAAGTAATGTGTGGATCTCAAGATGAGAGTGGAGTCAGGCCAGCAGGAAACAGATACTTAATAGTCAATAAAACTAGGCAAAAGCAACCTGGAAAACCAGGGATTTGGTCTTCTGCCTCTTTGAGTCATTTACATCTGGGAAATTCCAGTTGTGATAACCAATTGTTTTTCTGTGTTACATGGAAACCAGAATTATCAGATACCCAAAGTTTGTGTAATCACTTGGAATAAAGTTCTCAAAATGCAACATATTTTGCAAGAGGCAGAGGAACAAAATTTTGTTTTCCAAGTGCTGCAGTGCCCTCAGGGAAGTGAAGACAGATGCTTTCTTATCTTGGAGCATTGCTTACATGGAAAGTGAATAACTACAATAGTATCAAAATATCACCATCTTAAAAACATTTGAAAAGCTGTGCAAGATTTAGTTTTTTTCTCTCATCCATCTGAAAACTACATCCCAAACCCACAAAATTATTACCTTGCCTGTCATTGGAGAAAAAATTGATAAAACACATTCCCAGCAGTTGCATTTGTAGAGAAGGCCTCATGATCATGATGCATTTAGTTTCCAGAGTCAGCAAGCAAATTAAATTGTTTGACTTTAATATCAGTCTCATGATTTTTTTTTTTTAATCAGCCTAAGTTGGCAAAAGTGCTGATGGAAGCCACAACCTGCAAGTTTCACCTCTATTAGCAAGTGCTTAGCACAGTAAAAAAATGAGGCATACACTGGAAGATGTCCAATATTGTGTTAACTGAGTTTGAGACAATTTAATAGGAGCAAAACCAGATCCAAACCCCAGGTTCTGACAAGAGGGATGCTTATGGCTGTGTGTCTGTTGGCTCTTAGCCCTAAGGATATATTATTACTGTAATTCTCAATTGCATGAGAAGAACATATGGGTAGCAGGTAAACAGCTGCTGTTTACCAGATGTTTCTGTTCCAGAGAAAAAACCCAAGCTGTATTCAGCAACAGAGGAGCTGGCTGAACTTAGAGCAGAACTTTTGATAGACTATTGTTCAAGAATTTGCAGAAAAGGATGTGCAGTCTGTAAGACCTTTCTGCAAATAATATATTGAATTAAAACAATGGGATTTTTTGAAAGGCCTGTGCCTTCTAACTCCACATTGTCTTGAATCATACTTGCCCCTTACGCTTTCCTATTATTTCACTTTGACTTTAACTGCCTCAAAAGGTACCTTCATATTTTCCAAAAATAAACTCAGATCAGACCAACTTGCACCAGATTGCAAATTTAAGTCCCTGCTCATATAAGAACAGTGCTTACATGTCATCTTAAATCATCTGGTGCAATATACACATTAGCATATTACAAATGTATCCACCTAAAAGCTAAAAATTCATGTAGCTATGTTTCTAAAATCTGGGCCTACAAAATTAAAGAATTAGCCCTCAGAGATAGGCATGCTGGAAGATGATCCCTATTTCTTTACAAAAATAATTCTCTGTCTCTTCATTTTGTTCAGATAAAAAAGGAAAAAAAATCCTCATGTTAGTTTGCAGCTGTTTTTAAAGAATTCCCTCCATGTCTAATGATAGCAATATTATTTTTTTAATCATACAATACAGTGCAATAATTCTTTAGAAGTATGCAGCTAAAAACTGGAACTATTTCATAAACAAGAAGGGAAAGAAAAAAAAAAAAGAGGTTGAGGTCATTAATAAGAATAATAGCTCTGGGACCATGATACTTGGTCTATCATTTAAGGAGGCATTGCAGTAATTATGTGGGCCCAAAGGGTTTCTGCACAGTACCTTATTTACCTAGGTCAATGGTGCCTGTCCAAGCTCCACATTTGTGAGCCATTTACTCCTACATTCATTAGACCATATGACCCAGCTGAGGTTGGTTAATGATTTGTTATTATTCCTGAAGATGACAACATTGAGGTTCCTAGTTATGGCAAAATAGCCATCCCATCTATTCTATTCTAGCAAGCCTGAGCAGAAAATGCATTTTAGAGCCTCAAATATGATGGAGAGATGGGGGGACTCTCAACCAAGTGTGCAGATACCTGATGGAGGATATTAAGGAAGATGAAGTGAGATGTTTCTTAGTGTCACCCAGGGATGGAACCGGGGTCAATGGGCACAGATGAAAGTACAAGAAATTCCACAGAAACCATATTTCTTTCGCTGAGAAAATCACTGAGTATTAAAACAGGATGCCCAAAGAAATTGTGGAGTCTTTGCCCTTGGAGACATTAAAAAGTTGACTGGAGACAATTCTGGGGCAACCTGCTCTGTGTCTGAACAGGTGGGTCAGGACCTGCCAGCCCCAAGCATACTGTAACTCCATGAAAATGATTTATTGCCAAGGAGACTGAAAAAGAAAAAAAAAGGAAAGAAAACACAGAAAAGAAGAAAGGGAATAAAATGGAGAAGGGGAAGGGGAAGGGAAGGGGAAGGGGAAGGGGAAGGGGAAGGGGAAGGGGAAGGGGAAGGGGAAGGGAAGGGAAGGGAAGGGAAGGGAAGGGAAGGGAAGGGAAGGGAAGGGAAGGGAAGGGAAGGGAAGGGAAGGGAAGGGAAGGGAAGGGAAGGGAAGGGGGAAAAATTAAAACAGAGCACAGCAGCCACTCAGATTGGAAAACATATTTGTATGACATCCCCATAAGGTGGGCTGGTTTCTTGTCTTAGATACTTTTTTAGAAGCTCTGTGTTGAATTCTACAATCCATAGTTGCAGCCAAAACATTTAAAAGTGAGAGAGGGAACAACAAATTGGGTGTTGCCCTTAAAGACCTTCCCACAGATTCATGAGTGACCCATAAGAGGATTAGGACCAAAGAGATCTCCTCTCCAACAGGGTGTTTGAATATTTGTTCTTCAAGCTTTGACAAAAGATGAGCAGTTTTAGTTAGAAGCTTGTGTTTAGGCTCACTCTCAAAAAAAAAAAAAAAGGGATTGCTAAGTGTTCAAGAAGATATTGTGGGTTCCTTCTTAAGGCTTATTCACAAATTCTGGTGACATTCAGTCAACACCCAGCACCTATAGGTGTTGCCTGTCATCACATATCATTTTTGCTGGAGGCAAAGGAAAAAGTTCCCGCTCTGGAATACTTGGGACAGAAAATTCTGCAGCAAAGGCAACACGAGTAAAAATTAATTGATCTTGCAGAACTATGCATTTCATCTCTTGACATCTTATAAATGTCACCCTTGTAATATGATTAGAACAGGGCAATTCATAATCCTAATTTATGCTATTATGAGAGCTGAAAAGGGAATTTAGTACATCTGGTCTTATTCTGAGCTCATAGTTATTGAACAGAACAAACAGTTTTCATTTCTCTGAAGGCTTTGTATCGGCCTAATTACTAAAGCAATCTGTTTATCTTTTCCAGCTGCACTAAAACCAGAGCTGTCAGCTTGGGCCTGGTGTTCTCCAGTTCCTCCAATGTCAAAGTAAGGCCCAGGGACTCTGTAAGGCAGTGTCAGTGATATTCTGAAGACATCATCTCAGTTGATAAGCTGGATCAGAAAATGGGCTGGATTTAGTATATAGGACTGTCCAGGCATATAGATTTTAATTACAGGCAAACAGCTGAGCCTGTCAGGGTGTCAAGCAAGCACTACAAACTGTCATCAGTAGCCAAGCCAAGATAATTAGGAAAAGTCTACTCATTTATGCTCAAATGCAATACAATCCCACTTCTGTGCAGTGATATTTACAGGACTGAGACTAGAGGGTTTAAATCTATAGAGGCTTAAATCTACAGAAGCACTTTGCTCTTTCTACTGGCAGATTAGTACATTTACTCGTATTTTAACAAGAATTTCAAGTTATCTGACTTCCCTGAAGTTCCTGGTTCCAGAAGTCTTAGGTGGTTTCAAGTCGGGTGTGATTTATTCCTGTAGGGATGCTGACTTCCATGAACACAAAGAATTCCTCTTCTTTGTAAGAAGGTGTATATTTTTACAGCATTCCATTGCTCCTGTCTGGAAATGCTATATCTGTTTGGATTTTGCTGGTTTTATCCATTGCTGGAAGAGTTTATTGTTAAATGTCAGTATATATGAAAACTCACCACTGTCGTATCAGGACAAATAATCCCCAGCAGCCAATAGTCCAGTTCCTTTACACACACCAAGAAAAAGGCTTGATCTCCTCAACAGCTTTCTAGAATTGGTGGGGGCCCTCACTGGGAAATTTTCGAGAGCTTAACAGCTATGTTTGAACTGTCATGGAGTGTCAGCATGACTGCACAAATCCCTGCCTTCCTTTTCCCTTCCTTTTGCAAGTACACAATAAAGTCCTCTTTTCCACCTACATTTTTAAAATTGTTTTTATTGAAAACAGAAATTGAGAGTTTGATCTTTTCTATGGTGATATATAACACAGACTACCATGTTCAGGATACAGTAGCTTCACTGGAACTGAGAATTTTTTCTATCACAGAAACTTTACAAATTAAGTGAGAAACCAAACAAACTGATTAAAGCTCCATCAACACTTGAATAGATATTTGTGATATCAAATGGAATTGGCATGACCATTTTGAGAAATCTTAAGAGATTTAGAAGGATAAACCAGAATGCACAAACCGTCGAACACCAAGCTGAAGGATCTCAACCTCAAAGAGTTACCTTGTGTACTGTCCTGACCAGTGGTTTAACTCGTATGGTTTAATTCCTTTTGAGAGTAAAAGGCAAGAATATGCTTCATTTCCTGATCGCCTTTACTAGCTTTCAATTACTACCCATGGATTTTACAGTAACTTTTTACTACCCCAGAAGATCTGCAAATATATTCAAGCCTGTTTAAGATTTTAAACCTTTTCTTTTTTTTTTTAACTCAGATAAAATGATCACATGTTCAGCTACCAGTGTAGTCAAAAGGACATCTCTAGGCGTCTCGAGGACAAATATCTCCATCTTATGCAAATTCACAGTGCTACATATTGAAAATAAGTAACATATATCCCTATCAATGCACCAAAGGTCTTTGCACAGCAGAACTGATTCTAGGTCCAGGGATGTCATCAAGTTCTTTCCAACCACTTTTCACTTATGCTGACTCATATAATCATAGGACAAGCTGATCCAAATTTTACTTAATCTTTGTAAATGGAAATATAATAATTGGATTAATACAAAAGAGAGTCAATTGGCTGATCACAAAATGAAAAATTGAAACAGAGGAGCAAACAACCAAAGTTCTGAAAGCCTTTAAAACCCTCCTGAACATATTAGACACATTAGATTATGAACATACTAATATTAGCATTGTTTATATTGAAAGTCAATCAAAGAGAAATCAAATGTATTTTAGTTTGGGTCTAAATTGTGAATCATTTCTACATGGCTATGTCCTCTCAGATTTATCAAGTGGGCAGGTGAGAATAAATCTGATAGGTATTCTTATGTTGTGTCCTTCCAGTAAACCAGCTTGCATGCTGTACCATCAATTTCTCAGAGGATTCTCATTGTTTTCTATGTGTAATTTGGAATTTTATTAACTTCTTAGATGTAGCCTTACCTTCAGTGCCAACTTTGCAAACCAGTATCATGCAGATTTTAATCAGTTTCCCTGTGTTGTGCAGATTGGTGGTGCTTACATAATGAAAGCCCAGTGGAGACAGGAAAGGTTTGGCGTCCATGTGTTTCTTCCCCGTTCTCTGGCACTGTAGGTACTAATGCAAACACAGTGATAATCCCAGTTCCAAATTGCAAGCATGACAGTAGAAAATTAAATCACAGCTCAAGCACTTTAACTCACAAAGACAGAAACCATTGCTTGGCAATGTGTTGTAGCAATTTCTTCTGTAAAATGGGACAGAGCTGTAACAGAGAGGTCCTGGGGAAATTGTCAAGCATGATTTAATCTGAATCATATGATCATAAAAAGAACAATCTTCGAAAAACTGAAAAATCTGATTTCATCACCAAAAAGCAATTTCTCTTCTATCTCCAGAGAAATGCATAAACTCAGAGAGGTAAAGATGTCATTTCTATATCCAAAATGCTCATTATAAGGATTTCCCTGCAGGTGTGGCTTTCAGCAACATCAGAATGATTCCATTCATTTTACAACTCTGGATGTGGGGAAGCAGCCAGCCCTCACAATATGTTCACTGGCTAATAATATTGAAGTAGCCAAAAGTTAAAACCATTTCTGAGGGAAACAGGCTCAGCAGCAATTCTCCCTTAGAGGAATAAAATCATGACTTTGCATTGTAATAGTCCAGAGACCATCACAAGGTGTTGCACAGAGACCTGAAAGCATCAGAAACCAATAAATATCTTCCAAGTACATGAACAGCACAGATAATTGTGGAGGATGTGTTCTTGCATAGGTTTTAGCTTACCTATGACAAAAGATGGAAAAAGAGGAGCATGCAAGACAGCAATACCATACAACCACCTCTCAGAGAAAGAATAATCATCATCATAAAGTGGAGACTACGGTCATCACTAAGCAGGAAGGAAGCTGAGTAATCTATTCAAATAATTCAAATAATAAAGCCAGGAATTTATACTAATTTTGCCTAGCTTTTTGCTATGCTACAGCTGTTTTGTAAGCCCAGTTCGTAATTTCTGTATTTTCCCTGTAACAGCTCCTAGAGCATTAAGGATCCCAAGGTACCTTAGTTCTTCAGCTGAATTTTCTCAGAACTGACTCATGCTGGAAACTTTATTTTATATAATTTCCTACACTGCTTGGAAAGCAAAAACTATAATTAACTTTGGTAATTAGAATAAGAATATTGCAATAACTCTCCTCCCAGAACTACATTTACCATGAAGTTATTAATCTTTGGAGCCTATTCTTGCATGAGCCAATTAATACATTGACAACATTGTGATGCTTCATAAATAGTCTTAAAAAATGAAGCCCCAGAACACTGCAGTCTCAAGGATTAATGAACAACAACCTGGGCATCAGGTTTTAATAATGGCAGACCCTGCATTTGAAATTTTTATATGAATACTAATGAGTTAAGGCCCAGCTTCAGTACCCAATGGTAATTAGGGGAAGAACCTGACAGTAAAGCTTTTATTACTTGTAGTCATATACTCTTGGGTCTCTGCAGGTTCACAAGAGAGGAGATCTTGATATGTTTGCACAGTGCCATTTTCACCACCTCTTGGGTTTGCACATGATCAGCCCAGTGCTGATTCTCACCTCTGCCAGCAACATTCCCACGCTGCAGTGATGAGGAAAGGCTGCCCAGAGAGCCCTGAAAGGACCCAAGCTCTGCTGGCACTGGTGACAATGGGATTGTCATACTGGGCTGCAGGAGAAGCAAAGTAAAGCTGGGGCTGAGTTGTCTCAGAAGTTTCTATGGGGATCACAAAGATAGGTTTGCCTTAGCCATTTCAAAATTTTAACTGGGCTGGAATTTTGAATCAGAGTTCATGTTTTCATAAAAATTTTAGGTTTTACCAGAATTTCCAAGATTCAGAACCCAAATTTTACCAGATTTTCCAAGATTCAGAACACTTTAGACATATCCAGACAGCACAGCATCCAGACTCTGAATATTATCCAAATAGCTGCCACACTTCCAATCTGTGACATCTTTTTTTTGTGTTTGAGTTTCATTTTTCTGTCTTTTTTGAGAGAAATTTTCTTCTTCCCTCCTTGAATCAAGCTGCCACAGTCCACAAAGAACAGAAGAGGGCTTCCTTTTTTGGCTACTTACACAAGCTTGGCAGTTCTTCAACAGATAGATAAACGAATAAATAAAACAAATTCAATAAGGGGAAAAAATAAATAAGGGTGATCAAAATAGCAAGCAGTCAGTCATTGCAAGTTCAGAAGTGGTCTGTGCAGCATGGATAACACATTATCACATTATATATCAGGATTCCTCTGCCTCTTTCCCTTTTTAGCTGCACTCTGTATAGAGTTGAGACTCTGTTAGAGTTGAGAGAAATTGCAAATGATCCTCTCAAACATCCAAACAGCAACCTACAAACTTCTGCTTGGGTTTCAAGGTGGAAACAACATCAAGATTTTGAGAAACAGAAAAATAATCCAATTTAAACGCACCTTTAGCAGAAGCAGTACAGACTTTATCTACACTATTAAATAATTTTTAATTCCTCTGCAATTCTTGGGGAAAAGTTTGCATTAATTTAACAAGTTTGGTATAAATTAGAGGAGTTGTTAAAAGTAGTGTGCCACCTTTTCTCAGACAGTCTGGTCTTAATACTAAACCCACTCTTTTAAGAGAAAAATGCAATAATAGAGGCCAAGACTTTCTGCAGGGGTTGGAAAAATTCTGACATGAAATATGTCTTGAAAGGGTTAAAATTTCACAGGAAAAAGAATTGCAAAGTCCTGACAGCACAGTATTTTCCTTGAAAGTACATATATTTGGAAATAAAACCATTAGCATGTTCTGTATTTCACTTCTATATGAAGTATAGATTTTCTAAGCTACCTTTAATACTTTAAAAAATGTACTAGATAGTCAAAAAAGAACTCTAATGTTTCAATTTTCTCAATTTTCTCAATTGTTTCATTTCCTTAACTGAATACCTACTCTTGGATAGAAACACATACATATCTGTACATACAGTGTCTATTTTAAGAAAAGGTCTGATGTTTTGGTTTTTGGAGGGTCTTTCCTCCTGTTAGTGACACATGATGCTAAAGTCACCCTTCAGGAAGTGTATAATGTTGCCTTTTAATTAGATTTATGCTGTCCCTGCCATCATCCTCCTGTTATAATTTACTGTTACGTTTAATACAGCCTCTGGAATAAATGGATACATTTGCTTTTGATTTTATATTATTTACCTTTTTATTATGATGGAAGAAACATCACCAAGAAAAAAAAATAATTTATTTTAAAATAAATTATTGAAATATAAACTTCTGGGAAGGAAAACTTACATGTTACTTTGAAAGTGAAATTACTTCTAACAAAAATATTTCCATTAACCATACTACTTTATTTTGTTCCCTTAGAAATCAGTGTTCTCAGAACAGCATAAAAGCCATGCAGTCGAGAAAGCACTCCCAAATTTACTAATAGCCTCAAACATGTATGTTTTTACAAGTGGAAGTTCATCCTTGAAACTCCTCCCAGTCTCAAGAAACTCCATCATACAGATACCATTTGTGAAGTCGGTAGTGCCAAGCCTCATTCACCTACACCACAAAATAGCCCATCAAGTACAAAAACAACCACAAAATCTGGAGCAGAGTGAGCAGTGCTCTAAATGGTACAAGTGAAATTTTATCTGGTTTTGTGAGAGTGATATGAAATCAGACATCCTTTCATGGCTAGCACAGGTTTTCAAGTGACAGGCCTTAAAGGGTAACTAAAAACCAATGGATTGTGGCAGCCTCATGACCACAAAGTCCAGACTGCACTTTTTTTGGTCAGATTTCTGTAGACAGCTGAGGTTAATTTGAATTGAGTCTGAAAGCCTCGATTTTCCACCCAAGTGACACATTTTTCTGGTGGAACAGAACCAAGAGCAATTTCACATACTCTGAGCGTCTTTAGAAACTACTAATTATGTGTCACATTAGCAAGAGAATTGCCCAAAACTTAACACAAGACATGCTTCTTGTGCTTTCTTTAATCATTTTTCTCATTCCTGTCAAACTTCCTTAAAACAGACATGTTCAGAGAAAGGATACCCTCTCCTCCACATTTAGTACCAGAAGCTGGCTGTCAAAAGAAAGTTATCAGTTTCACTAAGCAGCTAGAGAGAAGTACCATAATGTGAAATGCTGGTATTGCATGTGATACAAATCACCTTTTTATTTTTCTTTTTTTCCTTTTTTTATTTTACTCTTTTTTTTTTTTTGGTCTGATTTTGATTTTACAAAAAGATTTCTGATAAGCTCCTGTTATTGGCTGGTAACAAGAGATAAAATTCTAGGTAGATGAAGATATTAGTGCTCCTGAACAGCACAGCTATAGTCAGCCTCATCATACCATATGAGAAAAATCTTCATTTCCAGTCTACACGATTTGATAGCTTTAGGAAATAACATGCACATTCAGAGAATTCAGTTTTCAGGACATGTAACATTACAAAGAAACAAACCAACCAACCAAACCAAACAAACAAAAAAGCCACAACACCACTTACAAGAACAACAAGAAACAGAAAAACAAACAAACAAAAAAGCATCAATAAACAAACAACCAAATAAAAACCCCCAAAACCACAACTGAATATCAAACCAAAAAGAAACCAACATCCTACATAATATCTGAGCAGTAATGGACAGTTTGAGACATGCAATTACTCCTCATTTAATACTTTGGTAAGCAAATATTTTCCTTGACCTGATGCTGTTTGTGGATGCTTAAAGCCTTGCTTATTGCGAAGTCTGTTTTTAATAAGGAATGAAAAAAAAAACAGGGATTATAGTTCTATATGATGATTCTTCAAGACCATGTAGGATTGACAGAGGCAAAAACTGTGTGCACAAGCTGTGGGCACAAGCTGTGGGAGTTGACAGCCTGGCACTGAAAAAAGCTGTCATATATAGAGCCCTTTGAGATCCTTGGCCACACAAAAGTGAAAAAAAGTCAAGGGAGGGAAAGCAAAAATAAGAAATGCCAAGATATTTCTTATGGAGATGCTGTATTTACTGTTTAAAACAACCTTCAGAGAATCTGTTCAGTAAGAAGTTCATGCTCAGTCTCCAGTCTGGTCCAAAAGTTGCACATTTCAGTGACATGGGTTGTCCAAATATGAAGTAGTAAAGCAAACTGATTATTCATACTGTAGATACTTCCGAAGATAAGCATTGATGTTCCATTTCTTTAATTAATAATTATCTGTACCTTTCAGGCAACTTGGCTGTTTCATTCCAAGCTAAGGGCAAGAAAAGGAATAGGAAGGAATTGCATCAAAATAAATATGTTCAGAAGAGTGCAAATTCACTCTGATATTCTCCTTATATGCCTTAAGTCCAAAGACAGACTGCAGAATCTATGTAAATACTCAAACTCTAGGGTCTTTTTGCATGCAAACTTTTAAGCCATGCCAAGAGAAGACTTGCAATGAATCAGAGCAAACCACAGCTGAAATTTTGCAGAAAGGCTGTTGCAAAGACATAGACTCTACTTTGCTCCCCCACTTTCATTTCTGAATAACCTGACTTGTGGAAAGTCCTGCCTTTGCAGAAAAAAATTGGACAAAGCCTCATACAACCTAAATCCACAGACAGTGTTCTCCAGCTCAGTGGCTGTACTGCCCTTCCAGGCTGATGTAATTGATTCTGGCAGAGAGCTCTGTCTTTGCTTGGGGAAAAAAAATTTTTAAAAAATAATTTAAAAAGAGACTGCCTGAAGGCAGAGTTCTCTTCACATGTTCTGCCTGTTTTCCCTTCCACACAGAAACATGCTGGTGACTTGGATATGTCCCTGGCCTTTCAATGTGGTTGAACTGCCACTGTTAGCCCACAGCCTGGAGGTAGGCTGGTGACAGCATCTCCAAGAATGTGAGGATATTAGCAAAGCAGACAATCACATGAAAAATGGATATGCAAGTACAAAAACCATTAACAGAGATTAAAATAAAGCTAAAGAAGGCCAGGACCTTCTGACAAATAGGCTTAGAACCATTACAGGTCTAAATTCCTACATGGAAAAATGCAAAACACTATTACTTAAAATACCTAATAATAATAGCAGTATCAGATTCCTCTCTAGCTGAAAGCTACTGAGATGCTACCTAGAATTAACAGGTAAAATAGCTCCCTGTAAATAGGAACATCACTAGCCAGAGCATAAATTCTCCTGCAATCAATATCCCACCTGGCAGACCTAGTTCGGTTGCATGAAAATTCATAAGGAACAGACATAATTCAGGCTTTTTGGACTCTGGGGAATAAATATCCTGATGATGCATGGATCATCAGACTACAACAGGAATATTTTCCTATTCCTGCAAGATATTCCAGTATTATAAAACAAGATTTAAAGTATGAGAATAGTAACACTCATTTTGTCCTCATTTGCATTTATGAGGAATTTATGTACATATACAAGCTTATACATAAAAATATATATGTGCCTATACAAACGCAAACACATACTTGCAAAAACACACTAACACACCTGTGTTAAAATGTGAACCCAAATCTTATAGCACTGTCACATGGAATTGTGTTCCAGAAATGTTTGAACAATGCTCTCAGGCACAAGTTGTGTTTTTTGGGGTGTCCTGCACAGGCCTGGATTTGATGATCCTGGTGGGTACCTTCCAACCCAGCATAATTCTATGATTCATTTTACATGGAGTAGAGAAGGGAGTTTTTTGATAGAAATGTGAAGTCATGCTTAATAACAGCAAAACCGCCCCTCAAATATAAAACAAACTTTAAAGTAACATAAGAAATTGTTTATTTTGTCTTCACAGTTAGGGCTATTTGAAAAAGACATGAGGTCTACATTTTTGTTACCCCAGTTCTATAACAATTCCTCACATTTATGTTCTTTGTCAATGAAGAGAGACCAGGTTGCAAAGGGTCAATGGTATTTTTGCCTAAAAGAGCATTTCCAAGATTACAACTGCTCATGAAGTTCAGCACTTGACAGCCTAAAGGTCAACTTCAGAAAATGCAGAAAGAAAGAAAGAGCAAACTGTCCCAGACATCCTTGAAAGTGGAAGGTAATGCCAAGGAACAATCTTTGTGACTGACAGAAAGCTTGCAAGTGTTAGAGTTATTTATAATTTGGCTTTAAAGGTCTTCTCTCTTAGTACATGTTGCTGTGCAATGGTAGAAATATCACAAAAGGAAACCATATCTGAAACAAAGAAATAACCTTTTCAACACATCCTTTACGGAAGTCTTGCTGATGAAACTTGTATTACCTAGACCTGTCTAACAGCTTCAGCAGGACTGTGATTTATTCTTTAAGTTGTGAGATACTTTAATATTAATAGTTACCTAAAACACTTTAAGAGTTTTATTATTTAGCCTTGCTGCAGAAGTTTTCAAACATAGAAATGTGGATTTTAACTGAAAATTAACAGGGAAACCTGATAAACTAAAAAGTGGGGGGGGGGACCCTAAGCAAACAAAGTGAGCATTAGGATTCCTGAGCTGGCTTGGAAGACACTGCTATTGTATCAACAGCAATTAAAGGCAGGACTAAAATCTTATAAAGAAGAAATCTTAGGACAATAACTGAAGAATGTAAATGCAGTAACATGCAGAAGCCATCCCTAATTAGATGAAGAATTTGGAAAGGCTTTCTCTGTTGGAGATATGTCTGAAGCAGTTGACTAATGCTGTAGGGCAGAGGAACATATTTTCATAGCTCTGTAACAGTCTTAGTCATCATCAGAAACCAGAAACTGTGAATTTCCACCTAATTTTGCTTGTGATGATAAATGAAAAGTAGTTCCCAACAACACCTTTTAGAGTATATTCTCTGTAAAAATCTCCCCATACTTCATGACATTGAGAATATCCTAAAAGGAACAGTTTTCACACAGAGAGAAGAAAATCCACCAAAATCCAAACAAAAAAACAAACAAACAAACCAAAACAAAAACCAAAACCAAAACAAATAAAAACAAACAAAAGAACTCCACAAAAACAAGATAAAAACAATAAAACAATGGTGGCAAATGTTTCCTGAGAATAAAATTGGTCTGCATCACACTGCAGAGTGCAGATAATATACTGAAGACATGATTCTGCCAAAGTGACTCCATCTTTCTTCCTTAAAATGTTAAGTTTTAAATTAAGTGGCCCTACAACAAAACCAGACTTGCAATTCTACTTACAAATCTTCCAACAATGAGTAGCAGGCATCTTTAGCATAATTATTTTGCTTGGAATTATCTCCCAGCACTTTTTCGTGATCTTGAGGCAAAAGTCTAACTCACTGAGGTATTCCCATTGCACTGAGAAATTATTTCCCCCAGTCTTTGTTGAGGCTTCTTGGCATTGCTTAAAGAAATCAAATACATGAGTTCATATTTGATGAAAAAAGTCAAGTTTTGAAAAAATATATATAAATAACATCAGTGGTACATGTATCATCCATGAAATGCTGGTAGAGATGTTAGCCCAGTTCCTGAGATAAAAGGAAAAAATTGGGCAGTGTAGTAATGTAATTTTCTCTCCTAATTTCTTTAACAAAAACTTAGTAGACCTAAGAAGTAATTTTTGAACACACACATGACAGTGTGATACACATAAACACACACTTGCTTAATATTAATTACTTGAGAATTAATAGCTGGAGAAAAAAAAATCAAGCAGATGACTCACAATTCTTCAGGACATGATAACTGCTGAATAGGGACATTTTACTAAAAAATGCAACATCATGTTTGATGAATCATATCTACAGGAAACATTTCCCAGTGGAACAAGATGATTTTTAAGGTACTTTCCAGCTATAATTCTATGATCTACCTTGTCTATCCCACTCAGGATTAAGTACACACCTGGCAAAAATCTGCTCACAACTTCTCCAAAAATTCAAATATTACAGGCATATAAAAGTGGAATCAAAAAGCATGATATCTGTTGATCTCTAAGGTATAAAATATCAGCAGGCGTTGAACAAGAATTTTCCTTATAACATTGTATGACTCATATACTTAAGAGCACCAACCTACAGTAGACAGAAATGTATTGTTCAGAACTTATTAGACAAGGTAAACTGGTTGTTATATCCTTTTATTCCTGCTAGTTTCATATCTCTCCCTTGCAGTGTCTGTAGCTCTTCTTCTGACAACTGACAGGTTGCACATATCACTTTAAAAAATATTGGATATGAGACTGTTTCTTTTTCCAGAAGAGATTTGGCTATTCTGAAAAGTACCCTGTTGTGATCAGGAGAAAATACAATGCTGTAAGCAAAGGAAAGGTGATAATTTTGAAGTTTTTTTTGTTTTTTTCTCTTTAGTCATCTAATTACAAAATAAAAGAAACTCAAGACTGAAAGCAGCCTCCCTTGTTATTTCAGAAGCAATATTACAAAAATGGCAAACTAAGATCCCCTTTCTACAAACACTAACTGGCTTTCATGAAATGATTTCCAACAGTGATTGTAAATCCAAGCATAAATGCTTGTGGCAACTGTGGACTTCTTGTTTTTTGGCTCCCAAGTGGAAACATGTTGCCATAATGCACATTATGCTACTGCCAGATGTTAAATGACATTGCTTTTGTTATTACATTTACTCCCCTGTTTGTTTTCTCTGGTTTGGAAAGGCACAGACTTTTGGAAAATCCCATTCTCATGTAATTCAAGGCTGCTTGTACTCACAGTATGGCTTCTTTGTCCTCACAAAGTGCTTCATAAATATGCACTGACAAAAGCAATAAACCTGCTTAAAAATGATATACAGACTTGTTTTTTAGGTATTCTCATGAAAAAAGCTTCACTTACACAAATCCTCTGAACCAAGGGTTTAGCTGTTAATTGTGACATTGCATGCAAGAATAGTAGAGAGATTTAGAGACAAATTAAAACAGAAATAAAACAGAAATTCCACATGACAAACTATTTTGCTAAGTCCTGTCAAGAATCATGACCTTAACCTTTCTGAAAAATTTATTGCCAACATGGGACTGAATAGAAATATAGTGCTCATGATTCTGAACTTTAAAATTAATTAGGATCATCCAGAATTTCTTGAAGTATTTTTTTTCAATTCAGAAGTAGTAGCAAATTTTGGATGAGAATATGGGAAAAAAAAGAACTGTTTTCTCTCCAGGAGAGGGATAATACCACCAGATTTCCTGCATTTTTGTATCTCTCTTCCGTAAAGAGAGAAATGTCAACCCTGATCCCTTTATGTCATGGTATAAAAATTCAGGCCCAAAACTCAGGAAACAGAGTGCCAGAAACTTTTCTTTGTACACCACAGGCTACAGCTGCTGCATGCAATTTACTTTGCTGCTTTGAAGCTTCAGGCAAAAAAGAGCACTGGAAGCAGGAGTGGTACATGAAGAGGTCACAGTCAGTTTTTTAAAACTCTGAGAAACCATAGGTTTGTCAAATCGGTACATTCAATGAGTTATAAGTGCACTTTCATACCCATTTAAATAAAGATTGACATTGTTTGCAAAGCTGAAATGTTTGAACTGTTAGAGCCAGGCATTTCACACATCTCACCAAATTGGTGCTGAATGTGGGTAAGAACGGTTCTCCGTGCACATCTGAGAGAACAGCAGCTTTCAGATGGATTCTGACTCCATCTTAAACATAACTCTAGCAGGAGACGAAGCAGAAAGTCTTCTATCAAACTGCCTCTAAACTGATGCTTCTCCTGAGTCCTCAGCAGCTTTTCCAGACTGTCTCCCTGTTCTCAATTCTGTCATTCAAATCTCAAAGGGAAAAAAAAAAATAGAGAGGAAAGGAATTTAAATTCACAAAAAATGGCAACTACAGTTTAATGCAGAATTATCCCTCATCTATTACTAGAAGGCACTAATTAAACAAATTATTTTTATTCTTATACACAGAAGTCTGGAAAAGTAATCAGGTAAAGAAGTTCTGTCAATTTCTATAGTAAGGTAGGAATAGAGGGCAGGATAGCTTCTCTGATTTACTGACAGCAGATAACCCAATATGAGCAGGTGAAGGCAGGAAATGTCACTACTAAATATCCCAATGGAAGTAGAATTTATTCAGCTAGAATAAACTCTCACAATAATCCTGAGCAGAAATTTTCTTCCAGAGTTTTTATTCTCCAGTGAACATAAGTAAATGTGTGTGTGTGTGTGTGTTTGTGCAGGAAGGTCATGCATCTCCTCAGCAATAGATAAGGTAGAATGGACTTGTTTGTAATGCCTACAAAATAGGATGCTGAAAAAAAATTATGGTCACATAACAGGCAAAAGACTTGCAGAAAACACCTTATTATTTACAAGTGTCTACTGTAATTTTTCCACAAATTTCTTATTCATTTTATAACTATCTTTATCTCTAAAATATGTTCTCTGCATAGGATCAGATTCGACACTGATAAGACAGTAACACCAGAATGTGGCTGACTTGTCTAGGCTGCTTCTGTTGTCAACAAGGAGAAAAAGGAATTCTCTCTGGAAATCTACATTGCAATGAAATCAATTCATCATAATTTTGAGGCTTAGCATTCATGGAATAGATTTGTTTATGTTCTTTATGAGTACATTTAATCCTTTTTAATGATTCATTTCTTATTCTGTTAATAGCTTCTCCAAATAAAATGTTTTAATCAAAATCTGTGTCTATGGTTAGATGGGTAGAAGACTAAAAGTTTGGGGTTTAATTTTTTTTATGCTAGGGCATATTTTGTTGTTGAGAGTACACCATCTAACTGGCTTTTATTTATTTTACTTAGAGATTTACACAAAAGAGGAAATAATATCTCCAGACTGCATCCAAGAAAGGTTAGTCACTCACCCTCCATTAATGTTGTGTTAGTCATAGCAGATTTCTGACACTTAGAAGAACTCCTCCTTGGGATCTCACAAAAAGTTTTCTCTCCTTTTCTTTAGCCAGGGTTCATAGCCCTGGTGAGAGGCAGCTGGATGTTTTTTCTTCAAGATGGTTTCAGTGCATAAATACAAGTGCTGGTGTTTCACATCTGGCTGAGGTCTCCAGACTTTTGGTTATTAATGTGATGTAGAAATAGAAAAACTGACTGATCACAGCAGACGCATCATTAACTTGCAAAGACCTGACTAAGCTGCTTTATGCATTTGACTCCAGGAAAACCAACATAGCTGTCATTTTCTGAAAAGAGAAATACCTTCACTCAGATTACAGCTAAGCACTTAAGATCTGAGTGACATGGACCTGGAAAACACATTTAGGAGGAGAAGTCTTCCCTTCCTGCCTTAATAAGCCCATTCAAAGCCCAGTCTTCTTTCTCTGTGAATTTTAGCCTGCTTTTTCAGACCACTGCTGAGGCTTAGTGCTGGAGTGCCTTATTCTAAATCCCCTTTGTGGTCTAATTGGATTTCCAGTGCTTAGATACTGCTCCAATGAAAATCATTAGAAGCTAGTTCTCATTTTTAACCAGCTGTTCTCATTATCAACTACCCAATTAGGCTTTTGATAGCCCTACTTGACACCTTATTGCATGCTTGAAAAGCTAATTTTCTTTAAACTTTGGCTATTTACAGTAATTTTCTTGATATTTTGTCTTTAACAACAGACAAGCATGAAGATCAAGAGAGATTAGAAACAGTAAAAACTTCCTTGTGTTAACGTCCTTACTCAGTTTGTCACTCACTTAAGTCTTATTTCAGTGCTTCAGCATTATTCAAGGACTTCTGTGTAAATTAAATCAGTTATATTGTCATCTTGTCTCTATTATTCTGACCTCATATCACATTAAGACTAAACATGAAGTTGTAGGCTCACTAAGGTTGGAAAGGAAAGGTTGTCGAGTTCAGCCACTAACCCAGAAATGCCAAGCCCATCACTAAACCATGTCCCTGAGTGCCACATCTACATATTTTTTAATCTCTTTAGGGATGGTAAGCTGCCCTGGGCAGCCTTTGCCAGAGCTTAACAACCATTTGAGGGAAGAAATGTTTCCTAATACCCAACCTAAATGTACCTTGGCACAACTTCGTGTCCATTTCCTCGTGTCCTATTACTTGGTACTTTGGAGAAGAAATGAACACCTACCTAATTACAACATTCTGCCAGAAGGTCCACCCAGTGAGCCTCCTTTTCCCTAGGCTGAGCCCCTTTCTCTCAGCTGCTCCTGATTCCCCAGACCCTTCCCCAGCTCTGTTCCATTTTCTGGACATCCTCCAGCCCCTCAATGTCCTTCTTGCCATGGGGGGCCCAGAGTAACCCCCAGGATCTGAGGTGTGGCCTCAGCAGTGCCAGCTCAGGGGACAGTCACTGCCCTGGTCTGGTCCCACTGCCCTGGTTTGGTCCCATGCTGCCTGGGTAAGCCCAGGGGCCACTGGCCTTCTTGGCCACCTGGGCACGCCTGGGCTCACGTCCAGCTGCTGTCACCAGCACTGCCAGGGCCTTTTCCAGCCACTTTTCCCCCAGTCTGGAGCTGCAGGGGATTGTTGTGACCCGAGGGCAGGACCCAGCACTGCCCCTGGTTATACCTGACCCCACTGGCCTCATCCCATGGATCCAGCTTGTCCAGACCCCTCTGCAGAGCCCTCCTCCCTCTAGGAGATCCACATCCACAGCCCAGTGCTGTCAGGAACTGACTGAGGGGGCCCGTGATGCTCTCATCTGTAGGAATGGGCCCCCTGTTGAAGGAGTTTGAATTTACCCTTTGTCTCCTTAAAAAGGAAAAAAGCCCAGAAGTTTCTTTCCTCACTTTGGTTAAAAGACACCTCATAGGACCTTGGGGACTTCACCTCAGACTTAAGGCTAGCTAACTGGACAGGAGCCAAAAAGTTCCACCTAAGCAATTCCTTAGAAAAGAAGAGAAAAAAAAAGGAAGCAAATCACCTTTTGCCCTGACTCTATTTTTCTCTGTAAAGATCTTTTTTATTTTTGCCTTTTATTAAAACTTTTTGTTTCCAACACTGTCACAGGAGCCATCCTGCTTCTTTTATGCCACCTGAGGTAGCTGAGTTATTAAGGGTGTAATGCTTATCTCTGAGAGCTTATAAGACCAGGCTCGAAGATAGAAAAAGCATTACCCATCCAGACCTCTGCTAAGGATGTTAAACAAGCCTGGCCCCAGCATGGATTCCTTGGGAGCCCCACTGGTGCCATCTCAGCTGGATGTCCCTCCATGTCCCACCACTCCTGGCCCAGCCCTCAGCCAGTTCTTCCCCCAGAGCACAGGGTCCTGTCCATGAGCAGCCAGTTTCTCCAGGAGATGATGTGGCAGAAAGTGTCAAAGGCTTTGTAAAGTCCAGGCAGACACATCCACAGCCTTTCTGTCAGCCCTGAGCAGGTCATCTTGTCACAGGAGGAGATAGGGTTGGTCAGGCAGGACCTGCCTCTCCTAAACCCAGGCTGGCTGGGCCCAATGCCCTGGTTGTCCTCCTGTTGCTGATGGCACTCAAGGGGATCTGCTCCATGGCCTCCCCAGCACTGAGAGCATGAGAGAGCTCCCTTGATCCTTTTTCCAGTCCTACTGGTAGATTGTCATCAAAATTGCCAACTTCCAGTTAACTTAGACTCCCTGGTTAACCAAGGCTGATCAAAAATGATGGAAAGGCACTTGGTGATCTCTTCTGTCCCTCAGCATCCTTTTGGGGATTCTATCCAGCTCCATCTGATCACTGTGATATATAGTATTTACTACAAACATTCTGTGGGGAGGGGTTAAAAAACCCCACATTTTTACATTATGATTTCAAGGGTATTCAGTAATATCTCTGGAGTTGCAGCACAGAATTACAGGCAATTGGTGGACTGGAGTAGAGTCTCAAAATATGGCAGAGGAGAGACTTAACTCTCCAGACACTCACATGAAATTCTCTCTGTCAGTATAATATCTATATTTCATTACAGACAAAAAAAAAAAAAAAACCCCCCAAAAAAAAAAAAAAACAAACGAAAAACCCACCACTTTTCAAGTTCATCAAAAAGATTAGTTCTTAGGATACTTCCTAAACCTTCCAGAAACTGACTCAAGACCACAAATAAAGAACTGTAGAGTTTGCCAAACTCAAAATAACAGAGACAGTTTATTGACAACTCATGGTGTGGACTTTCTAGATGGGTTTTCTCCTCGGTAATTTCTCTTTCCATTGACACCTTTAATGAAAATTCACCTATTAGGGACATTATTTTTTACCAAGTGAAGCATCATGCACAAGTCTCTAGGAGAGATTCAACAGAGAAAGCCATGCTTAAATATCAATCTCAGTAATGTTTGCTCTGATATCCTTGTATATGTCCCTAATTTTTCCCTCTGCCAAAAACAACTGAAATAACAAAGAAAGATAAAAAGAGCCTACCAGTTGAATCAGCAAGTTCAAAATATTACCTATAAGTATGCTCAAAGGTCTTAATCAAGCAGAACAAAATAAAATCCTGTTGCCTTCAAAGTGAAGGTCCTCTCTATTATTTGTATTAATGAAGTCTCTGTCAAGAAAGGAGTCTCTGCATTGTAGCTCCAGCTAAGTCACAGTTAAGAACCATTTCTGATTATAGAAGGTGTATTATATGAAGCTGTAATCCCTCTAGAGTTCTAGTAAATACATTTTCATACATACTAAGAAAGAACATAAATATTACCTTAAATTCCATATATATATATATATTTATATAACAATTTTCATTTTCTAAGTAAAGAATGAAAATTACTCCTCCCATGATTCAACTGCTGTATCTGTACTTCATGCAGGAATAAGGCAAGTGACTCTTTAGGGTTCTTCATAGAATCCCTCCTCACAGTCGGTTTTAATGCTTGTGCTGCATAAATTGTGGGCAAATGTTTCAAAATTGTTACCTATTAGCTGATATATTTCTGAAATTTATTCTATTTTTACTGCAGTAATCAGAAAATCAAACTGAGAAAATATATTTAGAGATACATGTCAAATTAAAATAACCTCAACTTTCATGGCTCAGCAAAAGTTGAATTCACAAGAGAAAAAAACACTTAATTTCTTTCGGATCTTTTTGAAGTATTTAGATACTTGGACTTAAAGCAAAACAATCTGTTCACAAGAACATATTTCAGTCTAAAAGAGGGAAAACCATAATTCAGAAGCACTTTTGCTCAGTAATATGATGGGGTTGCATCACTTGAGGGAGTTGTATTGTCCTGGTGTTTTTCATCTGTTTTTGCATCAGCTGACATAAGTTGATGTTTCTAATCTGGGTTTAGTTTCATTTAAAAAGTTAAAAAATACTCCTATTAATTGCAGCACTATATTATGGTAAGCATCCTTCACTAAACTCTAAATTCAACAGTGAAAGTTCTTGTTTAAAAATCATTACCTCAAAATTTAAGGAAATTAGAAAAGCCATCTGAGTTACTTTGTGCACATCTGGGTTGCACTTACTTAGGTTCTTATTTTAACTGAAGACAGTAAAGACACAGAAACGTTTTTTTATTGATGTTATTTAAAATACAAGAAGCAATAATCCCAGAAGCTGTGACTTTAGAAAACTGTTATCAGGCTATTATAAGCCATGAGAAAAGGCAGCACTGAAACTCTAAGTGTGGATGCTCCCAACATAAAAGGGCTGGGAAACACAGAGCTTCAAAGGCAGGCAGTGATCAAACAGGGTATTGCATTCTCAGAGGTGTTAAAAACCAAAGCAGCAAAACAAATTTTGACCAGCTTTCTTCTATAACATTTTCTATTCCAGAAGAATTCACTCAATTAAATACCTCATGACTAAAAAAATTAAATATTAAAAAAAAAAACCACCTTTAACATGAATAGGTTTCAGAGAGGTCTTTAATGATGCCACTTAGTGGGCAAAAAAAATCCCAATGCATTTGCAATTTGCAGTTTTGGAATTCTGGTATGAATTAAAACCTCTGCAGCACCCATAAACTGAAAGCCATAAACACATATCGCATTCATGAGAAAGGAGTGGCTTTTGAACTGGGGCCAGGCTGAAACAAGATGTCAAAGAGGCAAAAGGAGCCATTTCCTACAGGGATTAAGAGCACAGAAACCAAATCTAGACCCTGATCTCACTGTCAGCCCTCATTTAACAAGTAATCAGCAAGTTTTCTATTTCAGTGAAATGTTTCCATTCTAGTATTTCTTTTGTAAGTTTTCATGTCTTTGCTGTCCTTTGTGACTGTAGCCCTTAAAGCTGGATGATAAAAGTTTGAAAGTTCTGTGAAACCAACTGCGTGACAGACAAAATATTTACATTTCAAATGATCTGTTGCAAATAAGAGTTTGATTTTAATAAAGCATTTATTAAAGATTAATTGCCAGCTGATGAAAGTACTTACTTTGGTCAGTGGCAAGGAAATATGAATCTACTCTTATCCATTAGTTAAGCATGCAATAAAACCATGAAGTCCTTTTAATCTGTTATTTTCGTGTTTTTTTTTTTTTTTTAATTTAATGCTAGGACTTGTTAATAAAATGATAATCTTTAATTCTCTGGACAGACCTCATAACAATGCTCACAGAGATTATATCATATGACCTTAATGCAGACAGGGCACAGAACAGGGCCAGCAGAAAACTCATAAAAGTTGAGAAAAGTCTAAAAACCCAAAAAGTTGCCTTTATTCTCTCTGAGCTGTGTGAAAGACCACAACTGGTCAAAGATAAAATACTATACTCATATTAATTTTTTATCTCAGTGCCAGAAGGGACAGAAATGTTTACATTTTCATAATGAAATTAATAACTGTAAATTAAATAAGGAATATTCATTAATAACTATGAATAAAAATGAATAACTGACTCTTGTAACTTTTTCACTGAGAACTATTATTTTTACAGATCCGATATAATGTACATCCTGAAATTCCTGTGTAGCTACTCAAGACAGATTCTAACATCCAGAAATAGTGTGACTGCCTTAAAATTTGAGTTTTCTTTTTCTTGTTCTCCAGGTACCTTCTTTTCTAGTAAACACAATAAAATTAAAATAAGAACAAAAAAGCTGTTCTCAGTATCCCAAAAACTCACAGTACTTTGTATTTTTATACCTTTCCCTTCTATTTTTCAGTCATTCTTGTAATTTAGATGAAAGCAACTTGCTCTTTTATGACAAGCTCAAACACAGATTCCAAGGTGGATTGTTACTGCAGCCACCTGACTCTGTATTCATAGAAAACAACTCTCTAAATTCCCTTGCATGACAAATTCACCACCAGAAAACTTGCATTTAGGAACCTTAGAGGTGTCTTGATTTAAGCTGGAAGGCAACTAAATGATCTTACACTTCCTCAGTGGAGCTGAGCATTGATTCTTTGCCATTCGCAGGTTCTTGGAAGATTCATTCTCTGCGAGGAAAGAAGGAAGAATTAGATAAGTATCCTCCTTCTTGCAGGGAAGATGGAGCAACATAATGGTTCATCATTCACAGAGTTTAATATTGAATGAAAATCTGGCAAAATCTATGTACTCTTGTAAAATTTGACTGTTCTAACAAAGAAAATAAGGTTGAAAAATTGTTGCAAATGCCAGTCATCCTGTATGGCAGAACAAGGGTGGCATTCTCTGTGCAATTAACCACAGAGAGACAACAGCCACACAGCCAAATGTGAGCTCAGACTTGCCACAAGGAGTTGTTTTGTGACTGTGTCTGGGGTCTTGGTGAAAGAAAACCACTGCAATATTTCTGTAGAAGCCTTTGGCTTGGAGATTCTGCACCCAGATTCCTGAGGGATGCAGGGCTTTCCTGAGGAGGATTGTTAATTTGCCAAGGACATGTTTCCTGCAGATGGAAGAGCTGGTGCCTCACCAGCTGCTCCAACAATTCCTTTTGGTTTCCATATTGTTCAGATTCTCCAGTGACATTATCAATGGGATCTTCAGATGTGCTTGGAAGATTTTGTTCTACCAATAATGGTAAAATTAGCCCTATAATGGAGTTATTTGTAGAGTGTGGATAGCTGAAATCAGTTGGTCCTACTGGGACTACTTGATGTTCACACTAAAAAGACTAACATTTTAGAAAGTGTTGAACATACATTAACTTTTATTAACATCTTTATAAAAACCAAACCCTGTGAAAGTTTCTTGGTTTGTAGAATTTTTTTAACAAGGCACTTTAAGTTGTTAGACTCTTCTGAAAGTCTTGGCCTTGTGCCAAATAAAGCAAATCAGAATGAGATATCTGGAAATTCAAAGAGGGCAAAAAGGAAAAAGAGATGAAGGCCTGTATAACTGCATTTTCAACGTTCCCTGCTAAAAGGAGGAACATACAAGGGAACTCTTCTGGCATTTTGATTAATATTAATTCCTTCTTCTTCCAAACAACGACACAGGGGGAAAGGGGATCTTCCAGGGGCCTTACAGACTCCATTTTCATTTATTAAAGTCCAACTTCCACCAGCTAAATAACTTTGTGCCTTGCAAACCACAGAAGCCACTGGAAGTACCGACCAAAAACCACTCTTGCTTCACATGTTGAGAAAATAAAGGTCACCAATGGCCACCTGCAAGAAGGATCATTAAGCAGCCAATGACTGAAACCCCAGTACGCATTTCTATCTGTATTCCATTCATCACCCAGTCCTTATCACTTATTCCCTCTAATGTCACTCTCCCCTGCCAGCTGCTTTTGCTACAAAGCTGCCTCTTTGCATCATGTCTTGACCTCCTGTTCCTGCAATTAACAGCCAGTGCTAATTGTACTCAGCTGCAGATCATTTTGCTACTGCCCCTTGCAGGGAGCTGGCTAAGACCCTCTGTCAATTAGATTTAACCTACACTCACTCTTTAGCCTATATACAGTCAGGGAAAGGAAAACTACAAAAAAAAGAAAAAAAAAAGAGTACTTGTTTCTTAGCTGCTAAGCGATAAAGGATAAATTTCTCAAGAAAAAGATTGTATTTCCAAAATGCTTCACTTTCATTACAAATTCTCTTCTACCAATCCAAATTTTCTAATTTCCAAATTGTCAAGAACAGTCCTTAAAAAAAAAAAAAAACAAATCAGCACTAGATATGCTGCCAATTAAAAGTATCACAATGCACAAAATCATGAGGACATATCACTTTTAATTAGAAAAAAAAACTTAAAAGAAATTTATCTGTGTTAAAGATCAGTTTAAAGGAAATAAAACTGCCAATTCTTTTGAAATAAATTCACTCCCAGACTCCCATTAAAAACAAACAAACAAAAAAAACCAAACAAAAAACCACAAACCCAAAAAACAACACTATGCTATGTATAACAATTTATTAATATTTTGACATGGGCAAGTAAATGATGAAGGGGAACAGTTCTTAAGAACCACAGGTTCCTAAATTTGATGACTCTATAACTAGGACTTCCTGGCAATTTCATGATCATTCTTTCTGGTTGTACTAAGAATAAGAATGTATTCTGTTAAGCTGTAAGGTTTGGGTTTGGGCCTTTTTCAGTACTGTATCAGTGTGGAGAGTTAAGCCAAAAAACATGGAGAAACTAAAATTAAAAGTTTAATAGAAATTCACTTCCTACACCAATTCTACAAATTGGTGAATCATTAGGATTAGCATCCATTCGTAATACTTGACAATTAAATAATTACTTAAACATTTTCTGCATTATATTATTTAGATCAGTTTAAATACTTCTGCTGAACTCTAATGTCACAACAAGTCTTATGAACAATTTCTTTTTTAAAAGATTTTAAAGATGATCAAGAGCTAAATGTTATGGAGGACTACTGCTTGTAAAAGCCTGAAATGCATATTGCTAATATTTCCTAGCCTATAGTAATAACTTAGTCTTGTAAAATGAGCCACAAATTTTGTTAAAAGAGCATTCAGTGGTCAGACACCACCACTTTTGAGGGAGGCATGCTGTCCTGTCCACAGGTGAAAGCATCTAGACAGATTAAATCTGTCATATCCACAAAACAGACCAATCTTAACTGTGTATTCAATATTCTTGACACCCTAATAACACAGAAGAACAATTAGCAATCGCATTAATTGTAATAATGCAGCCATACATCTCAGAAGCCTTTTCTAACCTAAATGATCCTGAGATTCTCTAAACATGAGTTTCTTTCCTTTTGGTCTCCCCCTGGTCTCCCCCTCTTCCTGTTACTGTGCTCCAGGTTTGTTTTCTCCCCAGAGAACATCTCCATCTCTCCTCCTCCCTGACTCTAGCTCCCATGCTCTGCTCTGGACTGGCCGATTTGCCAGAATCTCTTTGGCATGGGTAGAAAAGGAATTTTGTTACTAGCACTGCTGGACTGTGCCCTTTTGGCCATCCTGTTTCCCAGCCCACACCTTGTGCAGCTCTCTGGGGATTGCAAGTGGGGCAAGAAAAGACTGGGCTTGGCTTTGGTAATGAGTGGGGCTGATTTGTTCTTTGTACACCTAGACTTGACCTCCTGCCCTGCTTCAGGAGTGACTAAGGACTGTGCAGTTTTCATGATTCAGAAAAAGAAAAGGTTCCAGGGTTTTTTTAGAGGAAAATTTGGTTGCACTGATCCTGCTGCAAAGATGAAACCACAGATCTGTGTAATCCATTTTCTTTTAGGTGATTGGAAGGCACTTGGATGAAAAGTAAGAGGAGAAAGCAAAGATGTGCTTTTGGGTTCTGTCTTGGTCTCCCACTCATTAGCTGGTCCTCTTTTAAACCACTTACCCCCCCCAAAAAAAAAAAAAAACAAAACAAAACAAACAAACAAACATACAAAAACCCAAAAACACACCACCACCAAAAAAAAAAAACCAAAAAACTCAAAATACTTTTCTCATAGAGCTCCCAGAATTGAAGGATTTCCGTATCTGCTGCTGTGCCTGATTTGACACAGTTTCCCAAAGACAGGAGTCTGCTCGGAGCGTGAGAGATGCTCACTACTATGAATGCACTTGGGGAAACGCCTACACCACAATTAGATTTGGTTTTCACCTACACAGCTGACAGAGGATGCTTCCCAAATAAGGAGGTAGGCTGCCATGGTTCTTGAATCAGAAGTCCCCCAGCAGTGAGCTCCAGAGAAAGCAGTGCTGCAAATATCTCTGTCCTGCTGCCTGCAGGTATCACCAGATGGTTTCAAACAGGCATGGATCTTTCTCTGGTCTGCACTTCTTTTTCCCATCTCTTGCCCCACTAGCCAAGTCTGGCATGATCTAAATTATCACAACAATTATTTCTTCTCATATCTTTCTTCTTCAGATGGTATGAAAGATATCTGCAGTCCTAGTCCTCTCAGCAAGAAAGAATTAATCACACTTACCAGAAACAGAGCTTCTTGGCACAAATTTAAGTACTGTGTATAAGAAGTGATCTTTACTCCTTGTGCACTATTTGAAGGAGGAATCCAAGAGGCATCTGTTGCCTGCCTTCAAGAAAAGAAAGAAAAGAAGTTGGCTTGTGTTTCTTTTGTCTTTGGAATTAAAAAAAAAAAAACAAACCAAAAGAGCAGCCAAAAACCCACCCATGCAAGCCCACCTATCCCACCATCACTGAACCCTTCTACATGGAGCAGCTGGAGTCACCTCCCAGATATGACTGTAATACTTGTCTGGGATAGTTCAAGCTGAAGGAGGTCCCTGAGCAGGGAATTTAGGATACTACAAGGCTCATCATGTAAATGCATTGCAGTCCCTAAGTCACAGCTGCTGTGGTGTTCTCAGGAGGAAGGAACATACTGGTGGTGACAATTGATAACAGCCTTGCTTAAGATTCTCCTGCAGCACAAGAAGGGCTTTTTTCAGTTTCTGAGCTCAAGTTTTGTCTGTCTGAAGGCTCCAGTGCCCTCATGCCACCAGGGAAATTATAATACTGCTACATACATATGTTTTCAGTGTAATTAGAATAAATCCTCTTTTAATTCTATTCATTTATGCTGCAGCAAGAGGAGACATTTAACAAATAAAGGAACTATACAAAGTGGAGGACGAACAGCTCCTGCTTTCCTGTCTTTTCTGAGCAAAGCAAGCATAGTATTCTTTTTCCTCCTGTGCAAAGACAGGGCAAAGGGCACTGTGCATGGATCCAAGGGGGCTGTGTTAATCCAGTTCTTCAGAAGAGTGTGGAAACCCACCCCAGACCACTTCAAGAGGAGAATCCAGCCAGCCAGCTCTGAAAAGAAAGAAGTCAGCAGGCCCCTGCATCAATTAAATCATTGCTGTGCATTGCAACCTCCAGCAATTTTATTTTTCTTTTCAGATATAGAGAGAAATTCTCGTCCCACCAGATGCAATAACTCAATAGAAGTGAAAAAACAATTTTTACCTGACAAAGGTCTTTTCTAAGCAGGAAATAAATGGGTGCTTTTGAAAAACCCTGATCATAATGTGACCTCTCATTATTATAATTATAATTGTAATATAATATGCCATGCTATAGAAACCTGAGACTCCTTACACCAGCAACTGGAAAGCCAGTATTCCCTAGAAGTGAGCCACTCAGCAAAGACTTCCACAAAACAACACCTTGCTTTTCAACTTTTAGAGGTGTTTATGCTCTGAAAGGTATAAAGGAATTTTTAGAAGTCTCAGGGAATGCGTATTCAAATCTAAGGGCAGAGACCAATTGGAAGAAAGAACACTAATGTAAAAATAAATAATAAAAAAATCAAACCAAAGTGCAAAGCCAGTCTGTAGATGCCACTGAAGCATAGTTCAGAGTAATTATAGTGCCTAATTGCTCTGTAAAGCAAAAGTCCTCTGTGCAGCACTACAGGGGGAAGAAAATTAGAGGTGAAAGCTCATTTCTTTAAAGTCAAGCTTAAATAGCATCTGTTACAAGCTCTCAGCCACACTTTGGTATTACAACCTGCCCAACTGAGCAGCTTAAGCTACCCAGCAGGATATAGTTCTGCTTTCTTATCAGCTAAAAAGGCTCTCCTTCCCCCTGCACATGAGCAAGAATTAGTCTTTCCTAAGGTCACTATATATTTGTCAGTGTTTACTAAGATATTTGTTAAGGTTTCAGTAAAAAATTCTAATCTCTAGATAAAGCAGAGAGTATGCCCACACATGACTTTTCAAATCTTCTCCTGGTAATGGAACACAAACCTCTCTAACCCTGCAATTAATGCGTGGGACAGGCTGGTCTAGGAAACATTAAAATGTAAGTAACCTGAATTTTCATTCCACTCTTTTCTAGGTGGTCAAATTTACTTAGACACTCTTCCAGTTGAAGGCAAGCTGGGTATTGACACAGCACAGAGGTTGTTTCTCAAAGATATTTGTTTGCCCCTACTGCTGTTTGTGTTTCCATAAATTAATGTGCAGAAAACTGCATTAAGTATTCTCCAAAATAGCACTGGAAGAGTGTTTGCTCTTCTCATTTGATGCCTACTCATGTAGAGGACCTCCTGCTATGCTGTAATTTCACTAGTCAGATGTAAGTAAACAGAACAGAGAGGTAGGCCTGCCAAAATCAAAGATAACCTTTTCAAAAAGCATGTAAGAACAAACAGGGTGAACTCAGGGGGCTGGATGGTCTGCTTCAAGGGATGGCAGATCTTCAGATCACACCAACTTCTCTGTATGGCAGTGATGGATGGTGCTCGTTGTAGTCGACAGATTCATTATACTCCAGATAATCTCCCTTCCTGCACACTGATGTTTTTTAACTCCTCTGGGAAACACCTATCAAATTGTGCTGACAGGTTCAGAGTCAAAAACCCAAAGGGGATAGGATTTACCGTACTTGTTCAGCATATAAACGTCTCCTTCAAAATAAGGAAGCATTAGAATTGGGCTTATCTTATTTATTAGGGTTGTAATGAAGTCTCTCCTGATGTCTAGCTCAGAAAGTTGGTTTTGTATTGTGTTTGCTTGTTTCTTAACCAAGCTACAATATTTATTTTCTCAGGATAGAGGCTTGCCAAGTGACCCCAGCAATAACCTATGACAGCAATTCTGAATTCAGATCCCAAGCCATAATGACCTCATACTAAAACTAAAATGCTGGGCCTGAGTTCACCATTTATAAAAATGCAGTTTGCTGCCTGCACAGGAGATATCTGGTAATAAACATTAAGAACTGCAACTCACTCATGTGCTAGAATATTAGAGACATATAAATGCTGCTATGTCTGTAACTTCATTGAAGCAGTCAGGTTCTGGACACACCTCAGGTTTTGAGATGTCTTGAGCAGACTTTGAAAATGAGAAAGATGTTCAACATTTTCTGATGCTGAATGCCTAATTCAAGGCATTCCATACTTTCAACACAGTCATGTTAATCTGGGATTGCGTTTTTGGTGCTGAAAAATGTTCTGACTATAAGACAACTTCAGTAATGCTCACTAGCAAAGCACATAAATACCCATATTCCACTAACATTGGAGAGACCTAATTTCAAAGCACTTCAGGTCTTTCATAAAGTTTTTCTCCACATAAAAGCAACACAACATAAAAATACCCTTGGTCTTCTGCATCACTGGAATTGGAGGAGACCTCCAGTCAAAACATCAGTCCTGAATCAGCTCGGGACTGATTCCTCTGAGATGCTTCACTTTTCCTCATGCACTGGACACAAAGTTTAGAGACCTAATCTGGCTGAGAAATCCATTCTAATAGACTTTGTGATTAGGTGAATACTTGAGCTTCTTTTGAGCCCTCTTACCTGGCAGTGGTTTGGAGCAAAGGTTGTTTTGCATTCATCTACGGTCCAACAGAACACTCCAAGCTCCAGTGAAATTCCACGGTTGTCTTCCAGAGTAAAGGTATCCTAGGATACCTGAGTCTCAAACAATGTCTTATTCTTCTGTCATTTTTGTTTGGAGCTCCTCACTACTTTAAAAATTTAATTATGTACATTCTATCAAGATTTTTTACTACTATTAATAATCCACAAAAAAAGACAAGCCTCAAAATTATACTGATTGAAGCATGTTCAAAAGGCTATGCCATCTAGCCTGAGGAATAGTTCTGGGAAGACCTCAGCTAGGTTTGTTAGGTTTGTGTTTGCTAGTTTTTTCCCCATTTAAATTCATGTTACCTGATACATGCCCCTACACGTTACTTCACCCTCTAGAGGCTACTCTGGTACAGAAGTTTGACCCTACAGGAAATATACTTATGTCAACTCTTGCAAAAGTTAAAAGAGCAGAAGCTGTGAAATCTTTTTTGCATTAATCTTTTAATATGAATCCTTTTATATTTAAGACATGTTGACTTTAACTACTCCTACACTAAGTTTCAATACATATCCAAGGAGATCAGCCTGCATTTACACATTTATGTGTTGGTCACACACTGGAGGGAGCTTCCTGGCAGTGAAGTGGGAACTGTGAGGGCAGTCTCAGGCACGAGCCTTCGGCAAGTAGAGGGAAACTGAGCTAAACACATCTCTTTGGTACTCTTCCCACCTGTGAACAGTTAATCACACAGCTAAATTCCACACACTTAAAACAATAGGGGAAAGCTACAATTACAAGAAAATAAACATCTACAATACCGAATCACTGGTTTCTCGAGTGTGCAATAAAGCTTTCCCAAGTTTCCCTCTGACTTCCCTGAGGACCATGCAAAGGTTGTTGGTAACTTTCATTATCTGTAAGTGGATGTAATCCGTTGTCACAATTTACTGTGTCCCAGGTCTCTGCAGCACATCCTGCAAGAGGAAATCTCCTGTCCAAGCCAAAGATCTGCTCCTTTTTGGCCACTCTCAACTCCCCAATCACAGACAGGTGTCAGCTGCAGGGAGTTTTTTCTCCCATATTTTGTCTGCTCCATAGGAAGACTACATACAGCAACCAAAATATGCACAACATCTAAAATTTTTTTGGAAATTAATACAACCATTATATAAAGCTGCTGATTAAAATGAGGCCACCTATGTCACATGCAGAGCTATGGAGCCAGTTTCATATATTAAGGATGTGTGAAAAGAATGTAAGCAAATATGATTGATGTAGAAATCAATTATGTTTGGTTCACAAGTCCCTTTCATCCATGAGATGTTAACAGATACCTCTTCTCCTTCTGGGCTCTTCCCTCCCCTTCTAAATATCACACAGCAGCTGGCATAGATACTATCTTTGTATATAACACATAGAGAGAGCAAATATAAAACAACATCACTAAAGTAAAATCCCATTTCCTTAAAAAAAAAAAAACACAGTGAAACAAGTACATTCCTTTGAAGTAGCTCCATTAGAGTTTCTGCTGGAACGTAGTATCAATCATTTGTGCCCTTTTTAAAACCTAATATCTCCGTGTGAAGCTTTAATCAAAGTACTTGTCAGTTACAGGGGTGAAATTTATTTTGTGGACAGTTTTAACTGTAAAAGACCACTTGCAAACTGAATTGCCTTAGTGACATCCCAAGCTGAACCTACTGATGCTGCATAGTTCTGGAAAGCCACGAGATAGTGGGGAAAAAAAACCAAAAAACAATTAATACTGTAAGCTTGAAGCAAAAAAAACAATTTCTTGCTTAAAATAAGTGGACTAATCCATGGATATCTCACAGTCATGCTACTGAAATTGAGGAAGACTTCAAGTTATTTGAATATTTTCTATTAGATTGTCCCACCTTAATCCTGCCAGAAGAGAACTCCATTAAGAAAAGAATAATAATTATATGTTTCCAAGTAAATGTAAATAGCAATGTACAAGATGGTTCCTATTGGTTTTATTAGCTATTTGCCAAGGCTATCAGTTCCCACGCAAATTATTTTAAATTAATCCAAGTCTATAAAATTAGTTATGCATTCCTCTTTGTACTTTATTTTTTATAATTAAAGGATAAATGTTTGAACATTTCTTAGCCCAACGCCTCTTAAAACAGATATTTCAGAAAAACAACTAAGCCACAAAGCCATACTACTTTGCTTCATTTATATGATGATGAACGTACAGTTAATTCCTCTGTTCTGAAGGGCAGTCTGAATTTGTAATTTATTATGAATAATATGTAAATATAATAGTATTTTCATAAAACCAGCATTATGGAGGATAATTATTTTTTTAAATAGCCCACCTGAAAATCCATTCTGAATACTCTATTTGGCAAAGTGTGCCAATTACTGGAGAATCTCCATGGTGAAAAAAAAAAAAAATCACATTTTAAGTATTGAAAAAGTAAAGGACCTGATTTTTACTTGCAGGAAATTTTTTACCTAACAGAGCTGAACTTTCAAACTATCTTGTGGGTGAAAGTCCATCCATTGCTCACTGACAAACCTCTCCTAGAGAGTTTCAGAAAAAACTATTTTGTGTTAACATAATTGATTTTAAGAGTATGAGACCTGGTGGAGCAATTGTCAACCTCGACAGTAGATGTATAATAGAGATATATCTTCCCTTTTCCTTCATACTGCCTTGACTTCTTAAGTGGTACTGATTCAAGAAGCCCCTAATGGCCAGACCACCCACGCCCAGTGGTTCTGGGCAGAAAATACAGATTAAACCAGATTATAAAGCTCATGTATCATAATAAAGATAGGGATGTTTGTGACCTGTTACTGTTATGAGCACAGCTGACTCAGGTTGAGAAGCATTAGATAATTTTACTGCCAAAAAGTGCAGATTTGAGCAGTGAAAAGCAAACACTAAACCATCTCTCCTTCCCCATCTCCCAGGCTTAGCTTCCATCCTTGCCTCCAGAGTTCTCTCTGGGAGGGGCACAGGACAGCCCTTTGCTAAAGTTGGTGGTTTTCTGCTGCCCTCTCCAGGCTGGATAGTTCTAGTCCATTTAACAACTTTTTATTTCTGATCTCAACTGCTGCCATTATCACAATCTTTTTCTGTTAAAATATATGTCTTTTGAGTTGGAAGAGAATGGAATGGCTTGAAGTATCCAAGATCTGGCTATGTCATGCATTAAATAGCAGTATTCTTTTATTGTCCCTCTCCTCACGACTTCTATTTAATTCACGTTTTTGATATTTTCTGAGGGCAGTTATTTTGTGCCAGCAGCTGTTGCACCTCCATGGTTTTGTTCTTCAGTAGTACAACCCCTGTCTCTATAGGTGAGGTCAGGGCTGTTCTTTTCACACTTTCATTGTTTTACTTCATCTACACTGAATTCTATTTAAAATGTTTTTCCTGTAACTGCTTAGTTCAGCTCTTTGTTGAGGGTCTGTCCTGCCATTGTCAGCAAACCTTGCAAGGCCATCCATCACCATGTTGGCCAGCAGAGATTTCAGTTCCTGGTGTCTTCCCTGGCTGCAAAGTCAGAGACAGTAACACTTTTTATTATCCTGTTGCTTTTCTATCTGAATTTTTGGTGTATTTGCGGGCAAATACACTTAAACTCCCCTCTAGACCAAAGAATCTCATGGAAACCACAAGCTATTCTATGAGCCTGCACAGGAGAACTTTGGTTTTGATCAAATCTAGTGTGAAAACAAAACAAAACAAAACAACAAGGAAAAACAAACAAATAAACAAACAAAATTGATGTATGCAGGATAAAGGTGGTAAAATCTGAGCAAAAGATGTAGCTCCTTTTTAGAAATATCACATCTTTCTGTGTGGAGCAAGCATGATTACAGGGCATGCAGTAACACTTACAAAAATGCCACTGACTGACACCACCACTTGTATCCCTGTGTGTGAGCATCATGAATATCTCACACTATCTTCCAGCTTATCATTACACTTCTATCACTGTCACATACAAGAAAAAAATAAGTATTCTATACTCATACACAGAGAAAACAAATCCAGAATTAATCATATTGCCTTTTCTGAGTTACCTAATCCTCAGCATCAGAATTATATATCAGTCTTACAGAATATTTTACTATTTGCCTCTTCATAATACCCAGCTTTCTTCTGAGGAATGTCTTCAATCTATTAAAGGATTACTGGCTTTGTGCAAAACATAAAATAAAATAGCTAGAGAGTAATCACTCTTTTCAAGGTCTTGACATGATGGCCTCTGACTTTGGATATCATGTCAGACACTGGATAAGAAAAAAAAAACACAGAAGTTAAAACCTATTTTAAAGAAGTTAAAACCTCTTCATCAGTTTCATTACAAAGAAACTTAGAATTCTTACTATGTCATTAGGACTCTGATGATCCACTGAATGAGTGAAAGCAAAGGGATAGAGAGAGAAGCCAGCCAAGAAATTTTTTATGAAAGATCTCCATACACTGGCAGAAAACTACTTAAGGTTTGCACTCCAGCTCACACAATTCACTTTGGGATAATGAAAAGTGTGACTATTTTACTTAGTAACTGCTAGCAATAATCTAGTTTAAGAATATTTGTGTCTTTCTTAGTTTTTTTTTTTTTGCTTTGAGTATTCTGCCTGGCAGTTCTAATGCTGTCTGTATCATGAAAGAGCAGACAACCAACACCTTGGTCCACATAATAAGAAGACAGTTTCTATTTAAGGGGTTGGATATCCCTAATTCCTTTCTGCAAGATCCTATACATCACAACTATGAATGGAGAGGGCGAAAGAATAAAACTGAAGGATGGCAGCTTTTCATACTCTTTTAATGAGATTTTGGCTCAAACCATTAGAAGAGCATTATTTTTTTCGTGAAATCAGAGTTCTAGCATAACATATTTTGAGCTATTGATATAAATTAAATATGTTTCACCCCATTTCCTATTACATGAACCAGTACATATACCCAGAGACAGAAAGACAGCTGGAAATCTATGATCCCTCTTCAAAATTCCCTTTAATATCCCACCTCAGGACAGTACTTGCTCACTGATCCAAAGAACCTGGGTAGTTACGATTTGGTAGCCTTAAGTGTGAGGTACAGAGAGAGAAGAGAAATAAAACTAAGAGGCAAAATCACTCTCCCAGCTCTTTCTGATTGTGCACGTTACAGAATCTCCTTCTTAAATTATTCTTAAAATAAAAGATTGCTTGTAAGACTGTCCAGTTAAAAATAGAAAGGAAAGAAAAATATCATCTGAGAAAATGGCACTCACTTCCCTCTGCTTGATTATTGCAGCTGATTGTTTTACACTGCAAAGTACCACTCAAATGGGAAGTGTTAAACTGGATTCTGGTATTTTAACAGAGTTCACACCCTTGCAACTCCTGCTCAAGCTACAACTGACCTGGACCTTCTCTGGCTTGAACTGCTTACTCAAATCATCAAATAAGCCCTGACCTGGATCAGTTGCAAAGTGCAACAGGAAGAAATGGAAAGCCAGATGAGGAGAAAGAGAATACTGCCTCCTGACCTTTGAAAAATTAATTCCTGTTGATCCACTGACTGGTGAGAAAAGAAAAGAAGGCTTAGGTCAGGGGTTCTGCTCTTGGGGGGATATCTATAAGAAGGAAAATTGAGTCATTCTGGGTGAGAAATGTCTGGAATTCATAGAGGAAAAAAAAGAAAATAATGAAAAATATATCTAAAGACATGAAGGTAAATCAACTGCCTTTGTCTCACTTTTCATAAAAATTGTATTGTTACAGGTGAAATTGACCCTCCAACTGTTGTAGGTTGCACACTTATACTGAAAATTTGGGGAATTTTAACTTTCTTAAACATCAGAGAGCAATTTCTCTAGTCTTGGCTCAGCAGTCACACACAATCTCATCTTTCTTCATCCCATTGTGTAGCACTGTATACTGAAAGAAGGAAATTGGTGCATACAAGATTGAATTCTCTTTTCCTCTGCTTTCTAAAGAAGCATTTAGTGGTAACATTGTGCAGGTTTACTGTGAAGAATCACAAAAGTGTGCAGTGTGCCCCTCCTGTCTCAAGTGTCAGATCTTTCTTTCAAACCTACCTACACCAGCCTGTCAGGCAGACTTTGTACGTGGCAGCTGCTTGCTGATGATGCTGGAGGTGACATGAGGGAGCAGGGTGAGCTGCAGATGATTAATCCATTTCCATACACAGCTATTCTAAACAAGAAGCCAAGATGAACACACTTCAAGTCAGGAAAAGAATGCCTTCTTCAAGATTATATTAAAGCCCTCAATAGAGCATGGCTTGCAGGATGAGCAGGAGAACCAAAATGATTTCCCAGTAGAAATCGTTGCACCTGTGCTCATGTGAATGCTCAGACTTTAGCACAGGAAAAGCAACTCAGAAAAAAGAGAGTTCACCAACCTCTTCAGGTTTAGATGACTGCCAAGAAAAACTCTTGGATACCCCAAAGGTTTCAACCATTGTATCTACAGTGATGTTTAAGCATATATATGTCATAGAATCAAAGAATGGTTTGGGTTGGAAGGGACCTTAAAGTTCATCCAGTTCCACACCCTGCCATGGGCAGAGACATTTACCATCCCAGGCTGCTCCAAACCCTGTCCAGCCTGGCCTTGGACGCTTCCAGGAATGCAGGGGCAGTCTCAGCTATTCTGGGCACTCTATGCCAAGGCCTCACCACCCTCACAAGGAAGAATTTCTTCCTAACATCTATTTCTTCCTAACTTATATATTAGTACAATATAATTAAATGAAATTTCCTGGCTTCCACAAGTTTGTGGTTCACCAAGGGAAGTTCTCTATTTTTCTGCTGTGAACCCATGCAGCCTTGCAAGTAATTTCAAGTCAGCTACTTATGACTGCAGTAATGCTGGTACATCAAAAATCAATATGTAGTCCTAACTTGTTTTTTCCTTATGCAGTTGTAATGACAGCACCTCAGAAACAGGCTTCACAAAATTATCTGATTGGCACCAGTTGTCCTAAGAGCTGCATTTTCTGCACTTTCAAGGCTTTGTTGTTTTCACCATATTTTCCTCCTCATGATGAAACCACAGCTCTATTTAGTATTCATCTCCTCTGATGACTCCTGCACCTCGTTGTGAAAAGCTCTCTGAATGTGTACAGCTGTTCATTTCAACTTTTTTTCTTCTCAGTGACACTGGAAGGAAAAGCTCAGTGTACAGAACAGCACGTACCATAACTAAAAACAAAAAAGAAAAGCACAAGAATTTTGTTCGTGCAAAGCTCTTTGCTCCCCTGAGTGTTTCTTGCATTGTCAGAATTATGTATTGCTCGAAGCTGGCCTCAAAATGAGAGCAAAGAACACTTTGATAAATGGACTGTAAGAGGCTGTCCAGTCACACTGCCACTTTTGCAGCAAAGCAGAATAATTTTTTTTCAAGTGTCTGAATGAGAATTTTTTTCAAGTATCTGATTCCAAAATCAAGAAAAAAACTGTCTCTCATAGGGCTTGCCATGCTGTCCAGTGAACAGGCCTTAATGATTAGGATCAAACACAGACAATTATATATGTATATCTTTGGAATAGAAGAAAAACTTGTTCTTGCCCTTTTCACGCACCAGCCCTTCTTGGGTTTTGTTGGGTTTTGGGTCTGTTTGGTTTGAGTTTGGTTTTTGTGTTGTTGTTGTTGTTGCTGTTTTGGTTTGGTTTTTTTTGTTTGGGTTGGGTTTTTTTGTTTTGTTTTTTTTTTTTTTTTGTTTGTGTGCTTTCACTTTTTTCAATGACTTGGGACAGGGAAAGCAGCTGACATAAAACTCTGACTTTTATTTAAGGCATTTCACAGTACAATTTAGTATTTCCAATTGTTGATTTTTTGGAAAATGGAAGATCTTAGGAAACATTCAACACTAAGTACATCTGGTTGGTGCTCCTCAACACTGAGCTGCCAAGCCAGAAAAGGCAATCAGTTTAACAACTGTCCTTTCCTATTTGTACAACATACTGATGGGCACACAGTATTAATTCTTCATGAATTCACATTTTTGTTTTCCATGGTCAAGTTTCTTGGGTTCTCTGCATGAAATGATTATCACTTTCCAGACTTTTACCTAGCTGGAAAGAGCTGCATGATTTTGTAGTGTTCAGAAATAGGGAATGTAAGCCATTAAGTGTTTGGATTTTCATGTGCACATACAGAGACAAGGATCAGAGCAGAAAACAGCCAAATCAGCAGCAACATTATTATTTCTCCTTGGTTTAGAACAGTGTTTAAACAAGAGGGTGTTTGTGGTGCTTTCAACTACAGCTCCATTCTGATCCAGGACTGTGGATCAGATGATCCACACGTGTGAATGAAAGGTCTGGGCACAAGCTGAAACATGGGAGGTGTTGTCTGAACATCAGGAAAAGCTGTGCAGGTGACCAAGCACCGGCACAGATCACTCGGATTGGATGTGAAGACTCCAATATTTGGAGTTATTCAAAAGCCATCTAAATGTGATCAACGGCAGCCTCCCAGAGGTGACTTTGCTTGAGCAGGTGGTTGGACCAGGTGTCTTCCAGAGGTTGCTTCCAACCTCATCCATGCTATGGATTTGTGGGTTTGTGACTCTGCAGTCTGAGTTTTACAATAAAACAGGTAAATTCAGGTAAACATGAACAATTCTCTGAGTAGTTTCATTACTGCCCTTGACCTAATTGTTGTGGATTAGGCACTAGGGGACAAAGTGAGTACAGTTGTGTAAAAACGTTCTAATGAAGACCAGGTTCACTAAGTCTGTCTTTTGTTAGTAAGTACCATTGGTACTTACTTATAAGTACCAATTTGTCCTAGTACATGTAAGTACCATTTTTTCCTAGTGGGAAAATTACTTCAGATACCACAAAAAAAAAAATTGTGATCTCTCTAAATAGACTAGCTCTCTTGTAACAGCAGTCTGCAGATAGAAGTAGAAGAATTTTCTAATTATAACAACAATATTTTTTAAAACTGCAAAATTTTATGACAAGTGTAATTCAGAATAATTATCTTAGTAATGCTTAGTACCTTAAGCATTTGCTGATTAAGCACAAAACAAGCTTCATACAGCGAAAGAGAAATATGCATAATCTGGCAATAACTTCATAGGAGATAAAAAGATAAAACAATCTTTTATAATACTGCTGTGGTGTAACTCCAGTCAGAAAGTACCGTGCTCATTCACACACACATCTGCCCATGGGTTGAGAAGTGGAAAAAAGGTAAATTCTGTGGGTCAAGATAAGAGAAGTTGAACAATTTAATAATGGAAGGAAAATGAACCAAGAAGAGCAGCAATATCATGTAATGAACAAAGAGACAACAAAAAGAGAGAAATAAAACCCAAAAACCACAAGTGACACACAATACAATTGCTCAGCACCTGCTGACAGGTGAAAAATGAAAATTCAAACCAGGAAGTTAAAATATGAAGATTTTCAGGTACAAAGGATAAACTACCAATTTTAAAAGAAAATAAAACTTTGCAAATAAATAGACTGTGCTATATCCCTCCAGTAGCCTGCTCCACTGCCAAACATGCTTGAAAAGCAAGCAGGCTAATCCAGTTTTTTGGGTTTTTTCAGTAATGTTATATTTACATTCTGTAGTTTTTATACACTTTCTTCTTATAACCAAAATCAAAACAGGCGTGTAATTTTAGTTTAGCTTTTTTTTGGGTACTGACATAAAGCAAATGGTAGGGCTGAGGAGTAATGTGCTCTCTTGATATGCAAGTGGTGATATAGAGCCAGAAAAATAGCTAAGAATAAAAACCCAGAGTAAGCAGAAAAAAAAAAAAACTCATATTAAAACTGAAATTGGGACACTTCTTAGGAAGCAAAATTGTCTATTTCTAAGACAATAAGCTCTCAGCACAGAACTTAGGTTATTTTTTCGTGATGTCTAAATGACTAAAAGAAAGTCATTTTTAGGAGCAATCTACAAAAATTTCAATATTTTGGTCTGATTTTGGAGCACAGAGGAACATTCAGCAAGCAGTTTACGGTTCCATATCTAGAACTTCTTCAAGTGGAATGAAGAACAAAGCACTCCTTAACAGCAGGTGCTGTATCATGAACTCAGCAGGGGCAAACATCTTCTCCTATTAAAATTAAGCATTGTTCCATCAATCAAATGCAACTCTCCCATTTATTTCCACAGAAGATAATACATCACTTGCACACAGATGATAAAAAAAAAAATCATTTACAATTTGCTGGAATCCATATGGAACATAAGAAAGGTGCCCGCTCGCTATTCTGTGTACCAGCCACTATCTAGGCTCAAAACCAGTTATTTCTTAATGAAAGTGAATTAATACTTTGTTTGTAGGTTGCATTAGTGAAAGGCTCTGCTATTTATGAGTAGTCAGAGGGAAGAGATTTGAACACAGGCTGTATTATAGCAGAGTTAGCACCAAGATGGTATCAACAGACACATCATGAGAAGTTTGAAATCAGAAGATGAAAAAACTGCAGATGACCTCAAGTTAATGAAAGAAGTAGTTAAGTTTGGGAGGAAGGTCCTTGTGCTTGTTTTTTGGTGCTTTTTTCACTCTTTTTTCATTATTGTTTTACTGTATTTTGGTATTTTTGTGCCATTCACTGCATTTATCAGACTGAGTAGTTCTCATGACTCGTTAACAGAGCTATTCTGTCTTTCACAACACAGTAAATAAAAGAAAAACTAAAATTCCAATTTTGAAAGGAAACTAAAGAATGACCAAACAAGAACAACTGAAATTTTAATCAGTCTTCTATGACAGGATTAATTTTTTTTTCTGAGTTAGACTTCTGTTTGTCAGCAATCTGATATTTTTTCTATGGCAGGTTAAGAAATAAAAATAAAAATATAGAATACTGTCAGAGGCTCTAGTTCCAAACTACCTTGTGGGCCCACGGGTCTCTACTTCTTTTGAGAAATATTGGAGTATTTATACATTTATTTTAAGAGAGTAATCTCTTTATAACTGATGGCTCTGTTTCAAAAGTATTTCACTATTATGCTACATTATGGATGGTTTCCTGCAAAATGCATGTTAATCTGCAAAACATTTGTGGTGTGAAAACTTTGTGATTAATCCATCACTTTAATACTAACCTATTTCTTAATAGTATTGTGTGCTGGAATAGAATTATAGGCAGCTATGTTTCATTATCTAACTGAGGTTTAATTATCTTACTATCTAATGACTTAATTATTGCAGGCACAATTGCAATAATCAGTAAGCAGTTAAAAAAAAATTTATTACCATTTGCAGAATCACATCCAAGTGCCTACATTTCAGAAGCACATTCACCATCTCAGAAATCAACCCTTTGCACAGTTCAGAAGTCTTCTTAGTGTAAATTACCAAAGAATAAACCCAAAAATCCTACCTAAGTTTGCTTATTATGCTTTTCTTGTAGGTGTCTGGAGTATGGCACTAGCAGACGCTGTTTTTGTCTCCTCCAAGGAAATTAATCCTACAAGTCTCTTCTTAAGGTGGAACTTAGGCCTTTAGGTCCAGGAAAGTACTTAAATTCCAACTTTAAACTAAGCATACAGAAAAACAAACATTCAAGGCCTAACCTGGATTGTACATAATTCAGATATTTGAATCCACAGGTTTTGGGGAGCAACTCAATCAGATGCAAAACTGGAGGCCTTTCTAAGTGCTCTTTGTGTTTCTGAACTTGCCTTAGAACCATCCTTGATTGGTATAATATTAGAAAAAGGGGGTTGATGCTTGTACTTTCCATTAAAAAAAAAAATCAGTGACAAAACAAAGGCCACATCAAAACAAAGAAAAGCAAACATTTCCTCTGTACCATATTTACAGTAGTCTGGATGCCATCAGATAATAAATCATTAAATTTCCTGGGACTTATTTAAATCCCATCAGCAGACACTTCTCAAATTCCAGCAAATTGTGATTGAGTTGAACATAGAAGAAAAATGAAAACTTTACATTATGCAGACATTATAAGACAACAGTTCTAACTGACTGAAGAACAACTGCAGACAGCTTGGAAGCAGCTGTTCATTAGAGTGAATTAAGAAACTGAAATATTTCAGTGAGAGAAGCATCCTTCCCTACAAGCACAGCCATTTTGTGTGCGATTTTAATGCAGACTAATCATGAGTGTAGGGCTGTGAGAATGTAATTGCATCAAAGGCAGAAGGTATAAGTTTAAAAGTCTTCAGTATGCTTTCAAACATTAAATCTATTCTGTAGACTCCATTTCCTTCCATCACTCTTATTTATAAGTATAAGTTGATCTATGGAAGCAGAGCCCACATTACTCAAGCTGCTTCAAAGTACCTCACCACAATGCAGATAGAAGAGCTACTGTTTATAAAAGGGATTAAGTGCAAGACATCAAAAGTGTCAATGAATTTGATGTCTATGAGTTGTTTGAAAGGAATCATCACACTTAAGACACTTCTGAATCTTTCCTATGCTTCATGAGATTACAAAAAGAGCACAAGATGCCGCCCATGATCTCTGTTGTAGACTTTGATTGTTTTCCATTGAGATACACAGTCCTGAAGAATATTGATTGTGCACATTTCATTGATATTGTACCATTTTCTTGTCAGATAAATCTGAAAGTCACTGTTTATTTTACATGCCCTCTGCTAGGCAGAACAGGACTATACTGACCAGCACAAACATTTGCAAATAAAAATGTTCCTTAAAAAAAACCATTAACAGCAATTCTGATTTGTGTCAGAGTAGAATAGAGCAGAATCCAAACTGCATTTCATCCAGGATAAGACCATGCATATCATCACCCTGTTAGATATCATCATGTTGCTATAAAAGTTAAAAGAGTTGGAGGTCAGGGTACTATGGCAAACAATAATCTAAAATATGTCAGAAGAATAGGTGGAGGGAAAACATTTTCAGAGAAATACATTGGGCATGTACTATCCTTCAGAGAGTGTTAATTAAAACAATTCCTGTAACAGAAATGTATGTTTTTAAATGCTGGGGACAGGAAGTGCTTGTTGTTCAAATTGAGTCAGTCATTCTTAAAGGACTAAGAATGGCTGTAGGAGTAGACATTTGGGAGATATCCTTGGAGAACAAGCACTTAAACTCATCACCCCTATTTGGCGCTTACACACTATTCCCAGCATTAACAGGATCTATAGGCAGTTCAAATTTGTGGCCTTAGATATTACTTCCAAACTCTTGGGTTTCCCAGGAGAGTTGATCACTACATCACTGTTGACTGCGTACCAGGAGAAACACTCTTTGTGATCATCTGATGTCTGCAGAGTCTGAAATTCTATACTTCCATTAAAGGCATAACTTCAAGAAAATTGGCAGACTTCTATTTGCTTGGATTGTGAATTATCTTCATGGTTTCCACTATTTCTAAAGTTACTCATCCATTATAAATAATTTTATGGCTGTAAAGTTAATGTGTTGCTGAATCAGCCTGCCATTCCTGTGCTACTTGATCTGAACTCAGGGTGATGGATGCTGTCCTCAGAACCTGCCAAATGAACTGCAGCCTTGTTATTCCCCATCCCTCACAACAACAGGATGATTCTTCAGGAGGAGAGTCAGAGAATCATCTTCAACATGTGCAAGTCTCTCTACAAGCAGCAATATGGTCTGTGTTCAAGTGATCTGGCTCTAGAGGAATGATCACCATCACTCAAACCTCCTTTCTGCGAGTTTTGGGAGAGGCAGGTTTGCACCAGGGGTAACTGAGCTGTGTGATGAGTGGTGTGGAGCCCCTGGTGCCATGGACACTTTTCCAGCCCCTGGCAGGTGGTCACCTGCAGCCTTGGGAGCACCACTGAGCATTGCCAGCCCCAGCAGCCATGCCCTGAACCAAATACAACTGATATTTAACCAAATCACTCTTTTAAGGGAGAAAGAAGGAGACGGGGGGGGAAAAAAGGGTTATGATGAGACCATGACAGAACAAAACATACATTTAATCCTAATTTCAGGGAAGTCTTAGTAAAGTGTTCTCAGCATCTTCGTCATTATATCACTGCTTCTCCTCTTAAAGTTCTCACACTTCCAGAGTTCCTTGCTGTCTCCTTAATTTTGGGAGAAGACTGTTTAAAATAGCAAATACTTACATTGATGGATGAATTTGGCAGGAAATCTGAAAGACACCTGTTTCATAAAGTCTCATTTAAACATGACAATTAAAAAATGCTATTTCCCTCCTGTCTGCTTTTATTTTGATAAGTTATCTGTAACCATGCAGGGAAAGGTGTTAATTATTCCCCATTTTTGGTTGGGCAGCATTTCTTTTCATGGGCCAGTAGCTGTTTCTTACAATAACTCATAAGGTAATTAACCTATTATAGCTTTTTTCGTACAGTAAGTGTTGTTGCATCAATCTTACTTTTTACATTTTTTAAGTTTGTTACACTTCCTGCAGTCTCCCATAAGAAAAACAAAAACAAACCCCAAACAAAAATAAAAATAAAAAAGATAAAATAAAATAAAATAAAATAAAATAAAATAAAATAAAATAA
>QUSF01000036.1:5384183-5430837 GCA_003676055.1 Chloebia gouldiae | reverse complement strand
AAATAAAATAAAATAAAATAAAATAAAATAAAATAAAATAAAACAACCAAACAAAAAATACAATAATAAACAGAACTAACCCCCAAGGCTGATTACATTCATAACAGTTCACAACCTCTACTTCACCTCTCCAAAAGTGATCTTTGTTATTGGACAAAAGTATACAACTCAGCTTACAAAATTAGGCTTTTGCTAAAATGTATTGAATCCAAAGTCCTTTTACTTCCCAATGCCTCTCTAAGTAGATCACACATAGGAAACGCAAGGCCTGTGAACAGGCTCATTTGTAAGGAAGTATTCTACTGACTTTGACAAATACTCTGTATATTTTTCTTTTGGCCTCTCCATGAAAAATTGTTACACCAGACCAAGGTAAAAAAATGTGAAGAAAACATAGTTTGTAGTATAAGGCTGTAAGATTGTTACTGAAGTTATCAATCATCATGACCTAAAGTCATCACTTGGGACTGAAGAATAAAAGCACTTTATTTTCTGTTACACCATTTTCCCTTCTTCCCATGTATTTTCTGGAACAGTCTTCTGGGATGGTACTCCTGCAATTATGTGAGGCATTAATTCCTGGGCCTGGAAATACTTTCATCAGGGTGAAAGCATCCCTCAGAATCTTATCCCACCAATGTCAGCACCAAAGTAAAGAGATTCACCATTAATTAGACCCATTCCTGTTCTCATGCCCAGCTTGACATGCTGCACCACACAAATGCTACTATCATGTAGAGGATAAAAATTTGGCAGTGGAGCAGGAGCCCCAGTGCTTCACCTTGATCCTGACAACAGACTGAAAGTCTAAGTCTACATTTCTTTTGCTTATCACAAACATGTACAAACGTTCCCTCAAAATGCTGGACTAAGCATCACTGGGGATGTGAGACTCAAATTCACTTTTTTACCTGATCAGTTTTTCATGGTTTTCACTGCTTCAGCAGGAGCAATGGATCAAGAGGCTCCTTCTCCCTGTCCCAAGCTTAATCCCCAAGTGACTTTGCCTATAAGATTCCATTCACCATGATTTATGGTACAGAATGGCAAGCCAGAAAACATATTAATTTTTTTACAGTTGCTGCTCTGTGCTTTAAGTAAAAGTGCAATGTAAAGCTTAACTTTTTACAGCATAAAACTTCTGCATTCTGTGCAGGTACTGTCTGTGTTGCTGCAGGGCTCTTATACTTTTAAATATTTTTTGTGGTAATACTAACAAACACAATGCATCTTTAAAGCCAAAACCCTCCTTATTTTACCTGAGATGCACTAATGCTACAATTCAGGAACTAGTTTCAAGGAATTCAGTACAGAAATAACTATTTAGTAGATTCACATGTAAGCTCGTGGAAACTTTTGGAAAAGTAGGCACCTGAAGCAATCTTTTACTGACTACCAAACTAGCAGATTGCTCTCACTGTCTGTACTGCTAAGTATCTACCAAATCGTAATATGTAGCATGAAAAGCAGAATCTGGGTAAGAATGGTGGCTGGAGTTGTAACCCTGAAGCCTCAGGTCACAGCAGAACACAAAGGATGATCAATGAACAAACTGAGACCTTCTCACATTGCATGGAAGGAGCAGAAAAGCACTATTTTGATAATTAAATGTGATGTCTTAAAGTGCTGCAATAATTTTATAGGTAAGTCTGTGACCATGGTGGATTTTTGCTGTCAGTGAAGAAAGCCTATTCTCATTGGTTTGGTTTTATACTTAAAAATATTTTACTAATTTCTTATCAAAACAATCAAATAAGCAAATAAAAAGGTCTCATGCTATTCTCTCCACCCCTACAGGAAAAAAGAAATACCAGAAAAACCCAAACTCTAACAATGCTAATTCTCAAAAGTATTCAAGCCCTCATCTTGGGAAGAATGAAAAAAATATAAAGCAAGGCAGCAAACTAGGATCTCATGTGTACAAAACAAGAAGTATCTGGGACTTGAAAAAGACCTCATGATAAACACACCAAAACACTAGGGTGGAAAGATGGGGTATGATGAGTGTATTTCATGTGACAATCACACCCCTGGCAATTATGCTGTAAAATGTTGTCACTTTCCAGGTGCTGGAAGAAATGTAAGCTTTGGAGCAGACAGAGTTGCAAACCTTTTGAGCAAGGGAGGGTGAGGGGACACAGAGTATGGTACTGGTAAGAATATTAAATACATCAGGTCTGGGAGTATTTTAAAACTATATTTGTGTTATGCACATAGCAAATCCCCAAGCTGCACCCTAAGCATCAAAATCTTCCCTCAGACCTCTTCTTGCAGAAATGTGTATAAAAGAGACTATTTTGTCTTAAGCCACACAAATCTCACTTGCTAAGGAAAGGGCTGCAAATCCATGGTTATTAGTTACAATATAGAAGAAATTTTGCAAAGATGGATTTTGAATTGAACCCCTTTTGCTCATGAAGCCATATCAAGTTCTTGATTTCCTGCAAAGAAAAAATCTTCTGTGATTCTGTGACTCGCTGCTGAGTATCTGCTTGGATTGAGAGTAGAGTTTACTCCAGTAGTTTCAACAAACATTTCACAGCCTTCTTCAAAGCAGAACACATATCATATACATACTTAAAGATTTCTGCATATCAAGCTGAGACTTCAAAGTTCCTTTTAGGAATACAAATTTCTTTTTCTTGATGCCAAGTTCTGTGTGTGTGTGTGTGTGTGTGTGGCGGTGGAGGTGGATGAACAGGAGTCCAGTATAAAGCGTATTGTGGCTTTAATATTGATGCTTTTAGCTAGAATGCTTTGCATCTTCTATTCATAAATAAAAATATACTGCTTTTTCAACAGAAACAAATAATTAACTTTTTTATAGCAGCTTTTTGTGTGTTTCTAGTTTTCACACAAATCTCAGGATCCTAATTTATTATCCACATTGAAGAAATTCACATCTGAATGCCATTTTTCTTCCTGCTACTTCCCCTTCACTGAGCATCAGTCACAGACACATTTCCTCTGCATCAGGTCAGAATATCAGGCCTCAAGGTCAGCTGCAACACACATTTCTGCTTGCAAGTCAGCTGCTGCCAAAAAGCACCTGTGTGAGTTCAAGGTGTCATTTGCTCCTGGTCTGGAGAGACGTGAGGGCTCCAACAATAGATGGTGCCTCAGACCCTGAAAGGAGCAAATTAAACTTTGTCTCCAAAAAAACTTCCTGTCTGTTCTCCATTTATTACCATTTATGATACACCAGCACACAGAAAAGCCAAGCAAGGCAAATTTTTTCACAGAAGTGTTTTACATTCAGTGCTCCAAGTCTGCACCTGAAAGAAATCATACCAGCTATCTTTTCCAAATCAGAGGGACACAGAAAGCAATCAGCCTATGAGAAGTCATGCACAAAAACTTGATCTAGCATGTGTCTCCACTCTGGTAGGTGGGACAATAGTGGCACAGAACAACAAGTATGCTTTTCCACATAGCAATTAATGAAGGGGCTTCACCTTTCTTCAGGAGAAGTCCCAGACCTGCTCATTATTTTCAGTGATGCATTTTCAACCCTACAAATCTGTTTTGAAGAGGGGTCAGGAAAAGAAAGATACTCCAACACTCAAAATATCATTTTAGATGCTATTCTGGAATTATTCCTAAGTGAGGATTAGAAACCCAGAAGGAGCTTAAACAGCTTGGCTTTCCTTACAGAGAAACCTCATCACAGCACGAGTTCTGCAGTATTCAGCAGGATGCTTTCAGAGGCCACAGCTGCATGCAGAGAGGGCTTGTTGCTCCTACAGACTGTTCTCCTAGTCTGTGGAGTCAGAAATCCCTTCTGGGATTTATAACCCTCTTCTGTTTCCCTGACACTATATTCTTAAATTAAGGATGCATTCACCTTGTAGCATTTTCATTCCTATAGACACCTTCATAAGAATTATGGCTTCAGCTAATGTACAAAAAGTTTAAGAGAAGAAAAGGCATCCTGAGCACATAAAAGCAGAGATGGGGATATGGGGTTATTAATAAAAGTTTAAATCCAGGAGAAATTTTACAGGGTGAATGAGATGAAAACCCTCACTCAGGGAGTGTCCTGTAAGCTGGACTACATCTTCCTGATACAGAGATTGATTTAACTAGATGGATCAGGGAAAAAGAAGAGAAAAGAGAGGAAGAAGGTAAACTCCCCAGGTGTTTTAACTTACAGTTAATACCCTGAAGACTCAAAGACTCAGTTACTGATTATTCAAGGTTGGCAAAAAGTCATTGCTGGGAAGGGAGATCCTTTTGCTGACACTCAGGCTGAGCTCCTGGGATGGCTCTGACTGCAGGATTGAGCACAGGAGATCAGCTGAAGCCACGAAAGGGGCAGCCTTTTCCGAAATTTTTTTTACACAGAGGTCACATGAACTCTGTTTTCTGGTGGCTGGATCAGTACAGCAGACAGATCCCATGGGTGGTGACCCTGCAAGGAGGTCTGCAAATAGCTGAGCAGACCAATTATTAAAGTAAGATATGAAAGTAATTTCCTTACTGCTGTTGATGCTTACACATATCAGCTTCTACAGAGGGGAAAATCCATTTTCTCATCCTCTTATTCTTCATGTGCTTCAGACACCTCCTAGTTTACAAAATAAGGTCAACCAATTCAGGATAGTGGCAGACATATGGATACACCTCACACAGTTGCTCTATTACAGCATTTTGCTTTCCTCATTCCGACACCAAGCAGCCGAAATGAAGGGATAAAAAAGGCTGATTGGATGACATAAAATTTTACAGCTCACAAGCCAACATCACAGACTAATGGCAAAAGCTTCCCTTTTTTCAGCTAAGTTGCTTTGTTTGTCTCTGTCAGCTGGCATCCTGGAAGGGATGTGGGATTGCATGATAAAAATCCTACAGCACAGAGAATTTCACAATCTCGTATTTGTTTTAATAAAAAAGCAATACTAAGAGGTTACAAAGGCAGAGGAAATAGGGGTAACAGGCTTTGTAAAGGCAAAGGGGAGGGATGAACTGATACAGCTGAATCATTGATGGCAATTGGAAAGGAAACAACCAGACCAACTGTGTTTATGATGTATAGGTAACAAAGAAGAAGCTTCAAAAGATTGCTACAGAAGGGGGAAATTAGGTGCTACACTAAGAAGCATGGATAAAGGTAGAGAAGATGCAGAATTAGAGGCTTTTCCCTTTAGCCTCATGAGTCATATATTACTGTGGAGTTTCATTTTAGTTAAATGGCATGCTCTGTCTCGTCCCTTGAAACTGTATGCTTTATTCCAAGCCTGTAATCCTCCCCGAAGTATCCTGTGTCTGTAATCCCATTGGCCCAAATTTTATCCCGCACCCACTTGGAATCTCCCTGTTAAGTGTGCCGGTGGGATGAAACTCTCTCTCTGAGCCAGCTCTCTTGGCCGGTGCTCTCTCAGCCCCTCTCTCCCCCTCCCCTTTCCCCCTTCTCCTTCCCCCTTCCCTCCCTCAGAACCCATGCTGCTTCCCGGGGGTGGGACCCCCAATAAACCCTCCTCTAATGAGCACCCTGAGAAGCCGTGTGGAGTCTCCTTGCCTGCCCGCTGCTGCCAGGGAACTCACAGCTTGGGGAATATTTCCCTAGACCAGCCAGGGCAATACACAGGACCAGAGAGGCAAATACATTTAATTCGCTGCTGCTGGTTACAAAGTGGTTCTAGCACTCCCTAGAGCAAAAAAAAAAAAAAAAAAAGTGTGTTTGGTTCTACTCTGTCTCCAAATCAGTAAGTTATATGAAGCAGGTATATTGTTTGACATAGCAGTAAGTGAAAGCCAAGCTTTTATGCACAGATACACTTCTGTAACCCCCTGGACCTGATTCAAATTGATTCACATGCCACATACTTTTCCTTTTGTAAAGCAGCTGCAAGAAACTCACCACTTTAACTGGAGTTAAAAATAACTCCAGCAGACATGGGCTGCAGAAACAAATTACTCCTCTCTCCCCACTGAGACCTGCCTGCTTGAAGCAGTAAATATTAAATGTATCAGGACACTAAGAGACATTTCTGCAACTCAGATTAAAAATTAAGTCTGTTCCCAATATAATGAGTTTCCTGGTAAGGCCTGGACTTTCTACTAATGCACTTGGAGCAGTTGAAAACTGAAGTGCTGTTTCAAGGTGGCAAGCAGGTGTAATCATGCCACAAAAACTCATGTGTTCATTTACTGCAAAGACACCTGTGCTTCACAATCCAAAAGAATGAGCCAGGGGATTTTTCATCATGAAATATCAGTTGTACAGTTATAATCTCTGCAGAAAAGTGAAGGGTTGCCTTTGCAATGGCTCATAGATTCCTGCATGTCTGATAACCAGACTGCTGGTCTGTCTTCCTAAAAATAATAATACCAAAAATCCCTGCAATCTTTCTTTCCCATGTTCTTCCTTTTGAAAAAACTGAATACATGGGGTGCAGGAAGAAATGGTGAGGACCACTGGGTGAGGACAATGGGACTGTTAACTTGTAAGAGAAAAACTTTTGCAACAGTAAAACTTTTATTTTCTTTCTTGCACTGCTAAGAGAGTTATCCATCATCAGGGTATAAAGAACTAAGCAGATACTGAGCCACATGGGAATTAATTTAAGCACACAAGCACAGTCACATGTTTTTAGAGCACCTGTCTTATCTCATAGTTCTTGACATATATAAATTACCAAATGAAGCATCTGAGAGGCAGTGTGGATTCCACCATGCAGCACAGTCTCAAGGATGAAGATCAGTCTTCTGTTGCTGATTTTGCTTATGGACCCTTTTTTTTTTCTTTTTTTTCTTTACCTTCAAAAAAATTGTGTTTCTTTCTTTGACCAGTGCCATTCATCTCAAAACTGGGAATAACTACGTGTCTCATGGAGAAGATCATTTATTTCAGTGGAATAAGCACTAAAGACAACTTGGACACATTTTGTGAGGAAGTGAAGTTCTTTATAGATATAGTAGGCTAAAAAGGAGGTTTGTGATTGTCTCATTAATATTTTCAGCCCTTGAAGTACTACCATGCCATTAACACCCTTTCTTGGAATAAGGAATCAAAGGCCATAATGGAACCAAGAGTGATCTACTTTCTCCCATCATCATCCCTGAACATTATTCTCAGAGCAAAAATAATATTTTCAATGACTTTTGGCTTCTACAAAGGGGGAGCATTAGTGGGGAGGATTAAAATTTATAGGATGTAGAAGGCAAAGATTTCTCCATATCAGGTATTCATGTGCAACATCTAAGTCCATCACTACCACCACACAGAAAGAAAAAGGTAAGAAAAGGAAATTTTAGGGAAAAAAAAAAAAAGAGGGAAACAAAGAAAAGAAGAATAAAGAGAGAGATGTCTGTATTTCTGCTGGTGTTAGGAACAAAAGGAAACCATCCAGAACTGCACACAATATTCCAGATGAGGCCAGCCCAGCCCAGAGCAGAGCAGGACAATCCCTCCTGGCCCAGCCATCCATGCTGGGCCTGGTGGCCCTGGGTGAGGTATGTTCCTCCTGCCTCAAAGGCACTGCTGGCTCAGACTCAACTTTCCAACCAGGAATCAGGTGCCTTTCTGCAGCACTACTGTTGTTTTAAACCTGAATCAAAGGAATAATGTTGAGGAGGTGAATCTCTCTCTACAGCTTAGTTCACTGTCTCTCTTGCTTAATTAATGGTGTATTCATTTTGTTTGGAGGCATTAGATTCCTTTAGCTGCCTAAAAGGAGTTCAGCATACAAGGACCTTGAATGCTTTGGGTGAGGTTAGTGATGTCCTCTCCTTCAGCATCAGAGACAGGTTTCACTCCACAGGTTTTGGAGTGGAAAGCCAAAGAGCTGCAGCTAAATCTGGTGGGCATTGCTGGGCCATCTCAACAAAAAGCCAGGACCAATTAACCCAGTGGTCAGAGCTGTTCTTTTGCTCAGTAAGAGGACAAAGATAAGCCATCTGCTGAGACTTGTGATTCCTTACTTCCCACTTCATCTTGAGAGTAAATTGGAGCACTGGACAGCAACCCCTGCAATCTACTCCAAAATACAGGGTGGTGCTTAGTTTGGAACTCCAGTTGTGCCTTTTCAGGTGCCTCCAACTGGTTGTTTGCTTCAGGGGCTGTAGCAAGGTTTGGCTGACATTAGAGTATCCCCTGTGCTTGCTTTCTGCTCAAGCCTCAAAGGGAAGGGGCAAACCACAGCAAGGAGTCTATCAGCTCTGTTTCAAACATTTCAAGTGACTTAATTTATGGGGATTTAGGTGGAAAAAGGAAGGAAGACGGATAAGGAGAAAGACTGGCCTCCTAAGCACAAACCTTTACTCCTATCCACACAATCAGGCAATAATTTTGCTGAAAGTCTTTTTGTTGTTGTTGTTATGAATCAAATAAAAAATATACAACACAATGTGTGAACATGCTCTGCAAAAAGTTTTGAGGCACACACAACTTTGGTCAGAGCAGTTTATTTCTGCAATACTCACAGAGAAAAAGCAAAGAGGGACAATCTCTTGAATACCAAAATGAACAAATCCTTCAAGCCAGAAATCAACACAGTCAATGAGTGTCTCCAAATACAAGAAGCCTTCATCTTCATTTGCTGAAATGGAGTTTCTGAAATGAGAATTAGAGTTCACTTTACCATGTGTGTTTCACAGCGCTTGTCATCGTGTTTGCCCATGGGATCCCTTCTGGAGAGGTTTGGGGTATTTTTTTAAGCAAAGCTAGTACTGACAGGAAGCTTTCTACAGAGAACCAGACCATGAAGTCTTAGGATGGGACCTATTTGATTACAATTAGCTGAGTGTGCTGGTTGTTCTTTGTCTGCAGCTGTTGTTGTTCTCTGTGCAGCTGAACCTGTGCTGGTTGTTCTTTGTCTGCAGACATCTCCATGCATGGACTATCCACAGGGGGAAGATAAAGCCTGCAGAGCACAGCAGAGAAGGAGAGAAACTTCTTCCTTCAGATGTCTGCATAACCCACTGTAAAATGTAAAAAAAAAAAAAAAAAAAAAAAAAAGACAAAAAAAAGAAACAAGACAACAGAAGCAAGTAAGAATCAGAACAGACCTCAAGTACAAGTCTTCAGCATTCACTTTATGAGGACAATACACACAACCTAAATATGTTGTGAAAGTCCCAGCAATTGGGCCAACAGCCACATCAAAGGCCATACTCACATTTTCACAGGGCATTAGCAGAATTTTGCTGCAGATCATTGCCAGGTGGGAATATAATTTATTTTTGTCCTATCTCCAGCAGTTTTGTTAACAGTAAAGAAACATTTAGTTCCCTGACTCTCATATAAGCAAAGAAATTTTTATTCTGCCATGTTGTGTTTCCCACTCTATGGCAAGCCATTTAAGAAGTGAAATTTCTTTCAATGGGATGACAACCTAGAGGAGTTCCAGCCAGGTAACCATCAAGACTGGTGAAGAGCAAGATTGTGAAGGATGCTGATAAGGAATATTGGATACAGGTCAGAAGCTGTCTGGAGTTAAGAGTTTATCACTAGTTACTAAATCTTCTGAAGCTTTAGGCTGTAATCTGTGAACTTTCATGCAGATATTTTGAACTTTTGAGCTTTTGTCAATTTCTCTGAAAGAGGGACCCAAGAGATATCTAGAGCTGGAAGATAAGGAAGTTCCAGCTATCAGCAGAAAACATAGCCTCAGAGATAAGATAAAATAAAAATATAGACCATCCAGAGACAACAGAGAGACATGCTGAGCAACAGGAAACCCCCAGACCTCAGTATTATTGGTCTGAACTGCCACTGGAAACTCAGACTACAAGGGGTATAATTGCCCAGGATTTTTTTTTTCAGGCTACCTTCTCAGAGGCACACAGCTTGCGCTCTTTCTGCTGCTGTGCAATTCAAATAAATCACTTGATTGGACTTAAAACCTGAGATTCTGCTATGAGATACCTTGGGAGGATAAGTTTCTTTAAAAGATGCAATAATAACCTCATTAAAAGCAAGAATATGCAAGGTTAGAAATGGTGGGAGGGGGGTGATGGAGGGACCGGGACAAAACAGCATCAAATCACAAATCACAGCAGTTTCTATGTCAAAACTACCTGTTCTTCCTCCTTCCCTCCAAAGTTTTTGAAAAAGCTCATAAACGTCTAAGGACTTTTTTCCTCCACGCCCTGACAAGCACACACAAAGCACAAAAGCCAGGAACCCAGCAAGAACTGTGAGATGACCAAAACATCTGAACTGGGATCAAAATACCAAATAACCAGGACATTAGACACATAGAATCCCTCTCACCTTCTGAGAAGAAGAAAGTGCCAAATCTTTGGTATTTGTACACAGACAAACAGGATACACTGCAAAATTACAGAGAATGCTGCAACAGTCATCATTCTGCTTCAAAGGCAAAATTTCTCAATTTTTAAAGGCTGCTTATGTACTTCTAATGTAAATTATTAAATCTAGAATTATGTTTAACTCCTACTTTGGGAAATTAAGAAAATTCTAATCTGTGTACATAGGTGACCTCCGTTTATTATTTTAGGACTCAAAAAAAAACCCCATGTCACTTTTTTTTTTCTGAATTTAGTTTGGGTCTGTGTTAATACAGTCAGGTTATAATTCAGACTATGTCAGCTGACTGGCAGACACTGACCTTTTTTGACCTCTCACAGCCTAAAGCTTCTACATGCAAACTTACAAGATATTTTTCTTCAGTTTTGCAAGCTCTGGCATTATGCAAGATCTGAATTATGCACGTCCACACCCCCTTTATGAGGAACTTCACCTGTTTTTTGGTTGAAAGGAAAATGAAAATTATTAAGATGCTTTCCATATTTTTGGGTCAGTAATTTTTTTGCAATCAGGATTTTATGATGAAAGAAAAATAATATATTCTTGGAGAAACAAAAGTAAAATAAAAATGCTTCTTTCTATCATGGGACCCCATCAGAACACCAGATGGGCTTCAATGCACATTCTACCATCTCTCAGGATTTGGGGATGGACCATTAAAGAGGTATTAATGGCTCATAGAAAATGTAGAAACAATCCTACTTAGAAATCATTCTACTTATGCATTACACATGCTCTGAATTTCTTTCCCCTTGCACTTTATTACTAAGGACATATGAATTAAAGTTTTTAACCAGTTCATCTGTTCTTCTTCTACTTTCCATCCCTGAGACTCTTCAAAGATGGAGTTACTAGCTGTAGTAGTATGTAATGATGTAGAAAAGACAATTTAATTTCTTATGGGAAAAGGGAGCATAAGAGTGTCAAAAGAATGAACAGATTCTATAATAAAGAGATGCAGAAAAGATATTTTTCTTATATTGGAAAAACATATAACAGTGACATTCAAAACTCATCCAGAGCCCCTGCTGAGAAAAACACTTAACCACATGCTCAACTTCCAAGTGGCTGCTTATGTCCATCAAATTCGGCAGGGTGTGGGTGTCTGTCTGGAGCTCCCCAGCTGGTTAAATCACTGCTCAGCAGGGTAAACCACTCACTCAGGGCTTAAGAGGACTATTCTTAAGACATTCACTGACTTCAGACACTAGGACTCTACAGTTCTCAGTGGCAATGTTCTAAAATCTTATTACATAATATATTCCTCAGAGTATTGTTTTTAATAAATTAATCAGCAGTCCTTTACAAAATCATTTTCTGAATTACACACCAATATTAGCCAGATGCCCAAGGCTTGAAATATGTTAGAGAAGAAAAGAAAACAATTCCCAAAAGGATTTGCTGCCCCTATATGCTAGCTCAACTATGAAAAAAAAGATATATTCTGGAAATGGATGTCCATTAAAACGCACTAATTCACTTGTATCTCCTGTAAAATAACCAGCAATAATTCTTACCTTTCAGTGTTCTCAAAAAATTTTTCATCAATTTCTCCTGTCACCTAATCAGAGAAATTAGAAGTTTTGTGTTAATGCAAGGTAGCCTTTTCAGCTTGCTAATAACATTTTGTGCAACAGAAGGTGTCTTTCTCTTAGGATACAGTGTTCCTCTTTCCTCAAAGATCCAAATTTAGCAGATTAATCCTGACCCCCACACATCATATTACTGTGGTCATTATTTCTACAGAATTTATCAATTGATAATATAGCCTGTTCAACACTTCATCCATTCATGGGATGGATCCCATCTGGAACCCCAAACTCATGCCTGCCTGAAACTGTTCTTAAAGAAAAATTCCTAAGGGATCTGCATCTAAATTTCATAAAGTTTGTCTCAAGCTACAGGAGCTCATCATCACAATCTTTATAACAGAAGCTTACAGAATATTCAGATGAGAAGAGATTTTGAAATTACTGTTTTGCATTACTTATTTAAATGCCATTCCTGCATAAACATTCAACTAGCTTATTTAGAAACTGCCATTACCACCATCATGGTGCTGAAAGATGTATCTCAATGCAAATACTGTAACAGTGAAGAACTAATTCTGTTACCATAAAAGCCTATTAAAAAAAATCAGTCAACTGAACTGTGTTACTCCTAATATCTATTTAAATGGGAAATCTAATTTTGGTTTAGATTAAGCACTGTATTTCAAAATGAAAACTTCATCTAAATATGTGGCAAGCACATTTCTCTCCCTCTCAGAATTTTTCATAGAGGTACACAGAGAGAAATGGAAGAGAAAACAATTTCTATTTCTGGTCCTTGTTTTTCCTATGTGGAATGTGTTTGGAGAATTGTTTAACCTGAAGTGAGTGCTTGATTGGATTCTGGTGAGGATTGTTTGAGCCTGATGGCCAATCCAACCCACCTGTGTCTGGACTCTCAAGAGAGAGTCACAAGGTGTGTTAGAGTCAGAGAAAGTAGCATGTAGTTTTAGTATTTTCCTTTTTATATAGTATATGAATGTATTTTAGCCATAGTTATAATAAAGAAATCATTCAACCTTCTGAATTGAGTCAGACATAATCATTTCTTCCCACTGGGTTCGCCTGCATTTACAATATAAATATAATTGGATGAAATTAATTTGAAGTGGTGCCAAAGTCTACTAGTTGAATGAAGCTCATTATGACTTCGCTCTTTAGTTGGAATAACCATTAAAACTCAAATCTCATGTTTGGTGGATTCTAAAGGGTAACTTGCACAAGGGCCGTGCAATCCTAATCCTTAAACAGATTTACTGTATTTGTGCTGGTTTTTCTGTCATGAGAAGACATCATGGAGTCACAGAGACAGAATCACTGAATGGCTGATCTGAAGGAATATAGAAGATGGGAGAACAATTCATGAAGACAAAAGGTTTGCTACGTGACACATAGTAAAAGATATTGTCTAAATGCAGTTCTGACCAAAACCTACCAAAAACTATCAAATTTACCAAAAACTATCAAATATATGAATTACAGCTAGTAAAGCCAAGAGCAAAATATCCCAGGAGTGACAAGCCTGTTGAATTACACTTCATTCAGTGTTTTTGTGGAGTGCAACAATGTTCCAAATTCTTGGAAAACAAACTGCAGCATTCCTTCATACTTCAGAGTTCGTTAAATACCTTTGTACTTACAAACTCATCCCAGACAGAAAGGAAAGGGATTGCTACCAACTGTGTGGCTGATCCCAGATCACCACCTCAAATCAGACACGGTATTTATAGAATCACAGAATGATTTGGGTTCATCTGGTCCAAAATCCTTGCAACAAGCAGGGCAATCTTCCTCCAGACCAGGCTGCTCAGGGCCCAGTCCAGCACCAACTGTTGAGGCATTTACCAGCTCCTTGGGCAACCTGTGCCAGAGTTCCACCAATCTTCTCATAAACAATTTCTTCCTCCTATCTAGCCTGAATTTACCCCTTTTTAATGTATAACTGTTATGCCCTGTCCTATTACTACATGCTCTATTAAAAAATACTGTCCATATTATTCTTAAAAGCCGCCTTTAGGTCTTGAAACATGGCAATAAGATCTCCTTGGAGCCTTGTCTTGTCCAGGATGAACAATCCCGGCTGTCTCAGGTGTTCCTTGTAGAAGAAATGTTCAATTACTCATGGCTTTCATGGCACTCCTTTGGACTTGCTCAGACAGATCCATGTCCTCCCATGCTGGGGACCTCAGATTTGGATATTGGTATTGGAAGTAAAATATAGAGGATCAAACATTTGGTATTTTGTTAGCAGGCATAAAATATCATCAGTTATTTTGCAGGACTAATCCAGGAGCTGGGTACTCAGAATACATAGCACTCGAAACTATTTAGTTCTGTCAACAACTTTGATATCACAGCTTTTTGCCACACAAACCACAAAATTTAATACTTTAAATCCTACCAGAATATTAACAAGACTCTCATTAGCAAATTGTCTTGTTTCCTTATCCTGGTTCCTGAAAGAGAAGACAGAACATAACTTGTATAACAACAAAACCAAATTATTTTATGTTTATTCCCTAGTTTCAGTGTTGACTGTAGCTCTAATTGGATGTTGGATATAGGTGGTTTTCTTCAAATTTAACTTGAAAATCTGCCTGGCATATTCAACTGAGAATTTTACTCTATCTCTAAAGACTCAGAATCTCCTCTTTCATGTGTTTCTTTCTGTACTATACTTCCAGGAAAAGGAAACTGAAGAAAAATAAATGTTAATGTCAAAGATACATTCTTAAAACTAAACTTGGCCCTGAATTATCTCAAATATCTGTTTGCTTTAAAAACTGTTTTATTTTTATTAGAAAGATATGCTGCAGGTGCCTATCCCAAGGGCCAGTAAACTACTGTCATATATTCATGGAGACAGAAATTATTAATGTTTGTGTGCTGTGGTGCACCATAGCATTGTGACAACATTATAGGACCTTCCAGAAGCAGCATATAAAGAGACTAAAAAGAGTTTTGCTCTGAAACCAAAGTGATGGCACTAGTTCTCAGAAAAGTAAAAGACCAGTGAGAGAAATATCAGAGTGTAATTTATGTTGTATTTAGTTATCTACTTGCAAATAATTATATTAGCCCACCTTATTTGACTCCCTGTATAGTCGATGGATATTCCTCCTCTGTGAACAATCCCAAGCAGTGAGGGCAATGAGGGTCCTGCTTAGAGTTCTATTCTGGAAAAACAACTCTTTTTTTCAATCCAGAGATACCTCCCTCGTTTTGGCTGCTGCTTTCCAGGCACGTTCCAACACCCCTTCCTTCCAAAGGAGCCTGAAGGTGGGAGTCATTCAGTCCGTACCAAAATTAGTCAGCCTCAACACAAATCTGGACAAAAAACTCTGGAAGGGATTTTTTTGATCATGTGCAGACTTCAGGATTAAATAACTTGCATCCAGTCCTCAGCTGATGCTCTCCAGTGCATGTAAGGAAATTGTGTGCACCAGATTGACCTGACCTTTCCTTAAGCAATGAAATTAGGCATATGAATCCTTCCTGAGTCTTTTTAGACACTAAGTGACATGACTAATACCTGCCAGTCAAAATTCATGTTCTAATTTCATCCTCTCAGGTGAGGAACACAGGAAAGGGGGAGAGAAATTCTGACATTATTTAAACCCATGCAATGCTTCTCTTTCCAGATTCATGACACAGTAAAGCTGACAGAGTGGCAGAGTAAAAGGAGTAGCAGAAGGCATTTGGAAAATCTGGTTTTGTGCTTCCTGAGTATTTTCAGCTACAAAGGCACTTTCCCTGGGCTCCTATTGCTTCATTAGTAGATTTCAGCTCATTACTCCACCTAGCAGGCTATAGAAAGAATGAGAATTAATAGGGACATTTATATTTAGTACCTAAGGGGTTTGCATGTTATTTTTCCAAGCAAGGAAGTAACAAAAACAATAATCCTAGAAAGAAACAGAGTAGGTGAAACAGTGTTGCATAAAACCCAGTGAACTGGAGGACATGAATTACGTGTTTAAGTCTGGAGGAAATGGTCATTTTCATAGAGCCATTTATGCCTTGTATAAAATGTATTTAGCTAGAGTTTCTGACTTCATGCTTCCCCCAAGAATATAAATTAGTGCCCCCATGAAATCAAAGCTATAATGTTGCTACGAGATGCAGACTGAGAGCACAGCTACAGAGGTTTTTCTGGAGCAGTATAATTTTATATGACCATATATTTCTTTTCCACATCTGATTCTTTATGCTGAGAGCAGTTTTCTGCCCTGGTTAATGGAAGCACAGCTTCTGTCCAGAACCACTTCCAGTCAAGTTCTGTCAATGACAGACTCCTGGGTTGATGATTTAAAATAAATTTTGTTTGTTTGTTTGTTTGTTTGTTTGTTTGGGGGTTTTGTTTGTTTCATGTTTTTTGTTAACTGCTCTCAGAAAGAAATGTACTCTGGAGCAGTGTCTAATCCATTGAGCGACCTGACCTTTCATTCTAGCAGAATGCAGAAAACTCATTTTATCATGAAAAATAAGTCCCTAGTAAACTCTAAATGAAAAGAAAGGATGAGCATGTTATTTAACTGTCACTTTTCATGTGTGTCAGATAAATGCAACTTCAAGACACTTTAATCAAAACTAAATTTTTTTATATACATGAGTATTTGTCCATTTGAGACTCAGTTTTTACCTGTGTTCAAAAATGTCAGGATTCAGGCAGGTGTAATAGCAAGGGGTACAAATAGTGTCAAGAGAAGAATTGATAACACGACAACAAAGGGACGATCTCCCATGTGCTCCTTGTCAGCATGGCTCTGCTTGTGCCAACAGAACTGAGATGATTCCTGGAAAAACTGTGTGTAAGGAATGAAAAACAGTGATTAGCTACCTATGCAGTGATGAAACACATCCTTTTGTTTGGTTTGGGCCCACTGTGTGTTCATTTTACCCGGCATCTCCTGGATTTTTTATCATAGTGAAGAATCATTCCCAGTCATTCCCTCTAACATCCTATCTCAGCTGATCATCCTACAGCCTGAAGGGATTAATCTACTGTTTCCTTAAACAGAAATCAACACCTGACACCCTTTACCACTGTTTTTCATAAATTTTCTAGTTTTTTTACCTTTTCTGAGAGGGAAGATTAGAATTGGACACAGTATTCAATATTTGAATATACCATAGAAACCAACCACATTTTCTCATCATATTTATTTTCCCACACCCAGTAATTCAGCCAGGTCTTTCTTTTCACACATCTTTGCATTTTACCATGAATTTTGGCTAGTCTTATATATTTTGCTTGCCTGGGTCACTAAAAGCAAAAAATTTATCTGAGATTCTGCCTGTGAGGCTGTAGCCCTGAAGAACAGAGAATAAATTCCCAGTTCCTGACTTGTTCATTCAAAGATGAACTCCAGCCTAGAAACAAAACAAAACAAAGAAAACAAAATAAAACAAAACAAAACACCAAAAAAATCAGCTGGGGCCACTGTCCAGGTTGGTACAGACAATTGCAGTGAATTTCCAAAAATTTTCTTTCCCTGTAGCATTTGAGATGTCTTCAGATAAAGGCATTATCCAGTTGCCACTGAGAACACGGAGCTTTGGAACAGACCTTCTCCTAACAGAGTGAATGATGGTGTTGTTTGAAAAATCAGCATTTTACAGCAGCCAGAAAATTAAGCATTTGGTTAAAGACAGGAGATATCAAGTGGGACACTCCAGGAATAATGACCTCCCAGCCTAAAAGGGGATCAATACAGAGAGTTTTAGTTCACCCCTACCTGTTGGAAAACAGTCAGAGAGTTGAGCAAGGAGCCTCAGGCTGGACTATCTGCCTGCTTAAACTGCTGGAAGCTGGTGGAGTTCACATTTGTGATAGGGAAGCTTTGATGTTTCATAGTGACTCCCAGACCCAAAACAAGAAAATATGCTGGTATGGAATTAATCTTTCACCATTAAAAAACATTTTATTTAAGTTCTTTTCTATTTGCAGTCCATAGATACTAAGGATTTATACAGCTTAATTGTTTAGCTTTTACATTTCAACGTTTGTCCATTTTGCTACTAAAGGAGAGCTTGTACTTTTGGTCCTTTATCCACATCTACACTATTTCTGTCCCTTTCAGCTCAGAGATCTTCAGTGAGGGATAAAAATGTCTAAAGAAGCTACAAGGAGAGGAAGTCCACAGTGATGGGTCACCAGATCAAGGCACATTCTCCAGTGCCTTTTGGGAAACTGTTATCCCTGCTATTCCCAGGGGCTATAGCAGCAAACCAGGACTTGGTCCCTGTGAAGCTGATGGTTTTTTGAGGCAGTGACTCCAACAATTTTGCTCAGGGTATCACATGGGGTGGATGTGCAGGAAACTCAAAGGGATCCTTATTTGCACTTACAGCATTTTCACAACAAAGTCTCAGGTGTTTCAAGTGTGTCCTCCTCCCTTTAGCTCCTCATTTGCCTCTGCTCACAACTCACTGCTTACTCTAGAGTGTGGTTTTGGCCCAAATCAAATCACCTCACAGCTGTTTCAGGGAAGGGAAGACATTGAATTGTACATTTCAGTTGGTATCAGGTCTGAATTTCAAGCCAAACCACAAACCACCTCTCCAAAATCCTCTCCTGTGGAAAGCTACAATACAGCCACAGAAAGAGGACAGCAATTTCCCTCAGAAAACTATGAAACTGAAGCAGACAAGAAGCACATTCTCTATAAAAAGCTTTTTTGTTGGCTGGAGTCCTCATTTCTCAAGTGAATTTCCAAAAGCAGGTGAGAGACCTCCTGTCACTGAGGGTGATCTGTTGTGAAGATACGTTTCTTCCAAACTTAACCCTTATTTAAAGTATTATCATGAGCAGGGTGAGTAGTGCTCTCACTTCTATTGCTGTATCTGACTCTTGCTTCAAGAAGCAGTGAGACAGATCTCTGGAGAGGCCCTCTGCACACAACAGGCTCCACAAAAGATTGCAAGAGAGAACTGAGGAGCAGACATGACTGGGATGCTGTTTGTTTTAAATAGAGGAAGTGAACCAAATACAGAAAGTGGAACATAAAGAAGTCCAGATATAACCTTCCTCTCAGGATTGTGTTCTCACAGCTCAGTTCCCTCTCATGGTTAGAAAACTGTGATTTTGATTCTCAAACAGTGCAAAACCATGACCTTTTTCTGAAGAACCTCCTGCTCCTTTCCTTTTAATCTTTTTAAAATTTTATTTTCCTCTAGAGAATAGCTAGATCCACTGCATGCTACACAAGTGTTTGTGTTGGCAGAGGTGCTGGGATGACACAAGGAAAAGACTGATGACAGGAGCAGAAGAAAGCTAAAAACTTCCATCTTTTAAAGAAAAAAAAATCAAAACCAAAAAAAACCCAAAAAAACACTAACCAACACTAAGCACTTGGCAAAAACATAAATCACCTTTCCAAAATCCTATTGTGTGGAACTTACTTGCTATAGGATTGTTAAACCATGGAACGAAAGCACTTTTACTTTCTCAGACAACTTTTTATATTCATATCACGAATTTCTGAGTACAGCTAAGCTCAGCATCTAATTGCTCACATCTGGACACATGAAAATGCAAGGCGAACTTTTCATTAAAAAAATTTAGTTTAAAATGACTTTTTACATTAATATCACATTTCTACTAGCACTATATCAATCTCTGCAGCTTTGCATAGAGGGAACTGAAAGACGAAGAATATCATTCTTCTCTGAAATGTTTGTCTTTCCTATCCACAGTCTGTAATGAAGATGTGCTGCTGGCACCAAATTCTCTACCATTATACAATAAGAAGGTACTTTGCTAAGAAATAAAATCCCAGAAAAGATGATCTATGTGACATAACTTTTCTTTACGGTGGCAGCAAAGTAAAAACAGTATGGATTGAAGTAGCAGTTAGACCAATGGAAAAGATTCCATAAGGTGGTGTTAGCACAAAACCTCAAACTTTTATTTCTGCTGAAACAAGAGGGCCACCCACACTCTCTGATAGGAGCAAAGGAACACTGTCTCTGCTCTCAGAGAACAAAAATTGAAAAAAAGACCTGCACACCTTTCTTTAAGAAAGGTTACCCTTCTATTGCAGTCTCAAGTCCACCAGTGAATGTAAAAGATGAGACAGATAAAGCATTATCACTTTCTAATCTTAAATGTGAAGTGCTAATGAAGGATTAATAGATATCTTAAATCTGGTTGGGATAATAATAACTACTAGGACTATTTTCCATATCATCTTCAAAAGGAGTTCAAAGAAGTGATAACTCAGACTTACAAACTATCTGCAAGTCTACTGAACTCTATGAAAATATATTACTGAAATCACAGATTAGTTTCTTATTAAAGTACTTCATGCAGCTTGGCTGCAATTCAAACATTTTTAACAGAAAGATATTCAGTTGGAGGTATTTTAAATGATAAATCAAATTTCTTTAGATGGGAATTGGATCTATGTATCTTTTGGCCAGCTTTGAAAATCTCACCTTATTTACATGGGACCACTAGGAGATAGGTAAACTTTAATTACCACATGAAAAAAGTTATTTTAAATCAGCAATTAAAAAAAAAATATTTAAAAAATTCATTTTACTTTACTAACTACACATAGCTGCACATTAAGAGACAGCTCCCTGTGAGTGAGGAAATGCAGTGAGTGCATTACTAAAGCCACATTTGGGATGGTTAAATTATGTCTTTGGAGATACAAAGTAAGGCTTTTACCCTTTTAAAAACAAGAATAATATTGCATAAGGAGTGAATTGCTGAAATTTAAAATTATTTCATAATATTAATTTTAAATAAATGAAAGGCTGTATCTGTCTGGAATAGTAGTATTTTTTTATCACTTCTTTCAGCAAAAATGAGATCTTCTGTATGTGCTTATCAAATTATTTCCTTGCATTTTTCTCCACTGTTGAATGTAGCAATTTTCCTCTCTGCTTTAGTGTTATTGTATTGAAAAAATCCTTCATTTCCCTTCCCAAAAGAAATTGCATAATACTTATTTCTTTTTCATATTTTTCTTTAATTGAAACACATATCTTTTAAATGACTATTTAAAAGAAAAGCCAAGAAGAACATTCTTTATGAGGGCTTCAAGGTAGTGAAGGAACTATTTGTGAACTTTATTTAGCTGAGAACCAAAAGTACACCTGATTTGCCAAAAAAAAAAAAAGTGTAATGTTGGTAGGTTTTAATAAATCTGGATCCTGCACTGATCATAAATTAATGTGTCTTGTACTGGGAGACCAGCTCACATATTCAAAAGAAACAAGTCTTTCTACTCTTATAAAAATGGAATTATTTCCATTTTGCTGCCAAAGTCCTTAATTGCTCACTCCTGAAAAATGTACTTTCCCCTATTCCTCTTTCCCCCTGTGGAATCCATGTGCTTCCCATTTTCAGATTTCCTTGTGGAAATATTTTCTTCTGTGGTACAACATGGCCAAGGTAATGAAACAAAAACATCATTGAACCATTCAGAGTGCTGCAGTTTGGAAATTGGGTGTAAAATATAAATAACAGCTTTCCTCTGAGATATTTTGTTATCTTCTGATCAACGCTGTTTGAAGTGAAACTCAGTGAGACAGAAAATGAGCTGCTTTTTTGTAATAGGCCATTGAAAAGCTCATTGTAGAGGATGCACAAAACCCCTCTAATAACTCTGTGTATTTGAGTTTCTGGATACAAAATGTGATAACAGTGGGATAATTGCAACACAAAAATTTGTAATCCTTTTTCCTCAAAATCTTGTGGTTGCCTTTTCATGAAAAGATTATGTAGAGTCAGTTCCTTTGGTCTCAGAACAGCTGAAGTAAATTACTGGCAGATCAGAGCATGGAAAATGCTATTTTTCAACCAGGGGACTGAAATAAAAGTGGCATGAGACCAGACATAAATGGCACAGCTGAGAGGACATGGTGCAGGGACGGGTACATAAATACACACTTTTTGATTGAAGCCCTTTCCCTCAGGACTATCAGAGAATTTAGGATAATACTATGTAGAAAAGGGTTAGGCTTGACAGAAATGGCAATGAATACCATACTCCCATCTACTGCACATCCATATCAGGTAATTTTCTAGGCACTGTTGCCAAGATGATTGTGTAAACTCTGTCACAAGAGCTCCCAAACCCTACTGGGCAGCTTGATCTATCGAGATTAGGGCAGCTCCAAGAGGGAGGTGGATGAGGTGATTTCCAGAGGTCTCTTAAAATATTTTTTCCCCAATTATTCTGTTTTTACCAGAGACACATTTCTCTAATCTGAGTAGCTACATATTTATTCTAGGAGTTTATGGGTAAGGAAAGAGAGAGCAGGAGGGGGGAGTGGTTATTAGAATCTATTTTCTTTTATTCATCACTCTCTAACTAATACTCTGTCTCAGTCTGCCTTTGCTGTTGCCATAGAGTTGATTTCAAAACAACAAAAGAAATAAAATTATGCAGGCCATCTCACTCAATACTTCATAACAAGACACTAGAAGAAATGCAATTAGTCTAACCCTAATCTGCACTGGGGAAGAGCTTCCTATTACCTAATCCTGAGTAAAATATTCAGAGACCCTAAAAGGGTCAGTGCCTTCCCTGCTGCACATGCATGGTTACTGGATAAAAAGAGTTTCACTTTTTTTCCTCTGATGTTGAACTTGCCTGAGGTAGATCTGAGATGAATGACTATAAATTACTGTAAAATGATGATTTCTTGTGCATGTGATACTCATTACAGGCAGCATTTTGCCTGTAAGATAAACTAACCAGGAAGATAAAATAATTGAAATTTCCAGGGACAAGGGAGGTGAATCTTAGGGAAACATTGGAGTCCGAGCTTTTCCTTCTGTAAACAGATCATCTGTTTATTTGAATTAGTGAATCAGACTAAGAGGGATCAGAGGGAATTGTATAAATGAGGAGCATGACTCAAGATGCTTGCTTGACAAATTCCATATGAGATCTTGCTTCTCTAATATAAAGATACTGGGATTTCCAGAAGCAAACTTAATTATTACAGTCAAGAATATGTCTTCCTGCTATGTGGGGAAATATCAGATATTTGTTCCCCCTGAGTATAAAATTGCCTGGATTTTGGAGACTATTAGCTCTTCCAAACAGTGTGATGTGAAACGTTTTGTCTCCAAGTCTTTGGCAGTCTGAAAAGCCCATTATCCTGAAAGTGCTTTGTAATGGGCGAAGAACTGGGATGCTGTGCTTCTTTCAATGCTAATTGAATGACTGTATAATAAAAAGCTGTCTTATTCTTTGACCCATTCAGCTGAGATTCTCTGGAGACAATAAAGAGTGCTATTTGCTATCTTTTAATGCTTCTATTACAGTTTTCAAAAATATATATTGTTTAGCACTTCATGTGAGGTGATGTCTGCCCTCAACCTGCTCTGTATGCTGCCTGCAACTTCCCTCAGGGAGTGCATAGTTTTATTCTGCACATATATAGCCCCTAGTTTATTGTTAAATTATGAATTATTTTAAAAAAGAAAAAACCCACTCTGTAATAATTTTTCTACTCATATATGCACAAAATATATATAAAAATATATTCAAATCTATAAAATATATAAATAAGTAAATAAAGGTTGGGGTCTACTTTTAAAACAGTGGTCAGCACCTGTTAGACAAAGACTATTTATCAACAAGAAGGAAATATTCACAGGCAGCAGGATGCAAAAAAAAAACACCATCCTGCTTCAACTCTTCAGCTATTTTCAGTTTGCCAGCATTATTTCTGCATCTCCTAATTTTATATCTTCAGTAATGGTTGCATTTATAGCAATAGTTGTTACCCAGTGTCACAAACATCTCCCAAAACCCTTCAGAAAGAAGCAGCCAGAATAGACAGCTGGCATCAGTGGCACAACTCCGTAACCCCAAATGTGCAAGAAACTCTGACCCTTATTGAATGGGATCATAAACCCAAGGAGAACAGAAAGCTTGGGAAGGAACAGTAAAGAGCAGCAGGCCTTTTGTAAAACAGCAGGAGCAATCTGAGAGCTGAATTTCCTGCTCGGAGCACCTGAGGTGCAGCCATGGTGAGGCAGGAATATTGATTGCACAAGAGAAAAAGCAATATGTAGAGCCACTACCCAGAGGTCTGTTACAAATCTGATTTGATAGAAAATGCAGTTTTTATTTTTCTTCTTTTGTCAGTGCTGCTTTAGACATCATCATGATGGGATGGACTTATAAACAAACAGAAAGAATGAAATCCTGCTCTGCCCTGCTGCAGCTCAGGGCTGCGATTGTGTGAATGGAAGGATAACAGTGGTACTAAGTCTTGTGCAAGCCACAGCCTCCCTCTGGACTGCAGTGTGGATGTGTGGATGGGCAATTTTTTTCACAGCTCATTTTTCACTTCCATGGTTTTCCCCACTTTCCCAATAACTTCTTAAAACTTGTACAACCCAGAAGTGTTACTCTGATTTAGCAGGGCTTGCAATGGGAGCAGACTTCTGAAGACAGCCCTGACACTCTTGTTTTGTAGACCCAGTCTGTTTCTGGGTGTTACAGAGGACAAAACTTTTATTTGCTCTCTTTATATTTTATCTACATTAATAGTTTGTCTGAATGAGCAAATCTTTTACTGCATCACTGAGGGAAGGCTAACCTTGCAGTCACCTGTAATCCAAGGAACTTTCAAAATACCTTCAAGGTATGAAGAAAGAATAAAAAAATATATATTAAAAAAAAAGCTTTATCTCTTTCTTTGCCTTTATTTCTTTCATATTCTGAGAATTATAGTGACAGCATAATTGACCAGTTAGCAGTAATACACTCTCAGTAAAACTCGCCTTGAAAATAAAATTCACCAGCTTTAATTCTTCCACATTATAAAAGACAGATATGGGTATGATGCAAGCTGGTGCTGCATCTGAGCATTTGCTCATCCATGCTCATTATCAACCAGCTGCCATGGCCTGGCCCTCAGGAAGAGAGCAGAAACAAAAGATGAAACATGTAATGATCTTCCCTGAAGAAACCTTCACCTGGTTCTGGCATGTTAGGGATTTCTGAACTGGGTGCATCATCAGAACTGTTGCATTCACTCATCCATGATGCAAATTCCTTCTGTGAACATGTCAAAACATTTTCTGAATTAACTGAGCCTTTTTCAATCCCCAAAAATCCTGCAGCAATCATTCTACTCTTAAATTAAAATGTGTAGATAGATATTCCATGCATCCTTTTAGTACCATACTATATTGGTAGCTCAGGACAACTGTGGCCTGTCCTGGTCTTGTTAGAAACAGTGTGAACACTAAAAAGACATCACATGTAGTTATTGATAAAATACCCAGCCTCTTACTTCTTTTCAGTGAATTTTTCAGTAAATCCTCAGTAGTAAAGGGAATGCTCAGTCAAGGTGTAAACAGTCTTTGAAATAAAAACTGTACACTTACTTCATATGTAAGTTTAGTCTTTCTGAGTTTTTTTAAATTTTGATTATGAGTTATTGTGCCATGAATTTAATATGTATTTTCACTCACATGAGTTCTACAATACAAATGATAATCATATATGCCATTCAAACCATAAAGAAAATTATATTTTTATAAAGAAAAAAAAAATCATCTTCTATATCTCACAGGCTTTGTATTTTACCTTTATATTTTCATCCAGAACATTTCATTATAAATAAAAATTTTTAAAGAATTACGCAAGAAATCAATAGTAAAAGAAAACGCATGGTTTTATTATTGACACATTATAAGAAGGGGCTTATTTCTGTTGATGAAAATTTTTATGCGTACTGTAGTAAACATTTGCAAAAATTCATGCATCTTGCAGTAAATATCACTCACACTGCTAATTGAAAAATGCAGGGATGTTAACTTCAATCCAATTGCATTTAGACTTCAACTTTAGAAATGTTCTGCATCTACTTCCATCTCTAGAGTCTGTCTAATGAAACTTGCCTATTTTTTTCAGCTGTATGAGAAAATTTAAAAATATATATATACATCTCACTTGCCTCCTTACCTTCTTATTAAATCTCTGCAGGCCCTCAATTTAAAAAATGAAAACAAAACCACTTTGGTTTTACAGCCATTAAGTATCAACAGTGGGTTTTTTGAGCAGGGATTGAACAGAGCCAAGGCCTTTCTGCTCCTTGTGCTGAGGAGACGCAGCCAGGACAGGTGACCCCAACTGACCCAAGGGACGTTCCAGACCCTGTGACATCATCATCAGCGTAGCACGTGGAGGGGAAAGGGAGGGGGGACATTTGGAGTGATGGCATTTGTCCTTCCAAGTCACTGTGGTGTGTGATGGGACCCTGGGAATGGCTGAACACCTGCCCAGCAGGGAATTCATTCCTTGTTCTGCTTTGCTCTGCAAGTAGCTTTTGCTTCCCCTCTTAACCTGTCTTTATCCCAACCCACAAGTTTTCCAGCTTTTACCCTTCCAATTCTCTCCCTGATCCCACTGGTGGGGGAGTGAGCGAGTAGCTGTGAGGGGCTGGGCTGCTGCCTGGGGTTAAGCCACAACAAGAGTGGGAAAATAAGGGGAAAGCCCTGCAAAAACCATAAATTTTTGTGTTTGGACCATGCTGGTGTGGTCACTGCAGAATAGCATTTGCACACATGGGATACTGGGCACTGTTCTTTTTCAGGTCTTAGCCTGAGCAAAGAAAGAGTTGGAAATACTCAGTCTTATCATGCTTTCAGGCTGACTTTCAGTATCAGATACCAAATAAAATCTTGTCCCCGGTGCTCCAGTTCCTCTCTCTACCCTGCCTTGGGCTAAGCAATCTATCTAGGAACATTTTATAAATGTAGGAATGTTGGATTATTATTATTACATAAACCAAGTACCATATCATTTGTCTTTGCTTGTGTCCTCACTAGTCTAATCCTGTCTAAGTGCCATTCATGAGGATCCAATGAAATAGCATCATTTAGCCACTTACTTTAAAGGTGCTGCAAACAGCTAAATTTGGGGTTGATGGGTATAGTTACTGTTATGGCCTATGATAAAAGGCAGCAGTTGAGATCCCTTTCTTAAAAATTGGTGATGAGGCTACCAATAGCATGTTTGGCTTCTTGTCTTAAGTTCCCTATGTGTATTCAAGACAGAAATAAATAAGATATAGTGAAGTAAGGCTCAGAAAGAGTATGTCAGTTTTTTTATTTTTCCTCAAACAAAGGAAACAAAACCATACAGCAATTGTTTATGGAAAATGGACATTGTTTATAAAATATGTTGGTCTTGTTAGACAGGACCTCTGAATCAGTTCTTAACTTGACACTCTAACCAAAAATCATCTGTAGAAGTTCCTACAGAAGCAGCATTTTAGCCCAGGAATTCAGAAGCTGATAAACTGATATTTATCACAGACAAATGAAACATCTGCACCCTGCACTGCTGCAGCCCACTTCAACAACTTAGAAACAGAGTCACTCTTTATTTCCCTGCTCCTTGCTCAGAACTGTTTGCGCATCCTCACAGCAGGCTTGCCTGCACTTGGTCCTCCCAGGTCTCTGCTTTGCTAAATAAAAAGCAGCCGTGACCCTTCATGCTGAGTTATGCTTGGCTATAGAGATCATGAAATTTGGTAAGAATATAATATTGGAATTTCTAGATTATCGAGTTCTTGTGCTCAAAATGTCATGGGATTTTGAGTCATGACACTTGCAGTGATCAACCACAAAGGCTCTCACCCAGCTGAAGGAAATAAAGAGGATTGGTGTGTATTAATCAATAGAGAAAAGAGTTCAGTGTTAAATTTTGGTCTGTTTAAACACTCTAAGTCAGCCACGTTAGAGAATAATTTATGTGTTTCACTCCTCTTAATTAAAGGAATTCATTGAACTGTAAAGTCTGGATTCTTCTCAATTAGTCATTGGGTTGTCTTCAGCAACAATCTCTTCCCAGCATTTTACTCAGATAAAGAACAAAGTCATGACAACAAGGGATCCATACTAATTATGAAAAACCCAACTTGTAAAAATGAATGTAGTATGTAATGGGATTGTTCAGGTTATGTGGTGCAATAAAATAAAGTGTTGAAGAGATGAAAAGGAAGATTTTACTATAATTGAAAATGTACCCATACAAACCTGCTGGGACCAAGGAGGTTTTTTCTAAATCATTTCATGTGTCAAATAAAAAATGCCTCAAGTATAGGTTGATGATTTACTTAATCCTTGCTTAAAAATTGTATCATGCCTACAGAACAAAAATCTGGTTTCTGGATGTTGACAGTAAGCTATTTTTAAACTGGAACTGAGTTGTGCCTAAATTTCTATGAGTAAATTTTTCTTGCTATTTTATTACCATTAGCGAATTTCTGAGCACCATGGATGAAAGCCCTTCAAATTTTCAGGTAATTTCAGATCATTTTTCTCCATCTTCATAAGCTGTCTTGTACATTGCCCTAAATCTCCTACAGTGGTTGACCTCAGCAAATTGTGTAAACACGACTGAATTACTGCCTAATTAGCAGAGGAACTATTAAAACTGTTTGGTTTGGAGTATGTGTTGGGAGTTTTTTGGGGGTTTTTTTTGTGTGGTTTTTTTTTTTCTTTGTTAATAATGAGCAAAGTGTTTGCAAAGACCTGAGTTTAAATCAAGAAATAATGAACAGCTCATTTTAGGGAATTTAGCTCATTTTAAAGTAGAGGATTTATTTTAAATTCTTTTTAAATTAAACCAAATGTCAGCTTCAGCTTTTCATCTATTTGAATTATTTTCACTGTAAATATGCTCCACTGGAAATTTATTTCCATTTCTCTAATGTTTCCATGAGAAATTCCAAGAAATTACGATTTGTGGTTGTCATCAATTTGAAGATGCACTGAAGGCCCTGGTTACTACAAGTAATTTCAGTCAGCCAGAAGCTGGCTCCAGTGAAAAGAAGAGCATCCACATCAGCCATGAAGTCTCTTCTCCCTCATTCAGAGCATGCTAGAAAATGGATTTCACTAAAAGACAAATGGCATCAACAAAAATTAAAAATATCGCTTGACTTACCCAGCTTTGAAAAGCATATTTTTAGGCCACAGAAATTTTTGTGATTTAGGTTGTTAAATTAAATTATTAAATTATATTTAGGATTTGCAAATTCTGCATTTGTTGCAAGTCTCTAGGAGATCAGTAAAAAAAATTTGAAAACTTAACTCCATTACGGATAATATCACACATCAGGAGTCCTGATGAAGTCTAAGCAAAGTGAATAATGATAGCTTCCTGTAACATAGCCCAGGACAAATTTGGATCAGGTTGGCTGGAAAATAATTTAAGGATCCACAGATGGATAAGTAAATATATTTCATCTGGTTCAAGGTGAAAAAAAAAATAATCCACTCTTCATTTCCTGATAGCTGTCTGAACCTCTCACATCTAATTTAGTATTGTCTCCTCTGCTACATTTCCATTCAGATCTGAGGATTTGCCATATGTTTTACCCACTCTTCTCATTATATTTACAAAGCTTGGATGCTTTTTATTGAGAATTGCATAGGCTTTTTTGTTTTGGTTTTTTTTTCCTTTTTTTTTTTCATTAGGCAACACAGAGCAGCCACTCTCAGAGAGCACAAAACTATTGGGAATATGGCTTACAAGAGCCGCTGGAGCACTTGGTGAAAAGCTGTTGAATAGAAGAAGAACCTAGATTCAGTAAATATTCAAAAATACTTTTTATCTCCTTTCTTTTCTCCTCTATCTTCTTCTCTCTCTTCTTACTTTTTCTCTTTCCTTTCATGAGACTTACAGACTCAACTATGATTGCTGAGGTGAGGCAAAATATATGAAATTATGGTCCTTCTCCAAAAGAAAGGGACATAAAATATTTTACTGAAACTGAGCCCTTTTGCTGGAAAGGTAAGCCTCACATTTATGTCCCAATGACAGCGCTGCCAGCACCTCCTGGAGCACACCAGGCTCCAGATGCAGGGTGGAGGGTGCCTTTACTGCCTGGGCAGCTCTGACCGGGCTGCAGATCCCTTGGCAGCGGTTGTAGCACTGGGCTGTGAGAGGAGAAACATTTTCCCTGATCTAGAGCAACTCTAGGGCTTTTTTAAAGAAAGACCTGAGAGCTTTGTTTGTTTCATTGCTGAAAATGCTGTCTTCTTCTGGGCTGTGAGCTGAAATGGAAGACTGAGCATGATCTATGCAAAATCTTACTCCTTATGTCTTTTTCCCTAGCATTAGTGTTAAAAACACATTTTCTCCTCTTGGATGTGCAGTCTAATTTTTTCTTGTCTCAGAGCTTTTATATACACACACCAACAGCAAGGACTATATATTTAATTAACTTGATTTTGAAATCTTCATTTTTCTTCCACAAGTCTCTTAAGTGACATAACCCCTATCACTTAAGTATATTTTGCTTCACTTTGAAAAGGGTTACTCCTCTCCTTTTGGAATATTAAACCATAGTCTGCAAAGCAAAAGAGAGGTTTTCATAAGCCAAAATATTTGAGGTGTTTACAGTTCTGCTAAAGGGCACTTCCACAGAAACGAGGGGCTGCAACTTACTTCCATTTCCTACATAACTCACAAAGTCTGGTTGGCTGCAGTACAGCCTTGGAAGATGTTCCTTATCCTAAATTGTGTCTGTGCACTCTGCTGAGTGTGCTGGGAGCTCAGCCATGAGGCAGCCAAGCCTCCCATCTTACAATTGTGTCAATATTTTCCCCGATTCTCAAAGCCTCACACACTTGAGAGTGCCTATCCTTCACTACAGGGAAAGGCTTTCTGATGCCTTTTCTCAGACCTTCCAATGAGGTTTTGAGACAGCTACAATGTGAAAACAGTGATTTACTTCCCTAAACTCCAAAAACGAAGTGATCCACTCCCAGTTCTTTGCCCCAGAGATACACTTGGCTGTGTGGGTGAGGTGATGTTCCAGTTGTGTCCCAAAAGCAGACTCAGCCTCAGCATCTCAACTCATGCAAGAACACCCACAGTTAAAGCTCTGTGTGCTTTGGCCTGGATCTTTAACTGAGTTACCAGCACAATGCTTGAATCACTAATTATAGCTACCATGCTTACAGCGCTTTATAACACTCTAAATTATCTCTATTGCTGACTTGTTAGAAAGCCAGCTAAAGGCAAGGAATCATCCCAAGCAAATGTGGTCCTCTGAAAACTTCTTTCAGTGGAGAGGCTCAGAGGTTTCTGCTAAGTCCAGTTAATTGTGTCTGTTTACTTCTGTTAATTGTGTCTGTTTACTTTTAATCTTCTCCTTTCAGCAAAACAGCCTCCAAAGTTTCATGTGTACTGTGGTTCCTTGTTGATTTAAACAAATACTTAATTAAAGTTAAATTAATACTTAATTTAAGAGGCATAGTGGCTTTGATAATGGGATCACTCCAGGTACATGGTTAATTCAGGAAGTGAAAATTACTTTTATGCTGTTGGGCATATCAGTGGTTTTGAATTTTCTCAGGACTGAAAAAAACACACCCCTTATTTTGTTTAGCTACATAGACATATTGTTTGTGTATAAATATATGCATACTGAATATATTAATATTTTAATAAATATAAATATATGAATATATATATATATATACAACCCTTATCCACATTTATTCCCACAAGAAAGTTTCTGTTGGATCAGATATTGCAGAACACTTTCCAGGGGAGGGGGAAGAATTTGTAAGTGCATGGGTACCAGAAATGAATGAATTAATAGTTTGGGGTAAAAACTGTCACTTAGAGAATTTAAGAGAATGAAACACTTCAGTCTATGTGAAATCTTTGGCACAGTTTGGAACTGCACCAAATGTACGGCTACAGATAGAAATGTTATATGGGAAATGAAAAAAAAAACCACTGAAAAGTATTTTTCTATGTGTATCATGAAAAGTAGAAAACTTGGGAAAGCAATTACTGTCTCCAGTTACCTAATCCACAAAAAAAATTTACTATCTTTTAATAATAAGTACATTTGTTGAAATGCAATATTGCACTGCATGGTTCTTATTGACTTTTTTTTTTTAGATTATTTGACTTTTTATTTTTTTTATTTCAGATTATTTCTTAAAAAAAAAAAAAAAGTAGAAGAAAGGGGACAAGAATATTTACCCCAGTAATTTATTTCATGTTAGTGGTTTAGCAATGACACACCGCAATAAGTTCAATATAAATTTACTGAGCACAAATGCACCTGTGCTTTTAAATTACATTTTCCAGGAGTTCAAACAAGCTAACAGAGCAATTGTAATATTCCTCATGATCTCCTGTGTTAAATAATTTCAGAAAGGAGTTTTAGTTTGATATATTTAAAACCTATTCCCAAAGTACAGTGGGTAATTCCTAAATTAGAGTAATTAAGACCATTACCAACCAACATGTTTATGCAGATTTTCTAGCTGCTCAATTTTCATTTTTCCTGGTGACATATTTCCTCCAATTTTAAAGATGCTTTAAGGCTTTTGAACACTTTTAGTAGTCATAATCTAATATTCTCATGAAATTAATCTTTCATTAATTTATCTTTGCAGCAGAATTAGACAATACCTGTGCCTATTTTTATATTTATGTTTCATGACACATTAAATCATTCAGACTGTTTCAAGGTGATTCTGACTAAAGCTATTCAAGATCAGAATTGTTCTTGTTATTTCTATATGTCAGTTTGGATATTTTGCCTACACAGAGACAGGAGATAATGAAACTTCAACTGATTTTAAATTTCCTCACAGCCTTTTGCTGGGAAGGGGATTGCAGAGGTGGGAAAAAAGACCCAACAGACCAATTTTCCCTGTTGGCATTATCTTTACACATGCTGAAGCCATGTTACCTTGCATTATTTCAGGGCTGTAAAGGAAGAGTAATCAAACTGATTTGATTAACTCAAGAGAGACAAGTTCCTATTTTACCATGTAAAGGATGCTTCTTCTGCTTGCCTCTTTCTATTGAGAGATTATGTCCAGGAATAATTTCTGTTTTTGATCTCGTTTCCAGTTTCACCTTTGCCAGTACCAGTACAGTGCCTCATTTCTCTCAATGAGAAATTGCCTTTCATCAAACACTGGTCATTGTAGTGGGCTTTAAGTCCCTCACTCCTCAGCCTCCCTTGCACTGTCTGTTGGCAGGAATTCTCCTCCATTAGTGCTTTCAAACACTGCACTGACAGTCTGCCAGGACACTGCAAAGCTTTAAAGTCCAGGGTGACAATATCCTCTCCAGCTAAGAACAAAGAAATCACTTTGTCAGAAAATCTGATCCAGACAATATTAATCTTGTATTTCAGCTAAATGCCTCATTCTTCCTTTTCACTTCTGAGGCCATTGAAGAAAAAGTACAAAAATATGTACGTTCAAGAAAGAGATGTGGCAAGTGAGACAAAATAGGTGAGAAAAAATAGCAGGGAAAGGAGCAGAAGCAAATTGAAGAGTCTGTTGCAGCCAGCTACATAAGGACACTAAGGAATGTATTTGCTCTGTCACTGGTTTAGCACATGTTCATCTATCAGCCTCTATTTCAGGATGCTCTTGGTTCAGATGAAACAAGATTCTACAAGATGGTTCTTGCAGAATGATTTTTTGTTTCTTTCTCCAGTTCCGAGAAAATTCAGCTCTGATGCCTAGAGGCATTGGGCAAGGTATGCATTGGACACAGCAGAGAAAAAATCACTGTCTGAAATAAATTTAGAGTCTGAATAGCATTTTAAAGAAAACATGTTCTATGTGAAAAGCTGTCCACATCACAGAGAGAAGATTGCGGTGGAAGTGTCAGAAGACACCCACTTTTTGAGAAGAATTGGAAAGGGTATAGATGTAAGAGGAAGAGTACTGTGGACTTGACCAAGTTCACAAATTACTACAATAGATTTGACAGATTTCTAACTCCTGAATTCCTATCCATCTCTGAAATGTGTTCATTCCAAACCAGTTTGGTGCCTGAGGCTTCACACTGCTGGTTTAATACTCGACAAAATTTATTGGCAGATCTGAGAGCGATTAACAGCTCCCAGTTTAATCACTACCTTTCATTCTAACTTATTAAAAAACAGTTTCAGTGACTATAGGGTTTTTCTTAAGAAAAAAAAAAAAAAAACCCCCCAAACAAAAAAAACAAAACAAAAGGGAAAAAAAAAAAAAAAAGCAAACTCAAAATCCAGCAGTAACATGGGCTAGTAACTGAAAATACCAAAAGCTGCAGTGACACCAAGAGGTGAAACACTAGTTTTCACCCTGCGAGTACAAAGCTGAGTCAGTTTCAACGATTCTCATTTCTTCCCTGTTTAAAATTTCCTTCCTCTACCAAAGTACCCTGTGCCAGTGTCAATGTTCAAATATATTTTCATTAGCAGCACATAGCTTTCTGTACATAAACCATAAACAGAAATCTACCATCCTTAAAAAAATCCTAATTTTGTTCTGGCAGAAGAGAAAACAAACCTGTGTACTCCCCAGCAGGTCCATCTGCTCCTGCTTATACCACACATAAGATAATGGTGAGAAAATTCATAGAGAGTCTCTAAATTAAACTGCACAGGATTTAAAAAATATGTATGTCAGAATATTTTGAGTAGGGAGGGACCTAGTGCCACCTGTAATGAGCAGGGAATACAATCTATATGTGTCTCTTTCTCCTCCCTCTATTTAAAGGCATTCATCCTTTTGTGACCAAAAGGGCTGCAAGACATCTTGTAATTAGCTGCACTACTTTTTTTTTAAGGGGTTTTCTTCACAGAAACATTATTTTGGGCAGAAACCCAGAAATGTTCAAACACAATGCACATGCACACAAGACAGGTTCCCACCCCTGTGATAATGCTCTGGTACTCTAATTTTTTTTTTTTTTGTCTCTGGCTTCAAACTGATACCAATAAAACATTGATACTGTGAATTAAAAAAAAAAATCCTTGGTATTCTTACCACAACACAGAATATTTTATGATATTACTAATTTTTGTTGGCATTATCATTGCACCTCCATAACCATTTCCTCACATATTTCTCAGTCTCTTGTGATATATCAGCTGTCTTTATAGCAACTATGTCATGCCTGACATAGCCTAGTAAAAATCATTCTTATGACCAGGTCTTATACTGGACTGATCCAGAGATGTGTTCCCAAGTTTAACTCTATAAATCCACTGGAAGTGCAGACTTAATCTTACTCAGATGCTAACTCCAAAATGTAACAAGGTCTCAGTAATTTCAAAATGAGCAGAATTAAACAAATACTTCAAAAGTCTTGTGACTGCAAAAAGAAATCCAAAACCAACAGAAAATTACTAATTATAAGTACAGTGACATATTAATTCACTTGAATATCTAGAGAATATATTCTTTCTATAGAAGAAATTTCTGTTTTAATGTACATGAACTGCAAGCCTACTGACATTGAATTACTAGCCCAGAGGTTCAAATTTATTTAAAAAATTCTAGGAGATATTTATATGTATGTAAATAAATTGCCATCAGAAATTTCTTTTATTGATATGGGAAGTTATTCAGGATGAAAATAGATGCTGCCATAGGTATTTTCTTCTGGTCAATAATCAGTCATTACACAGAGGCTGACAATAAAATAAAGTGCACTGGTCCTTTCATTTCTTTTTATATTTATTGGGAAAACTGTGCTGTAATTTTGTCAAATTCCTCTTGCTTTTGCCATGTAAATGAAGAAGAACTTAAGTGATAAAAAGCCAACATCTTCAACAAAACTATGTGTCTTTCTATAAATCTCTTTTCTATTGCATGGGGAGCCATCTGATATTTATTCTGCAAGTTAAAAAGATGACAGACAACACAACAAACATCGGGGCAGGCACTCATGACACTGACCTAAGAGGTATCAAAGGTCCAGAAAGAGTCATTTCAGAATCCTGAATAATGGATAATTTCTATTCTGGCCCAAAGATTAAAGGTGTTAGAGTACAGTTGTGGCAGTTTCAGAATGTATATTTCTTCCTTTTATTTCACTGGGTTTTTTTCTTTTTTTTTTCTTTTTTAGTTTAAAAGTTTATTTCCTATGCACAGGATGTGAATTCCAGAAGCTGGAATTCAGGCGAGAAATATCCACAGCAGATATTTAAAGGATTCTTAACAAAATTTGTGAATATCTATATATAAATATACGTACATGTACATATACATATACTTAAGGTGTGTGTGTATATCTATACACACAGCTTAAGCACTACATATATATAAATACACACACAGGCTTAAGCACTAAGTGAATTTCTGACTATGCAAGGGGTTCAAAGGATAGCAGCTTGAAATCATAATGAAGCTGCAGCTTCCAGTTGATTTCTTGAACTGTTCCCAAAAACTGGAAAGGAAAAAATCCCACTACTGTTGCAGAGCTCCAAAGCTATAGGACATGTCTCAGCCCAGCTGCAGAAGTGGAGCAGAGCAGCAGTGGAGAGCTCATGAAGTCCAAGCTCAAGCTGCTCTTGCTGGACAGTGCATGGTGATGATACTAAACCCTAAGGATTTATAGAAGCTTGTCCAGCCTGAATGTGATCCTTATCTTCACCAACCCACAGGGATTTGGCATTGAAGAAATTGTCAATTTTCTGATTCGAAAAATGATCATGTTTTAGGGCAAGTCCCTGAGTAGGTTTCAATGTAGATAAGGAAGCTTTGATTAGAGAGAGTCAGCAACTAACATAGAGATTTAACAAAAAGAGGTTAGCAAAAGAATGTTCACCCTCCCCTGTGCCCAGGCAAACTTTTATTCTGCATTAAAGGACGTCTAAAAGTCATTTTAGATACTGCTACGTTGACTTTTAAACCCATTTCTTGATCTTTTCTTGGAAATTATTAAGTATGTTTTATTCTCTTTCTAAAAGTCCTGATTTTTTTAAGGTAGAATTTGGATTTTGTTACCTCGTAAGTCATCAGAATTAGGTAGGGCATTTTGCTTTAAAATCCTTGTAGGGAAGATAAAGTCATAGAAGTCATTGCAGATCCTAGTTTTTGCTACAGATGCAGCACACCTTTCAGCAAGATAATGGCACTGAATAAATGGGAAGACATTACATAAAATGTAGGGAAAAGGCTCCACCTTTGCACATATACACCTCTGTATGATTAAATTTTAGCCTTTGTACAGGTAGTTCAAGTTATGGAGTTAAGCTGTGAAGAAGCTCATGGTCTGTCTCTGAAATGGGTAAAAAAAAGCGATACCCTGAGCACAGCTTTGGAAAATCCAAGTAATAATGCAATGTCGTTTCAGGTTATCTACTAAAGTGAGGAGGACTAAAGGAAAAATCAGAATGAAAGACTCATCCAGATAGAATAGGCAGTAATGTCTGTTTGTTCTGTGGCAAACCACCACCAGTTTTCAGTCATTTGAAATCATTGTTTCTTGTTTGTAGTTTCCAAGAGTGACTGAACTCAAAACAAGACTAGCTGCACTGATGGAGTCACATGGATCTATCTGAGAAAAGATTTCCAGATGCAGCATATCCATCATGATCTGGAAGGGGAAGGGGAAGGAATGTAATTTGTCACTGGCAGCAAAATGAAACTTGGATATCTGTATTAAGCTGTCTGGGTAAGTTAGCAGTAAATCAAGTGGCAAAGAGCTTACAGCAACCTCTTTGAAAGTGCCAAACATCCAGGGAGATTTGGGTGCAGGCAGCAGAGCACAGAAATCAGAAGGCATAAGATGTGGATGAACCTTAACAGCTCTCAGAAAGAAGTAGAGGTCCAATAAATGAACTTAATTTGCCAGAAGAAGCACTTGGTTTATAAGTCAGTACAGAACAACTAAAAGTCCTTCTGCAAAGGCCTGGTCTAAGCTGGCAGATGCAGAAGTGATCTAACAAAAGCACATTATGATATATATATTTAGGCAGTGCTTATGGGTCAAGTCTGGAGGAACTCTTGCACATCCCAAGACACATAACTGGTCTGAACAAAATTATCTTTGTACAAATTGCGATCAAACCCAGTTGCTGTACAGCCAGCCTGGTGATATGACAAATGCAAAGGTATTTATTGTCATATATACATATATATTATTTCGGTTTGAGCAGCACATTTGGGAGAGACAGAAAAAAGTAGCACTCTGTAAACACAACTGCTGCTTGAAACAAAATACACTGAAAAAAACACCTGCTACCCTTCCCATCCCAGTGCAAAGGAAAGCATCGGACCTTTTACATGACAGAGGAGGAATTTTCACAGCTGACAGAAAAAAGCAGTCTGTTAGGAAGGTTTTTATGTATATAAAATAAAGAGGGTTCTGAAATGCAGGCTTTGAAGCAGGAACTCAGGGAACTGAAGGGAAAAATTCTGCTACAGAAAAGGGTGTCTTCTCAAGATGCTATGCAGTAAAGGCTCTTCAAGGGGTAAAAAATATGAGTGTTTGGGTTATCTTTGATAGAAAACAGAAGAAAAAGGCATAGAAGCACTTTGGAGTTTTCCAGAATATTCTCGGACAATAACTCACACAGCTTCTGTTCAAAGCTGGGACTATAATAAATACTCAGATTTATGACAAATAGTCATAGTATCTGACATCATCACTTAGAAACTTATCCAAGCAGTGAAAGAGTATTATTGCAACCACATAGTTTGGCTGTAAAACCTCATATAAAAAATATCTGAGTAGCATGAAAGCACTCTCTTTTTGATGAAGAATAGTTTATGCTCTATATGCTGTCTCTAAGGGAAAAATATAAATGGAATATCCAGGATTTATTCTATGTCTAGAATCAGTTTTCACAAATAATACTTTTTTTGTACCATGTCTCAGTAATCTGTCCAGTATCCACTAGGAAATATCAATAAAGCTCCTTAGAGGTACAAAGGCTCAAATCAAGCTTTAACAGAAGAATTAATACTTAAATCCTAAAAACAGAGATATTATAGCTGTGTAAAAATGTCTATAAACCAGATTATTTTGTTAAAAATAGAAAAAACATATCACTATATTAGTCCATCTGTGTCAATCTAGTAAGAACCCCATCATGTGAAAATCCAAGGTATGAGATGTCCCTGTAAGAAGAGAAAATAAGAGTGAAAAGCTCTTATTTAATTTCAAGTGAAGGACACTGCTGAAAGTACAGATATCCTTTGCTCAGTTTTGAATTCAGCAGTGATTTATTTTGCCCCATATACACAAAAGTTAGAATACTCACATGGACCTTTGCAAGATTTTCATGCTTTGTTTTTAGTTTTGGGAAGTTTATTGGGTGGGGGAGAAATTGTTTGGGGTTTTTTGGGTTTTTTTTAGGTTTTTGGTTTTTGTTTTCAGGGAAAAACCTGCAAGGAAAGAACATCAGGTGGTCTGGAATTTTGGAAATTTTTTCTCAGCTTGGACTAAAATGGATGGTGTTACCAAATTTTAAAACAATCATAGCAAGCATTCATGCTATGCCTATGTCCCTAAAGAAAAACCCAAACAAACAAAAACAATGACGAACAAGAACCAGCATTATTGTCAAAAGAAATCAGGCTGAGACACCTAGCTCCTTTCTATGCAAATATCACACCTCCAGGCACCATGCCTAATGGAAATGGTGAAGAACAAATAAAAATATGGTGCTAAGAAAGTGGATTTAGTAGAGTAGCAGATTTAAGAAGCTATTTCCACAACATTGGTGCCCAAATGTCGTGGGGTGACGTTATGATGCTGGTATCCCCAGTCGTGTGTTCTGTTTATGTTTGATATTATGTTCGATATTATGTTCTGTGCTTTCAGAACTGACTCTGAAAGTGAAGGTTTGTTTTGCCTTGTTATCAGCTGGCTCACCTCCCATGGTCTGTGGTCTAGAAGAGGTTAGTGGTGGCTGACTTGCTTTGCTGTTGTTTGCTGTCTTTCGCTTGCTTCCTTTGCTTGCTTGCTTCTGCTTCTGCCTTTGCTTTTGCTTGTTAGCTAATTTAGCTATGCAGTCCAATTCTTTCCTTAGAGTGTTTTTTTTTCCCTTTCCTTTTCCTGAATATTACTCCAACCTGCTCCAGACAGGGACCTGGGAAACACCGAGGAGCACCGAGAGCCTGCGGTCTGTGATCTGCAGCAGCCATCCCCAGTGCCGGAGAGCATTCCCCAGAACCCAGACCAGGCGACCGCTCCCAGGAAAGACTTTCTGGATTTGTCATCTCTTCAGAGTGGTGAAAGGGTTTTGTTGTCATCTGGTGTTGTTAATTCTTTTTGGTGTTAGGGAGTGTTTTGTTTGTTAAATAAACAGGTTCTTTTCCACTTTTCTCTGAGAAAATTCTTCCCAAACCAGGTGGGTGGGGAGAGGCCGTGGGGGTTTGTTTTCTGGGGGCTCCTTACAGAGGATTTTCTCTCAGATTTGCCCTAAACTAGGACACCAAAGTAATTAAACGATCAGAGGATGACTAGGTGATGAGAACCAAAACCATTTCATAGTTGTAACTGGCTGAAGTTCAGAGAGGTGTTTCTGCTCTGTGGAGGAGAAGAAGAAAAGATTATGTGATAAAAAGACAAATATAGGAAAACATCATCCCAGTGGAACTGCAGTTATCATCAAAATATATGACTGATAACTTTACCTATGTGAAGCAACATCAATGAAGTATATTTTATTTATAGCAAGGAAATGAACTATATTTCTTAAGTGTATGAACACTTCAGTGACTATCTGATGCAAAAATATTCAGCTATCAGACTAAGCTATCATTCACCCAAGCCTAGAGCAGAACAATGTTTTGGTGAGCACATCATTTTTTGCTGGTTCAGGACTTAAGTTCTATCCTAGTTCTCAGTTCCATGAATTGCCTCTCCATGTAAACATTTTCACAATTGAAAATGCATGCAGTAACTTTCTAAGAACAAAACCCTCTACTTCTTTCAAGAGAAACATAATCCCTTAATAACAGAAACTGTCTCTAAATCTTCAGTGCAACCTGGAAAAAGGCTAAAACTCTAATCATTGAAAGAATTCTTTTAATAAAACCCTTGCTTCCACTGGAGAAGACAATGTTTTCAGCATTTAGACCACAACCTTCTTTAGTACAAGAGACATGAGGCACATTAGAATATTCAAAGACATTTGCCAACAAATGTCCCAACAGCAATAGGAGAGTGTGGTTCTTTTATCCAACAACAATAGTAGAGGTGTGGTTTAAATCCAGATGTAAAAAGGAGAGGGACTTTTTATATGGGCAGATAGTGGCAGAACAAAGTGCAATCGTTTTAAACTGAAAGAGGACAGGTTTAAATTAGATGTTGGAAAGAAATTCTTTACTGCGAGAGTGGTGAGGCACTGGCACAGGCTGTCCAGAGAAGCTGTGGCTGCTCCATTCCTGGAAATGTTCAAGGCTGGACAGGGCTTAAAGCAATCTGGTGTAGAGGAATTTCTCATGGAACAAGGTCTTTCTGATGTTATTTCTTTGCAGGAACGGGACAACCCTGGCATGCAGATTACAGAGATACTTTAGTTACTTTCGAAGTATTTAGGACATTCTTGAAAAGACAACAAGCTTTGTACAAATACAATAGTCAATGCTGGATGCTGAAAACTGTCACGCACTATAACCTGATCAGACACTTGTAGTGTAACAGCCAATCAATAAGGAATTTTTATATGTAATTATATTATGTTAGCCAATGAGTGTTAATTAGCTATTGTATTATGTAAGGCAAGAAGGTATAAAACATGGATAAATTAGACAATAAAGGAGGATGACATCTAGCCATATTGGTTTTAGTGTCATTACTCCAGCCAGTTCTCCATGGGACCCTCTTCAATCTGGGACAGTGGAAAGTGTCCCTGGAAGAAGGTGACTTTGAGGTCCCTTCCAACTCAAACAATTTTGATTCCACGATTCTTAGGAAACAGCACTGCTACTATAGTAAAATTATTTTGATTAGCTAAACCAGATAGGAGAAGGGAGTTATCTTTAGCAAACCTAGAAAAAGGAGGAGTAGTTTGTTGTATTTGTTGAGTTTGGGTGGGATATTTCGAATTCTAAATAGAATTAAGGAAGATGAGAAAAAAGGAATTAAAATTTTCATAACAGAAAAAAAATATCTGAAACCAATTTGTTTCTCATCCAGGCCTTCCATTGATTGCTAGGAATTAGTTAGGTTTGCCTCAGTTGAAATATCATTTTTCAAACACTCTCTACAATAGCATCTTCCAGCTAAATAGTAATTTTTTAAACATTTGACGTAGTATAAAACAGCCACATCCTCTAGTTTCCTTTAAGTGCACCTGGCATCCTTCCACATATCAGAACTGTGCATGAGAAACAAACCTCCAGCAGAATGCAGGCAGTCAGAGAAATGGGTAAGCCTAATTTTGTTCAGCTAATTTGTAACCATGAGGGAAGCAAATAGCTCCAAGAGTTATTTGTGCATGCCACAGTCTCTGCTTTCCTTTCGTGATATAGTATGCTGATGGGACATCTCTGGAGGTTGATTTCATCATGAAAATCCAGTCTGTTGTGCCTGAACAATTTTTACAGAGCCAGAGCTGTTTTTTTGCAGAGAGTTTCACCTGTTGAGCAGCAAGCAGAGTCACTGTGAGCATCTGAGACTAACAACCTGTCCCTCACAGCAAAAGATAAGGTTCTTTATTTAATATCCTCTGCGGCAAGAGAGATAGGACTAAAGCTGTGTGTTGTAAAAAGTAACTTCACTATAACTGTGGTATTACCAACTGTCAGGGAGGCACCTGTGTGTATACTTGATGAGCTTTAGATATTAGTTCCTTCAGTGGTTCCTTGATTTCTAGTTATTTTCACAAATGAGATAGTGAATCTGTTGGAAACAATGGCCCAGGTCCAAATTAGGTGGCTGATTGACTTTTTTCCACTTTCACAACTTAGAGGTGTAGGACCTCTCTGGACAGAAAATTCCAAAGGCATGTGTCCAGGCAGCTCCTGCTCTGACTAGAACTAGAAGTATTATTTGACATCATCAGTAGATAATCTGGCCTTTTAAGTGATGGTTCTTGCTGCAGAATTGATCTGCTGATACACAGAAAAGACAGTGACAAACAGCCAGTAGAAGCCGGTACATCAGAGACAGAAATAGGTAGCTCGGATGATTGTTTGGCACATAAAATATGAATTTTCATCCTTTCTTTGGATCTGAGCTTGGAAGTCTGCCAGAAGAGTAGTATCTTTCTATAAACAGATTAGTCATTACATAAATAAAAGCAAAGCCAATCAGCATCAATTACATTTTCATTGCCTTGGAACTGCTGCTACCCATATTGGGGCACAGTCAAACTAATAACTGCACAATCTTTTGTACTTAATGCTTGGGAAAGCAATTGTGCATCAGCAATACTCATGAGCGTATGCTCTGCAGCCAAAGTTTGACACAAAGAATATAGAAAGATCATGAAGATGAGGAGATACCCACAAAATACCGTGAGCATTCAGCTGGTGATGATCCACAGCTTGAATTCTCTGCATATATTACACAGATGTTCATCCTTAAACTGGTGCAAAAATCAGGGCATCCCATTTCAGTTGCACTTTGAAACTCCAGATCTTTTTCTACTGCAAGTGTCTGCTTAATTTTCAAAGATTTCTGGACGCTCCTGCAGATATTTCCAGAAATTAATCCTGGACAAAGAATTACATACCCATAGGCTCCACCAGGCTGAAGGTCAGCCTTCTTTCGAGGTAATGCCTATCAAACACCAGCAGTTTATTGCTAGCTGAAAAGAAATATTTTACCCTGCCAGTGTGGTACTTCCTTCACTGTTCAATGAGGGATTCATCTTTTCAGCAGCTTACTCAGAAAATTATGGCAATACTGGATATGCTGGATAGCTGGATAATATCTTAGCACTCTCCTGCAGGTGCTTGACTGGATTTACCTAAATGTTCCAAAGCATAATTATGACAATCCTGATGGGAAAAGTGAATTGAAAGAGTCAGAAATAAATGAGATGCTGTCACTTTTTGATAAAAGAAGTTTTGGGAACGAGGCCATGGGGCTTGGTTTGTAAGGCAAATATGCAAGTAAGTTTGCAAGTTCTCTACATTATGAAGCATAGTAGGATGGCTGTGAGCAACAGCTGGAATATAGAAGTCCAAATGAGTACAGCTGATTGTAGAAAACTCCCTACTCATAGATATCTTTCTTGAAAGCCTCCTCTGGCTATCACTGGAGAAAAACAGAAATCAAAGGACTTTGAGGGAAGCTGGAGGTCCTCAAAAGAAAGATACACAGACACTATTAAATCTCTTTGAAAAAATTTCTGATGAAGAATAACTTCTTCTCTTGCTAAAAATAAGCAATCCTCAGTGAAAAGAAGAAATAACAAAACTGTTTTCACATGCCACTGAAACAAAGTTATGTACATAAATTATTGAATATTAATTAAAATGTTAAAAGTGTGAATGAGACCAAACCTTAACTCATCAATAAATTTCTTAAAGCAACTCTTTGTAAAATTACCCTTGCCATTGTAACTTCTCAAGAATTTTGAGACATAACTTGCACAGTGACATCTTGGATACCTACGCCAGGACTAACCATGTTGGTTATGTAGATTGTAACTGGATTTCACATTGATGATGCTCATCCAGAAAATTGCAGCTCTTTTACTTTCCAAAAATACCTAATTAATTGTTCTCACTGGTATGAGCAGCTTCAGAAATAGCAAGTTTGAAGCAGAAGTTGAAGAATATGAATTCTGCATTCTTAACAGATACTTCAGTGGAACCAGATGATCCTACACTCATTCAGTCAGAAGAGCCCTGTATGATACTAGTACAGTCAAAAGCCAGCTTTCTTTCTCCAACCTCACATACTATTTTTTTACTGTCTTTTTTTAATTAATTTTTAATAGATTATTTCTTTGCCCAGTTTTGCAACCTGGGACATGGCAGGTCAAACAAAGCAGATTACTTGTGTGTCACCATAAGCCAGGTGTGTAACATAGTCCAACTTGAAAAAAAAAAATAAACAACTACCAATTACCACTGGGAAGATTCCTCTTCTTTCATTTTTACAGTGGAGTATTTCTAAGTGGAACCATAGCTGAGGAGGAAGGGCCAATGTTAGCTGCCTTTGGCAGTGGAAACAGCTGAAAACACTTTTTTCCTCAAGCTGCTCCTTGGTATGCTGACGGTCACAGGCCTCTCTCCTGTGTCACTATAACCATTTCCAAGGCTGTGCTGAAGCTGCCCCAGTGAAACAAAGGTATAATGTTTTATCTCTTCACTCCATATTACACCTCAGGCCCACTGGGACCTGCACCACCATGACTCAGGGAGGGGATGGAGAAGGGTAAATTGTGACTAGTGAAGGCAATTGTTCTCTGACTGGCCATGATTGCCTAAACCTGACTTCGCTGTGTGTAGCCATGGACTCCCCACCAGATATACAACAGGGAGGAGGAAGGGCTGCACCTCTGCAGCATCAGGGCTGGCTGTGCATGCATGACAAAATGGCACGAAAAATCTACTTTGCATAAGAGGCTGCAGCAGGTTAGCTGTGAAAAGGAGCAGGTTGGGACCCCTCATTCTCTTCCCCCTCACCTTCTCTTTCACTCTTATTGTTTACCCAGCTCCAGACCATCTACAGAACAGGACCATCCACAGAACAGGACCAATATGGGACATAGGAGCTGGTGATATTCTTTGTTGTTTCTCTCTCTTCTCTGCTTTTATTTCTCTCCTCCCTCACCCTCCTGGGCAAAGCACAGCTGTCCTGTTCTACTCTATTCTTGGTACCAAAGACTGATGTGGGAGTGGGGAACCTGTGGTCATGTGTTGTGGTCTGTGAGTCAACACCTTGGAGAAGTTTGTTGTGGGAGCTAGGAACTTACCAGATGTACGGTAAAAACTTCAGGCTCTTTAGCCAGCACTTTTGAGAAGTGTATTGTAAGATTTAAGAACTTGTTGAGCAAAGCTTTTTGACTGAAAAGAGTGGACTGGTTGCAGGACCTAAGATGGCTGTACAGTAAAGTAAAGTACATGAGCTCTCTGACACCTCTCTAGTGTCTTTATTAAGCCTTTATTAAAGACAAGAATGTGCAACAAACTTCATACCCTATTCTGATGGGCTGGGACAATGATCCCAACACCAAACACCATAAAATACCTTAGAAAGGGACATCCTAAAAAACTACCCACTATAGATAGTGCTGCAATCTCTCTAGCAGGTGAAATACCAGTCAAATACTCATCAAAAGTAATGAGTACACGCTCTCAGCCCTTTGAGAAACACAGCAGAGTTGATTTTGAAAATAATATAGACTTAGAGAAATAACTCTGTTTCCATATTTTTTAACAAAAAAAAAAAACAGCAAAAAACCACAAACAAACAAACAAAAAAAAACCTGGCAATATTTGACAAATTAGTTGTCCATTCTCCATGCTGCTGGTGGAATTTCAGTTAGAGTTAAAATAGTTGCTTCTCTTTGCCTATTATTTTAAGCTATTTTTCTTTTAAAAATGAAAATAATTGCCTCTCTTCTTGTGTTTTATTCTAAAATATTATAAAAGAATAATATTTTTAAAGTATGTTTCCTCCTTCCTGAGAAAGTGATGTTCTTATCTCTTATTAAAAGGCACTACAGCTTCTAAAACTTGCTCACTATTAAAATGAAAAACAAAATAAGTCCCTCTACTGTTAAATCTCCAGTTCCTCATTACATTTATAGTTCCCATTCAGCACTATTGCATGAATTTCTTTTTGCAACAAGTCATTTTTATTCTACACTCTGGGAGTAGTGCATGTACTTGACATATAATCTCAGTAAATTCCCTCAAACTGGGCAACACCAGAACTTGTATTATTAGGAAATGAAGGGTATTGCTTTATAACATGTTTTTCCAAAATGTAGTAGTAGCAAGAGAAAAAACAATTAGTTCCCTTCAATAATATTATCTATAGCAATGAATTGTTGCTGTAAAAATTTTATCTGGTTGAGACATAGAAATAAAATTTTGACTCAGGATTAAGTTTGCAGGAGACCTTGCTTGCCTGCCAGAAACTTTACTCTGCAG
>QUSF01000036.1:5317335-5351991 GCA_003676055.1 Chloebia gouldiae | reverse complement strand
CTTTTTCTTTTTCTTTTTTTTCCTTCTTTTTTTATTATTCTTTTTTATTTTTCTATTCCTTTTTTCTTTTTTTTTCTCTTGGATGTGTGGAGGGTGAGAACTTTACCTCATTTTGGCATAAATGGGGAGGGAGGGAGCTTTATCATTGCTGAAATAGGAGGGAGATGAGAACCATGACTTTAGCAAAACCATCTGCAAGTGGAATGCTTCACCACTAAGTGATTAGGATGAATGTGCACCAGGACTGTGTGCTACTCTATCCCATAGAGCAGTAGGAGTTGCTTAGGCTACCTCCAACACTAGGAATGCAGGAGCAGTAATGTGCTTACATGTGTCTCGGTTTTGAAAAATAAAATAGGTTTTGGCATAAAACGCAATGTGGTGCTGAGGTAATTTCATAGTGGAGAGACCAGAGGAAAGGAGTCTTTAATCGCAGTGACAGTGGTCTATTCCTAGTTGTGACTTACAGAGGACAGAGGTGGGACACTTCGTTGGGATGCCTGTGTGTGGGAGGATGCTTGCATCCCAAAAACTTCTGTCTCGGTCCTGTATCCCAAAGCCACTACTCTCGGCCCCGTTAGTTGGTCATTCAGAGGCTCTTGACAGCCACAGTGAACTTGGGAGGGACATAAGCCACCCTTTCATGATGCAAACAAATCTGGCAGGTCTGTTGGAGGCTCTCATCTTACTTGTGCTGTGTCTTGAGATTTATTATCATCATTGTAGTCATCATTCTCCTATTCATAAGGTATTGTCATAATTTACAGTCAGATACTATGCAAGTTGTATTACTGATGCTGCTTACACCTTTCTACAGGACTAATAATGGATCTTCTGTGAGAGATAGGTGTGGGGAAGGTGAGTGATGGGAACACCCTAATAAAGGTAGGCTTTCCTTGGATGATTTCTTCAAGATAAGGTCATTTCCTCAAGTTTATGCACTGTGATCCTGTTGTACTAAGACAAAATGTGATGCCTGCACAGTGAGAAGGAGGGCAGAGGTACTTTCCAGCCTTCCTGCACAAGGACAGTGAAAGGGCTGTCCATGTTACAGGTAAAATGGACCTATGGCTACACTACTGCTGAAGAAGACTGAGCATCAAAGAGAGCAGAGGCTAGAGGGATCAGACCGATTTGTGTATTGAGAGGTGCTCTGCCTCACCTTACCCAATCACATTACCCACTGCCCATCTGCACGTTACATCAGAGGATCCCTTCCAAGCTAAACAGAACAGTCCCTTAAAAATGTTCCAGACGAGGCTGTTTGGGAACCTGAGGAACCTGGTCCAGTTGAAGGTGCCCATAGCAGGAGAATTTGAACTAGATGATTTTTAAGATCCCTTCCAATTCAAACCAATCTGAGAGCAGTGACCAGATAAATCTTTTCAGGATATAAATCTACCCTATCAGCCAGTGATGCATGAATAAGGGTAAGCTTTGTCTTTTTGCTTCAGATCCACAAGGAGAAAACAAACCCTGCATCTCAACCGGACTACAAGAAGGTGTAAAAAGAAGATTTCCAGTTGAGACATGGGACTGCGTTTGCCTTGAAACACTCTGCAGCTTTCTCTTTGCAAAAGTCGACCCTGAGCTTACCTGTGTGTGTCTGCTCAAAAATATCCCAAATACAGCCTTTGCAAAGGAAACAATTACAGCGTTTTGATTATTGGAATGTGTCATACTTACCTAGCGTGAGTGCCCTACAGAAAAGATACACTTGTACGCATCCATCTGACATCCTCAGGTGCGCAGGCAGAAATTCCCTTCTCATTTCTGCTGGAAAAGGTCTTCATAATGCTATTTATCAGTTCCTGAGGATTTTCAAGCCCCTTGCTGTTAGGATCTCACACAGTGTTCATCCATTTAAGAGGCATATGTTAACACTGCAACTGTGCCACCACTGCTGTGTATCTGAACCTGTGAAACAGGCCTTAAAATCCCAAACCAAACCAAACCAAACCAAACCACTAGAAACTGTAGGGAGAAATATATATATAAAGACGCACAGTGCAGCTGTTCTGTGGTTTTCTTTTTTGTTTATATATAACAATAGAAGATACTAAGTAACAGATGGCCCAAGAGTGACTAAAAAGCAGTAATATGTGAAGGGCTCTGCTCATCTTACGAGCAGTGAAAGCACAGATACGGTGATTTGACATGAGAACTAATTCAGTTGCACAGATAAAACCAAAAGCAACTAATTTCTGATTTTAACTATATCAAATGATGTTCCCCTTTCCATCCCTGTGCAGGAAAAAATAAATGAGTAAAGTTAAACATCACAACATTAAAAAAAAAAAAAAGGAGGGAATAGGCTGTTCTTACATAATTTCTAGTTTTATTATTTGCAACGTCTAACTTTGGACATCTCAGTTACTGTAAGAAACGAAGGCAGTTCACAAAACAGATACATAATCTAGTTTTTCTAAAAAGTAAATATGAAAACTGAAATTAAATAATCAGTTATCCAAAAGCCCATCATTTCAGTGCCACAGGCCTTAAAGCTGTATTTGGGCTTTAAATTTTTGAAATATATTTTTTATTAGAGCTAGCAATCCTCTCTGGAGTTCAAAAGCAATAAATGCAGAATTACAAACTCTTTGGCTTCTGAGGTCTCCCTGCCCCACCTCTGAGAGGTGGGAAGTAGCAGAAAGCCTCAGCACTCAGCTACAGAGTTTTGAAAGTACCTCAGAGAAATATAATTCATATCAGCAGAAAACAGGTAACAGCCACAAAAACTGTGCTGGAAACCTCAACCTAGAGCCACAACTTTGAGTGCACTTGAATACAGTAGGAAGGTCATTATGCTGTACCTGTGAAGAGCGCTTTCAAATGCAGATAAACAAGACTGTAGGAAAAGTTTAAAATCTCTTATTTGAACAATAAATATTGTGGGAAGAGATAGAAAGGTGGTGGGCTCACAGTCTTTTCCACAGTTACAATAAAAAGCATAAATATCCATTCTTACACAACTTTCTGCAGCCAAGTTCAAGGCATAAATGATGACAAAAATTACAATAGTGTAAATCTCCTTAAAACTGACATTAACAAATAATAAGCAGTAATTCTATAAGAGTGAACAGGTAGATGATACCTTTTTACATCCCATTTTGCTTTAAAATATAAAACTAAACAAAATATAATCCATTCTTCATAAGGAAAAAATGATAGGAGCGTTCTTGTTAGGTAAAAAATATTTAACATTCAGATACTAAAGAAGTGGCCAGGGAGGAAGAAGGAACCTGGGACATTAAGTGATGAGACCATGGATGCTGGAGACAATAAAAGGGAAGGAGACAGTGAGCGGGGACAAATGAGCTCTTATCATCATTTAAGGAGTTACAGGATGGCAGGCTTCCTGAATGCCAGGTGCACACAGAGAAGGATAAACAGAGAAGGATAAATCCAGAACTGGGATTAATAGGAGACAGGAAGAAGAAACTCCCCAGGCATGGGTGGGCCAAGTGTCTGAGTTATGGAATCTGAACTGGAGGGGCTTTGGAAATCTCCAAGTACAGCAGGGGCTGACATCAGAAAGGGCAGTAAACAAGTAGAGAGAGACAAGGGGCAGAAAGTGCCTTTCAGATGTTGCCAGTCCTTCTTGCAGGGAGTTAATAAAACCTCAAGAAAAATCAGAGCTACATGGGGATGGAGATGGAGATTTTAAGCAGGAAGTCAGAGGTGGAAATTAGCTTTTGCAGATTAGAAATATCTGAGTATATAAGATAGAAGAAATAGAAAGGTCTGGCCAGAGAAAAGATAGGGCTGGAAGGAGAAAAGGTGATATGGTAGAGGGGGAGCATGTTAGAAAGGAAGACAACCCCCTACACACAGAAAGGATCAGGAATACTCAGAGAATATTCAGATCAGGAATACTCAGAGCTGCAAAAAAACCCATTGTTTTCATCACCACAGTAGCAGCAGTTCCTGGTGTACTTCATAACTTTGATATTCCACAAGGCCTCATGAGGGCTTGTCTTCTTCATCTATTTTTTCTTTCCAGCTCTAATCCCTTCTTGTCTCAATCTACCAGTAGAAGAGTGACAAAGGCATATTGAGTAATGTCTCCTCCCAGCTGAGCAGCAGATGGCTGAAAGGAGAAAGAGCCAGTGATGGGGGCACAAGATTGTTAGCCATGAGGGTGTATCTCTCTACCTCTTCTGAGCAAGTATCACTGCCCACTAATCTGAAACAATTGATGTCATCCCCACTGGAGGGGCAGAGACCTTGGTACCATCTATCGTGGCAGGGAGCACTCAAAGAGGATGAAAGTGGGCCACAACAAGGGTTTGGAGCTAGGCCTGCTAAAGGAGAGAGGGATTTTAGGAAAGACTCCTTTTTACACAAGGCAGAGGTTCTGCTTGGGAAGGTGGGCATGGTGAGCAAACTGCAGCTGTCTCCCACAAGCAGTCATAGCAGAATAAAGACAGCAGTTGAAAGGAGCCACATATATGTGAAAAACCCTCTCTGAGTCTTGCTGGTTTTGCTCTGTTTGGGTAGCAGACCTGGAACAGCCTGCAGCATAACAGGACTTGAATATCACTTTCACTTTTATCCATTTTTTGGATCAGGATGCAGTAATATTCCCCATTTAGAAGATAACATGCAGTGACCTATATTTTTACAAATGCTGATTTTTTTAAAGCTAAAGAGATAAAACTGTAGGCATTGATATCTCTATTATTGAGTTGATATTAGAGTAAATAGAGGAATATGCTTGTTTTTTAATGTTATTCTCTTGGAATGCTTGTTCAAAGTTAACAAGGCAAACAAGAGTTGTGTTTAAACACTAAAATTGAAAACCATCCTACATTTTCTCCAAGTACTGTTTCAAATGGCAGAGAAAATTTTACGCAAACTAAAGGATCCTGTACATTTAATTCCTGATAACAATGATATTTCCTCAGCTCATCTAGAAGTTTGGTCAGGTACTATTGAGCCAACCTAGTTCTGGGACTTTCCTTGCTTAGTTAGGCTACACATAGGCCTTGACTTTCACTATTTCACTGCTGTGCCATTGAAAAAAAAAAAAAAAAGAAAAAAGTTGTCCTGCTGATTTAGTTCAGCTCAGAAGTAAAGGGTTAGAATTTCTTAGCATCATATTTACTGTCTATAGACCCAAATCTGAAATGTCAATTCATGTGCAGAAGTGGCTTCTTTTACATGCTGTGATTTTTTTTCTCTCTGGCTTGGGTACACTTATAGCTATCAGAGAACTCTGAGAGACTGAGTTTTATAAAACACTGAAATCTAATTTTACTTTCTGCAGAGCAACATGGAGTGTCAAGCTTGTCACACTGAAGCTTCCAGAAGATCTTCTGTGCATGTGTTATAAAGGAATATTTCAGTACTTCACTATTTCTGCTGGTTCATGCCACATTCTGCTTCCAGTGGGGGGAAGAATTTATTAAGCCCCAATGGAATGTCTTTAAAGAGCCATTTTCACTTCAAAAACCACTGGAGAATATCATTACCATGTGAAAATATTTGGGCAAGGGAAAAAAGGATGAAGAAAGCCACAAGATAATTTGAACAGAATATAGCAAGTAAAAATGAAACAAAAATAAATTTACACCTGAATTGTGAAGATAATCCCAGAAATTTCACCTGGTTGGATTACTTTATAGGAATCATGGAGGAAACAAGCCAAACAAAAATTCAATTGACCCAATTGGATGCTTGCATTGGATGCAAGCATTCTGTGAATGCTTGATAGAAGCATCAACTTAAACATTGTTCAATACCAGGGTGATGGCCATCCAATAAGATAGGAATCTTGTAAAAAGTTCTGCTCTCATCCTTTCATATTTTCCTTAGAAAAATTTTGCACTGCTGAACATGTCATAATATAAAATCTAGTATCAACTATTGCTGAATCTCTGCCCAAAAGAACTTCAAGAATTATTAGGAAGAGCACAGACCAGAAAATAAGTTCCCATAAATTCAAGTGTTTTCATTCATGCAGTGGCTTCCACGTGAGACAGATGCAATATATATCTGAACATCATTCAAATATTAAAAAATACATTAGGAAAGAGTACTTTGAGACATCTAATTTGTTCTGTTGTTTTTTGTTTGTCTGTTTGTTTCTTTGGTGGTAAGGGGTTTTTTTGTACAGCCAAGTTCTGATTGTTCAACTCATCTGTTTATTTAAAAAGGTCAATGACAGCAAGTCCACAACTCAAATAGCATCTGAATTGTGTCAATACTGTTATAGTTATACAGTCATACTATATCTTCTAACTCACAGGCAGAGTGTTTAAAAATAGTAATTCCTTGTGGAGATGGAATATAGTTTCCTTCCTCACGCAGATTTATTTTTCTTTTAATTTCAAATAATTTTTCACCTATCTTTTAGAGTTTATATATCTCTGAAGAATGTGATGGAAAGGTGTCAGCATGAGTACAGTTCTCAAAATCACTAAAAGCTAGTTCAAGCCTTACTTCCTCCTTCCAGGAGCTCAAGACAAATTTTCAAAGCCTGTGGAGGCTCTCAGTTAAGCCAAAGATAGAAGAGAAAATTCTCCCAGGCTTGGAGAAACTTAGAGAGAGAGAATTTAAACAATTGTTATCTCTCTTTCTGTTCATGTTGTTTATAGATATGTTCTACCACAATGTGCTATTCATTGCTCACCAATAATGTAAGAAGTTTTTACTTTGAGACCAATCAGGTTTCACCTTTGTGAGTCAGATTATAAAAGGACTTGCTACTTCTTAATAAACACTCTCTTTTTTTTTGCCTTCTGTGACTTGGAGCCATTTCATCCCATCCCTGACTCAACAGTGTCAAAATCTTAACAAAATCTCAGTAAGACACGGTCCCTGAAAATGGATCCTAATTCAAGCAGGCATTTTTAATAGCTTCCCTTACCACTTTAAGGTAAAACTGTAATCTTCTAGTCTGTAAGTCATCTTATTGAGATGAATGATGGCGAAGTTTTATGAAACCATGGTGGTGAACCCTGGTAGTGAGACTACAAATCAGGATATGTGTTGTGGAGTTTGTCTGGGTGATCCTGCCAAAGACAATTATTAAAAGATGACACTTTTATGGCCTTCCTGCATCTTTGCCATTCTGCTCAAATATTTGAACCTTAAAATCACTCAACATATTTGAGGATAAAGGGATTTAGAGCAGAGTCTGAGGGTTTTATGGATCAGGTGAGAAGACTGATACCACAGTTATGTCTTCTTTTTCCTTCAGAACATAGTGTCATTTCTCTTGCCAAAGTTAAGGTAAAATATTATTACAACATATTATCACTATGACTCTAAAAACATTTCCTCCATTTGGTTGTAAGATAAAGTTAGTTTTATACTTATTACTAATGAAGGAAAATAACACACCCTCCAAGATGTATCAAAAGAATGAATTCCCACATTTCTTTTATTTTTCTTGAACACTCATTCACACATTGTACTAAACTAATTTTCTTCCATAATTTCATCATGTGTCTGTAGATGAATTTGATAGTAGTAACATCAAAATATTATTTGCATTTGCTATTAAAAGATGTGAATAAAATTATTATTTAATAATAAACATAACCTAGAATGGAAATGAATATTTTTATTGAAGAGACCATGTTAAATTGTTTTTACTCTCAAAAGCAAGAGATAAAAATCAACTCCACATTGTATTGGACTGCAAAATGCTTGTAAAGACAAAATCAGAAACATATAAAATACAGGAAAGTATTTGTGAGGTAGAGGAATTATTCTCAGGCTCTGAGCATCATTGCAACAGGTAAGTAAGGAAGTACCAAGCTGATGTGTGAAAAAAACAGGTGATGACAAATAATTGAGTGATTACTGCCAGATTGGCCCAGCAGCACTTACCAGACAAAAAGGACAAAACACATCCAGCTACTCCCTTGAAAAGGGGAAAAAGCACAGGGTTTTAACTCATTCCTTACAGCTTCTCCTTCCATCCTGAGTTTCCCTTACATGGCTCCCAGGACATGTACATTGGCAGGCAAAAATAAAAGAAAAATTTCAAAGTTGTTCATGTCCAGGTTCATCCCTGTCCTCCCTCCACAAGACACAGGGCACCAGGAACTTCCCTTTCCCTCTCCCCACCCCTTGGGATTTTGCTGAGCCAGGGCAACCCCCCTGCTGCCCCCATCCCCATTAAATTCTTAAATTTCTTTCTGTCATGCAGTTCCCTACAGGGTAAAATTAGGGCAGGATTTGCTGTCTCTGTGAATGCCTTCTCTCCCTCACAGTGAAGGGAATCATCCTAGAAAACACCTTCCTCATCTTCTCCAAGCACGCTTTTTATATTCTTCACCCTTGCTTCTTTCTCCTTTTTCCCTCTCATTTTTCTTTTCTTTTTAACCCTTTCTTCTATTTTTTATTTTGTTCTTTTTTTCTTTTTTTTTTTTTAATGCTACAAAGCAAATTATTTGCCAGGTGTAGCCCCTGCACGCAACTAGAGCGGTACGAGGGGGCAGAAGGGGTGTGGGAAGGAGCATGTCCAGCATCTCACACATGCACACACACACTGCCTTCCCTTGGCTCTGCTGGTCCCCAGAACTCTGCCAAAAGTTGTAAGCAATTGTGGAATTGCTGGCTTTTGCTGTTATGTGCTGACTTTTGCAAATTATTATTATTAATCACAACAATTTTGATATAGTACTATTTGCAACCCCCTTTAACTACTTCAATATAGTATAATCTGTCAGCTTTTGTATGCATACAAATAGTAGTGTGGTAAATATATATTAGTGTATGTTTTAGCAAAACCTGTTAATTTCTGCAGGATGGTTTCATTTTGTAACTAGCTGACAATAGTGAAAATAACTTAGAAATAACTGAAACTGTCAGTATGATTAAATAACATTGAAAGAACCACGCAGATAACATCGGAAAAAGTATGTGGAAAAACTCCTGTTACTGACTCTGCATTTCCGGTGTATCCTTGTGAGGAAGTGGCATATACGTTGTGAGGAAATGGCATATACATTGTAAGGAAGCAACAGATACAAGTCCCCAGAATAAAATCTACACTATTGAACGACAAGTCAAGGGTTGAACAAAGCTAAAAGAATTCCCAGAACAAGTAAAAGAGGTCGCAGGAATGTTTGAATATGTATATATGACCTCATTAATATGCATGTAATCAGTGCACTAGAAAGGTATATTAAAAAATTGTTTTAAGCTGTGTGCTTCTGGCATTTAGCCAAGGCACCCCAGAGCTGGATATGGTCCTTTTTATCCCTTATTAAGCCTTTTAAAATTTTAAAGAGTGAGCTGTGTTTCTCATGGAATGATCCAGATGTTCTGTGGATAGGGGAAGCACTTGGGATGCTCTCTGGGAGGGGAGTGCCTGTCCAGTTCATTATTTTGCAATTTTTTCTTCTTTTTAATGAAGGCTTCATTTAATCAATTAAGCAATCAAAGGCTGTGTGAGATATATTCCTTGTGGGTGTCAGCAGAGTGCACAACTGCTAGAAATTTTCCTTCATTCAGCCAGAGCAACAGTTTTACCAAGTATTAAAAAAAAAAGTTTAATTGCAGCCTGATTTTGTCAAAATGCACAGTAGTTTATGTTAGTTGTTGCAACCATCATCCTTTTAGGTTTGAGAGGAAAAGTTTACAGTGGTAGGACTTTCCCATCCCCAGAAGGAAAAAATCACCAATAAAGCCATACAAAGTTTTAAGGTGTCTTCAGTTCTAAACAAATCACACATATTCCTACAAAATAATGTATTCCCAACAATTTAATTATAATTAAAAGACCCAAGAATACTAACACAAAGAAGAATTCCTTCCTCAGCTGTATTGTGAAATTCTGTTGTGGGTCAGTAGGATCCAGTTTAATACAAAACTGCATGGGGAGCAAGGATTGACATCACACAGATGAAATACCAAAATGATTACTGAAACTCCTATAGCAATTCTGTATGATTTCAGGAAAACTTTCCTGCAAGAGTAGTTTCATTCAACCCAAGACCTGTCTTCTACTTTAGCCAGAGGAGCCTGGGGTACCACAGTTGCACTATGCCCTTTGTAGCCTCTAGGAATGGGTGGTGACAGGGAAGTGGTGACAAAAATTCAAAATATTGAAGAGCGGTTTATTTTCTTCCTTTTCCTTTTTCTTTTCAAAGAAGGTGCTTTGTGCTAGTTATAAATTATCTAAAAGCTGGAAAATGTAACTGCAGAAATCTTTCTAAGTTTCAAAATTTTCTGTGAGGTGATGGTCTAGAGAGGCTACTGCAGATGTTCCCTCTCTGTACTCTTCTTCTAGCCATAGGAAAAATCACATCCATCATCTCTGGGAAACAGAAATATGTTTGGGTCTGTGTCCCAAAATGAGTAAAACTTGTCAGGGTTTGGTTTGAGCAGCCTAGCCCCAGAGCTGTGCACACAAGTCCTACCTTCTCACTACAATTCTCATGCTTTCCTTCTGATGTTATTCCATAGGAAGGAATGTGAACCAGTCACTTCCCTGCCACAGGAACATTTTTGGGTTCATAGGGCAAGATTTTTGTATAGAGAAATGAATGTAGAATGGCAGAAAGGAGAGAAAAAAGACCAGGTTAATTAAATAGTCAAATGCCACACAGGCTTCATTGCTTTGCTGAAAAAAAGCTCTGCTAAACAAAGCAAAGCACCAGTAAAATTCCACCATTTTACTAGGTGAGCAGTTCTCTGTTTTTCTAGTCTTGTTTATATACTAGTGATGAAAGCCATTATTTCATTGATGGTCTAGATGCTGGAGCATGACGGGTTCTTGGCAGCATGTGCTGGTGGAGTGACAGCCACCCCTGAAGGGCCAGTGCCAGGCAGCAAGTCATCATCCTGCACAGGCTGGAGGTGGAGTGTAAGGGCAGGAGACCCCTGAACAAATCACTCAGGGCCAGCAGCCCAGCTTCACTGGTCACCCACCCACTTACCCCTTCAGCAAGCACTGCACAAGCATCAGACTGATGCCTTGTGAAGGCTGACCTAGAACAGAGACTAGATGGGGGTAAAGAATAAAATAGGTATTTATTAGAAGGTATCAATGGATACACCGTGGGCAGTACAAGAGCCCAGCCAGGGCTACACCCAAGATGAACCCAAAATGGTCACAAAATGGACAACTGGTCACGAGGTCCCATACTTTTATAAGTTCTGGACCATTAGCATATTGGAGTTAGTTGTCCAATTACAGCTTTAGGTTATGAAGACCCATCCTTCTTGTTTTTCTCTCTTCAGTCCACGTTGTTTATGCTCTTTGGGCCTGAGATTTGGATCAGCTGTCCTTGGTCCCCAGCTAGAGAAGGAATTATTTTGTCTACCAACTCTGTGAAGAGAGCTTACCATCCCCTAATATGAAGCTCAGAACTACACACTAAAGCAGCATAGAATCTGAAAAATATGAAAGCTCCAACCTGAGGCATCATTTCTCTTCTTTAGAGGCTTGACAAGCCTTTACCTTGTTGAGTCTCTGTTCTAAATATTTACTTATAATAGATGTTTAATAACAGATAAGTAACTAACAATAGTAAAAAACTATCAATATAAACATCTAATAATAAACATCTAACAACACATAAATTATCTAATAGTAAATAAACATCTAATATTAGATAAATATCTAATAACAGTAAATATCTAACAGTAAATGTCTAATAATAGATAAATATCTAATAATATTAATAATAAACAATAGTAAACAGTAATAAACATCTAACAACAGTAATGCCTTGCACAGTCGGGTAGCATGCAAAGAATAATGATTATTAAGAGGAATCATTTAAAACAGGTCTTCATCTTCATTAGTTTCTCCTTTTACAGTTGTTTCAGGAGCATAAGCTTTCTTAACTCTGGAGTAGTGAATCCAGGGTCTTTTGCCAGCAACTTTGACTGGGGTGATGGTGCCACCAGAACCTGGAATGGTCCTCTCCTCTTAGTTTGTAGAGGATCACTGTCCCACCACTCAGCATAAACCCAGTCTCCAGGTTGGAAGGGATGTGCAGATGTGTCCAGTCCTATGGGTCTGGATAGCACAATGTATTTCTGGAGCTTTTGCAAAGTGGAACCTAAAGCCATTTGATATTTCTACAAATCAAGTTTCCCTTCCTTGTGAATTTGAGCTGGAATATGTGGAATCTGCTATGGCCTGCCATAGAGTATTCCATAGGGACTGATGTTATCCCTTCACCTTGGTTGTATGTGGATTCTCAGTAAAGCTCTAGTCAAGGCCTGAACCCATGTCATGGGTGATTCCTGACAAATTTTGCTAATTTTTGTTTTGAGAGTCCCATTCATACATTCAACTTTACCACTCAGATCTTTACCACAAAGTCTTTTACTTTGGAGTGATTACCTCTGGAGTAATTGCTGACACCTTACCTCCACGCCTGATTTTGTCACTGGGATTGGAGTGTTTCATACTGGAAGCTTGTGAGAAACTTTGGACCAACTTCACTTAGTTCGAGTGGGCTTCTTATTTTCCACATATGAGCTGCTGTTATTTATTATTATCATCATCAACAACAGCAACAATGTAAAACAAGTCTTTGTGTTTTGCAAATCCATACCTTCCTGAAGAGCCAATATGTTTTTCCTTCTATTGTGTTTTTTCCTTCTCTTGCGTTTTTTCCTTCTCTTAAATGTGATTAAAAAGAAACATTGTACTATTGTCTTGTTAAAATATTGAGTGTTCATTCTGTCTTTTTCTCAAGGCTGTTCTTACATATGCAGAACAATTTATTACAGGTGAGCTGTCAGCTGGCAAATGCAGAAAAAATTCCTAGAAAAGATACAGGACTGACAATGAAGAGCATTGAAATCCTTTTTCCCCAGACCAGAGATGATGAATGCTTTCAGCTACTTCTGCGTGCCACAGTACCCTCAGCCCCTTGGTAGCCCCATGTAATGTGCCACATGAACATGACACAGACTAAAAAATTAGAACCAAAGCCATTTATCAACAATGTCCAATGTTCAAGTCAGCTCAGTAACATCACAATCTGTTGCTGGGGTTAGCCCTGCAGCCAGCAACAAAGTACACCTACGGCCACAGGAAACTGAAGGCTCAAATCCTCTTCTTTTTTAAAATCTATTTTTAAAATCTAATTATTCTTATTTAGCTCACATTTTGCAGAACACAGAGTGTATAAGAAATTGATTATTTTGTAAACCTATAAATCTGCAAAGTACTGAAATGGTGCAATTCTAAATTTAAAAAATCTTTTTGCTTTGATAAATCAGTCTAAAATTATTTGGTTGAGGAGCTGATTAAACGTACAGAAATATAAGGCTCTTAGTAATTAGACTCTCAACTTTGATCAGTCAGATACAAAAGTATTTTCACTTTAATAATGACATTTACTTAATTATGCTTAAATATATTTCAATTAACATACTTAATTCTTCTTAATACAAAAAGTGAGTAATTCTGCTCCTTTCATCAATGTATATATTTAAGCCACTTGCAGAGAAGCAAGGAGATGTGGCCACTGCACTTTCCAGTCAATTCCAAGAGAAACTGACAGCACAAATGGATTGGCTTCACCTTTTGGTATATATTTACTTTTGTAGCCAAAGGCTCTTATTTTTTTCAGAATGTGAACTTGTTGAAGGTGGACCATTTGGTAGTATAAAGCATATACAGTGCAATGGCTAAAAAGGATCCCAGCAACTTTAACTAAGTTAAAATTTGAGTCTGAGCAGTATTTTTGGTTTTGTCTTGGGGTGACAAAGAAATAATTAAAAATAAAACAAAAATTCAGAGTCAACCAATTATTTTACATTTCAGTGATAAGTCCCCTCTTTTGGACCACTGAGATTAGCCATGTAGATCTTTCTCACCAGAGGTCTATCAGTATATTCACACATCATTGAAAATGAAAATACGTGAAAAAATAATTTTAAATCATTAAAAAATTAATTTTTATCTTTGAAAGTTTAGCTGTGAGAAGGTTTCTCATTCTTTCACTTCTGAGATCTTTGTCCTGAAAAGATGGACGCCTGTGTTTAGAGTGACTTAACAAGGGCTTTTTCTGAGCTGTAAATTTCAAAGCAATGCACAAGAAGCTGGCTATTAATATCGATGCAATGGCATGTTCTAGATGCAGCACTAAGTTTCTAGAACAGTTTTGTCAGCATTCCTACATAAGAACTTCATTCTTTGCTGTGGGTGGTGAGGAACTGGCACAGCGCCAGAGAAGCCTTGGGTGCCCCAATCCCTTTAAGTCCACGCCTAGGTTGGATGGGGCTTGGAGCAACCTGGTCCAGTGGAAGGTGTTCTTGCCCCTGGCATGGGTGTGGAATGATATGAACTTTAAGGCCCTTTCCAAACCAAATCATTCTACTATAGCAACAAAGCCCCACTTCTCACCTGATTTCCCTCTTCCTGTGCTTATTTTTGTCGTTCTTTGTTAACAAAACAAAGGACCTCTTTGCTTAGAGGACCCAGGCAAAGCAGCCAAGATAGGCTTAACTGAAAAGAGAACTTAAAGGGAAGAGGAAGACATATCTGCTACAGCCATAACCCAGCTGTGAACTCTGAATCTCTCAAAACTAGATGAAGGGAGTTAAATTATCTCAGAAGATTATGGGCTTGACCCTCATGCAGGGAGACATACACATCCTCTGAGCATTACCACCATGCCATTCATAAGCACTGATGAATAGCTCAGTGGGAGAATGAACCCTCTATCAATCAAATCCTGCAGCTGGGCCACAGCTCTGCAGCTTTCCGAAGGGATTTCTTTTTCTGGGAAGTGAAGTCTGGAAACAAACTACAGATACATGAGATGGCAGCATTTCTCTGCATTCAGAGCGAAGAGGTGGGTGGTAGATGGGAAGAGAGAGCACTACATCAAGAGCTAATCTTTCTGGTTTTCTTTGTTATGTACACAATCCCACACATACATTCATAGGAAGGGATCAGTGTTCATAAGAAGGTGTGATGAAAATGTAATAATGTGCAGAGGAGTCAACTGCTGTACTGCCCAAAGATGCTAGCAATGGCAACAAAGGAAGGAACAAGATTCGGAGGAAACATTCCTGCAACAGGCAGAGGTACCCTAAATGGTAATGATGCTGCTAAATTCTCAGAAAGGAGGGTATGATGAAAACTTAAAGCTATGAAAGGATGAGAAATACCTGTGGTGATGTGGAGTAATCTCTCACCCTAAAGAGGACAAACAGTAGAAAATAATTTTGACAGAAGGGAGAAAAAGTGATGGAAGAAGGCCCCATGAGGTTGAAAGAGGGTCCCTTGAGATTGTAATTTGTACAAGCTGCAAAATCATGTTGTTGGAAGCTCCAAAGTGGCCCTAAAGAAGATTAATTGCTCCGATTTGTTGGAATAAACTCTAAGAGAGAACATGGTACAGCCAGAACAGGATTTTACAATGAATGCATCTGCCCACCATCCTCAGCAGAGAGCACGAATCTGAGAGAAAAAATACCTGCAGCATGTCTCCTATTGTTGCACTTTCTTTGCCACTAGTTCCCGTACAGACCTTTTTGTTGTCCTTGATGGCGTATCACATGAATTCTCACCTGTCCTGACATCACATTTCCTTGTCTTACCAGGATTTGCACTCATGTTACACCATGTTGTGCTTCCATGGTGGGAATTCAAATTTCCAGCGCTATGGGGGCAGCCAGGGCACAGAGTAGGCATGTGTTGACTGAATGGTGGGCAAACTTTGTACACCACAGTAAAGGACAATGTGCCTTTGTTGCCTTCCAAGTGTCAAATCACTCAACCCTTCACTTAAGGGTCTGAGAGCACTTTGAGTGGGGCTCTTAGCAAGCTTCCTCACCACCCAGCTGCAGCAATTCAAACCTCCTGGAATTTGCAACTTCATTACTAGAATTTCTTAAATTCTGTGTGTGTGTGTGTGTGTGTGTGTGTGTGTGTGTGTAAGACTCTGCATAATTGTGTTTGACTTACTGCCACTTTTCTCTTTAACACTCCTCTTTGTCCTAAAACATCTGATGTATCCATAGCAACAACTCAAAACCAGTCTGTCAGGCTTTACCAACAGTATTTCAAAATGACAGCTATACAGGATATGGCATATCTGTATTAATTCACAAATGCATTCTTAATATAAATGCTCTAAATAAGAAAGTTTAAAGATGCATTACCATGGATAGACCTGAGTGAATACTAATACAAATTTTACATGAATACTGTTGATACTTTTTTTTTATTATTATTTTTCTCTTGTGTGAATGTTTCCATTAACTTTGAAGGAAATAAAGTGCTGTCACTTGCCTCCAGGCAGCTAACCCTTGAGAAAACTAACACACATCTCCAAACAGGCAAACATCAGGTTAGGGAAGTAGGACCAGATAACTGTGGCAGTGATCCCTTGCAACCTTACTGTGGTTCTGTTTATGATCTAGGGTTTACACTTATTCAGAAGACAAAACACAATTTGAAGCACAACTGAGAAGATGTTGAATTTCAGAAGTTAAAAACAACACATGAAAAAAAAAAAATACATGGATCATTCCAAATGCATAATGCTGGGAAAAAAATCAAATTTTTGCAACAAACTTTGTGTAAATTTGTTAGGAAGTTTTACTTTATTCTGTGTAATACTGACTAGAAAATGCATGTTGATAGGATTTGTGAATGCTGGTTATTTCAAGGCAGAACATCTATATTATAAATCCACAGTTTCAAGGCATTTCTGCCCGACTAGTATGGACAACTGAAATTGCTGAGCAAATGAAACTTTTTCTCATATGCCTTTCAAAATGAGATGAAAAAATTGAGGGAAAGCCATGATTTACACTCAAAATATCCAAACCACACCGTCACATACTGATGTTTCTCTACAATTCCTAACACAACTTTGAACAGGAAAATAATTTCATGTCCTGGGTAGTTAGTAAGAAAGTGACAACTTCAGGTTTCTGTGTTTGGGTTGGTTTTGGTTTTTTTTAATCAGAAAATATTTTTTTTTAAACTCATTTTTGCAAACTGCTTAGTTGTCAGATATGTGAGGGTAAAATACACCGTCTTTTTCTACAGCAAGGGGGTGACATGAATATTGTCACCACCAAGATTGGGGTATGGTGGTAGAGCTGCACCGATCCCCCTCCCTTTTGCCTGGCCTGGTTGAGACTATGGGATGCTGCTGCTCACTGGAAATATTTATATAAGCTGAGGGAGACCTATAGCAATAGCACCAACATGCAGATGGGGAAAAAAGACAGGAAAAATCACAAGACCATTTATAGGTTGTTCATTCAACCTTGCTAAGAGCCCTACAAAACTCATTACAACACTGCTGGAATTACTAACAAACTGAAGCACTTTACAAAACCTGTAGCTTTTCAATAATTCTGAATTGCTCTGCACCACTTGTGCTCCAAGCACTCATACTCCATAAAGTCTCTTTCAACCACTACAGATTTATAAAAGGAATATTGTCAAAATTATGGTAATTCAATTCCTTCAATCAGAGTTGTGACTGGCTCTGTAAATGGTTCTGTACTTTTCTCTTGTAAATTTTGCTATTCACCAAGTTAAAGAGTGGATTATTGGATGCAAGGAAAAAGCAAAAAAGAAATTATTTTTCTGGATTTAAAAAAAAATCAGGTATCTTATACAAAATTGTCTAAGCTATTGTGAATTCTTTTTCTTCAGTTAATATCCACTTCTTGAGCAAAAAGCTTCAAAACATGAAGGGTTTGGACAATCTCCAGAGATTTTCCTTTAGTATTGAAAAGGTTTTATGGTCAGGAGAACATGTACACTTGAAACATGTTGTGCTGGGAACTGAAAATATATTAAAAAATACGTTTACCTTACCACTTTTTATTCTATCACACCACACAGCAGAGAGCAGCACTGAATTGTCTAGATCAGACATTCTTAACTTGGAAGTTGTACAAATAAGGGTTATCTCAGTTTAGCTACTAAAACAAAATAATATTGGTGTGTGGGAGGAAAAATTTCAGAATAACTCAAAAGGACAGGAAAATTTGTTCAATTAAGAAATCAATTATAAAAACATCCAAAACTCTAATAAAAATCAAATAATTAGAAAATATGGGTTTCACCACAGTTATTAATTTAATTCAAAAATATCTTAGTTCCTTGAAGAGAGTGGTCCTTTGGATTTTGATTTTAAGAACACATCACTTCCTCTAATGCTGATGAAGTATAAACTTATCTTCCCAAGAAAACACATTTCTGCTCACACTGTTGTTCCAAAAATCCTCCTGTCTCTGTCCCAAGAAGAGGCCTGATGAGCCTGCTGATAATCTGCTGAAGCTGATTATCATGCAATGGCACAGTCTGGTATACGAGCAATCCCACATTTAAAACATGCAAAAAACCAGAACAAGTTGCAAGGGAGAAAAATTAATACATTGATAGAACTGGATACACAAACTTCTTTCTTTTTTCTTGTTTCCACCCCTAACGCCCTCCCTAGCTTTTTTTTTTTTTTTTTTTAAATCTTTCTCCCCTCCCCTCCCCTCCCCTCCCACCAGCTTAATTAATCAGAAAATCTAGGTCAGCACAAATTAACAAGGTGACCCAGCTGCAAACTCAATGGGCAAAACAGCAAGAAGTGAGGTAGCTGTTAGGGCATAAGCCCCAAAGTTCAAATTGCTAGGGAACAGGTTCATGCAGCTCTAACCAATTTTTAAATGTGCTTACTCTTGGTTTTTACAAGTGAGTTTAAAACCACATATTTAACACTAATTCTGGAATATATTTTGAATCAAACAACATAATAAACCAGTCACTAAACTGCAAAAGACTTCAAATTAAATTTCTTGCCCTTTTCAAATTAATCAAAAACCATCCCTTTTGATTCAGCAGGGACTAAGAGAGCATCTGTCTTGGTTTGAAAGCAGGTGTCAGCTAAGGAAGGCAGGAGCCTTCCTTAGAATGGAAAATGTAAATCTCTTCCCTCTGAATTACTGTAATTTTGAGATTAAGGGCCTCTCAGACAAAGATATGGGAAAAGGAGTAAAAATTTCCCACACATGTAGTCTGTAAAATATGTATATTTTTCAGTGAAACACAAGTTAAAAAAAGAAAAAAAAAGAAAAAATAAACCCAAACAAACAAAAAAAAAAACCAACAAAAAACTGTTGTCAGAACATGCCAATTCTCTTCAAGAGTAAGAAAAAGTATGGGGTAAAGGAAGAACCGAACAGGAATCTTGCAGAAGGTTGCATACCGAAGGAAAATGCTGGCAAAAGTAAACTACATAACATTCCTCAAGAGCTCAAAACCAGTTCTCTGAAAAGGAACCACATGTGCTATATGAACCAACTAAAATAACTCTCATGTAGTGATGGATCTCATACCCATCTTGGTCCAGAGCATAGAAGGGGAACCTGCTGCCTCCTGGATTGTTCCTCATGCTTGGAGCAATATCCAGCCCTCATGTAAAGGGTGACTGTTCACATGGGAAAATAAAGAATTCAATTGTGATTTGAAATGGGCTACATCTGAATCCAGTATCAATGTGCTTCTACTTAACCAGCAGAAGACCAGTTGGACACATGCCCAAGAGAAACGTCTTAGCAAAACAAGACTAAGGCATCCACAAATATTTAAGAACTCACTCTGAGGTGGAAAGGCTTGAACACTTCACCCTGTAAAACTCTCTCTCCATGTTTCCAACCATGTAATGGTCCAACATTTACACACTAAACAAACCATTTAGTCTTGTACCTCACACGGTGGGCACCAGTTGTTCAGGATACAGAAAGATGGGGTTAACTGACGAGGTGATTAAAAGAAGGTTTATTGCAAAATCAGTCTCATGGAAGGGTGAGACTGTTAGGTTGCTACATCTAAAACCATCGCATCAGAAGCCGTTCTAATTCTAGCTACGCCTTTTCTAAATTTCTTTTCCAATCAGCCACTTCCAAAGCTCGCTAGCATCTTCATAAATCAGTTGGTAATTGCTACATTTTACAAATTTGCTGCATATTTTTCTATTCAATCATATAACTCTACAGAAACTTATTGCTGCATCTTCTACTTTTTACCAACTCTTCAACAAGTTCTACTTTTAAACTTGAAAACTATTATTTTGCTTAACAAATTTATTTGCTTACATGAGGTATATTTCTACTTGCTTAAAACGTTTCGGCTTAAACTACAAATCTTTATTCTTATTTTGTGCTTCTTTCACTATTCTATTTTAAAGCTTCAAGCCTTCTCCAAGGTCCTAGGACAAACACTATATCCATCTCTATCTCTGAGCTTGTATGTTTGAGGCCTTGGGAACTCTCTGTGCTCGCATCCCCCACACATTGCTGGTTCAGATTCATTGCAATATTGCTTGTTCAGGAAACTCAATGGAAAAACCTTTTTAATTGAGTGACCTGCTAGAAATATGTTAAAGTGATTCCATGATTTTAAAATTTCTTAAAAGAAAGGTCATTTGCATAGTGATAATTTTTCACATGCAAGACCAGTGGCTTTTTCAGCATTCAGATTCCACCTCTTCCTTCCCACCTTATATTTAATTTTTACACCCAGTAGCAGACAGGTTAAAGAGACACCACAACCATGAAATATAATCAAGTAACTTTAAAAGTTTTAAAACATGGTTTAAAAGCTAATTTTATTTTTTAAGTCTATGAGGCACTTATATGTTGTCTTTTTCTCGGATGTAAGATATATATATAGTACACTGTATATATATATCTATATCTATAAATATACATACATACATATGTATATATATACACAATATATATTGTATGTTGTCATTTTATCAGATGTGCATATGTCTCCCAATAAAGACTTTGCCAAAAATAAATCCTTTACTCTTCTATGTAGTTGAATCAAAAGGTGGAGAAGATGGAAGGAAAAGCAGAATTGTAGAGACTGAATGCAAATTGAGGAAATACATTTTATTTGAGCGACATATCCTTCCCACTTCAAAACTTAATCTTCAGTATTTCAGGTTGATGTTTACATACCTAATTTATTTGTTAAAAAGCAGAAATACTAGTAAATCCACTTGAGCAAAGAAACCAACTTTCAGGGTACTTCTGTCCTGCTGAAGAGCTGCTGTTTAGCATAGCTTGGCATCACAGCCATCAGCAGCTGACCTTTGGGCACATTTAATTCTATGTAATGTGCATCACAGATACTGCCTTCCTGGCAAATGCTGCCTTCCTTGTACAGCTCTGCAATGGAGAGAAAACAAGCTTTTTGTGTTGATTAGCAAGTTAAGAGAACACAGATTGAAAGCACTGTGTTAATCAAAATCTGGAAAAATAATGGTAAAGCATGACTGAAAGTAATTATTAATTTTATAAAAAAAAATCTTTTTCTGTGAGTTTAGAATAACTGTGTTTTGTATAAATGCAAACATGAAGAACTTACAGAGCTGACAGAGATTAGAGGTTTTCAGAAAAGGCAGCAAGCTTGGACTTAATACAGTTTCCCAAAAGGATAAAATCATGCTGTGGGGTGACTTAGGTATGTTTTAAATCTTCCAACATCTATTTCTCTAAAATGTCTAAGAAAAGTGACTTTTCTAGTTGGAGAGAAGAGAGGTGATAAATAACAGTGGAAAGAAGAAGTAGTAACATGGAAGGAGAAAATCAGTGCAAGAAGAAAGATACATTCCTTTCATAACCAAACTCAAAACAAAAGCAGACAAACAGCATAGAAATATGAGGAAGCATTAAAAGAATCTACCACATGAAGACAGGGAAAAAGCCAAGAAAGCTGAGAATATCTAAGGGACAACAGAAATAAGAAGGAAAATTTATAGGTGCTGTGATACCAGGATGATTTTTTGCCTTTTCTTTTATATACCTTTTATATAAGTTTCATGAATCCTCAGTATTCTTATATGCATACTTGTAATTCCTTAAGTCTGATAACAGCATAGCCCTAGTATTTTGTTAAGCCAGGAGAACACTCTAAAGGCCTTGTAGTAGGAGGCCAAAAAACCTTACACTAGCTTGAGAAACCAAGGACCCCCCTAGAACATATCCTGTAAAGTAGAGATTTGGCCCATCCAGGAGGGTATTCCTCAGAAAGAGGAGTATCATGCCATTCATCCAGGCCTTCCATTGGGGCAGCTTTGTTAGATAAGCTAATTTGTAAGATCTATAAATTGTACATGTGGTCTGTCATGTATGCACTTTGCAGCACATCCCACCTTGCTGAAATGGTGCACCATAAAGATCCTTATTAAAACACTAAGGTAAAAACCCCTTATTTCCTTAACCATGTCTGGTTTTCAATTTTTTCAGACCAGGAAGAGGCACTAGCTGGAATACTCTTGTTTGTTTTTCAAAATGGCAGGCTAGGATACAGGAAAAAATACTAGGAAATATTAAGACAAATTAAATGTATAGACATAATCAGGAATGCTTGAGGAAAGTCACTGGGTACTATGGAGTTGGTGGTTATATCTCAAAAGACATGTATGTAAATTTACCATACAATGCATGTGTGCATGTACTTCTGTGATGGCAAGACATTTCAGTGCTTTCTTTAAGATCTTGGGGGCTGGACTAGATGACCCTTAAAGGTCCATTTTAGCCCAAACTATTCTATGACTGTAAGATCCTAATATGTTTCTATAGAAAACAACAACAACGACAAAAAATTAAAATTAGTTTGAATTGAAGTAACTTTGATGCATTGCAGAAATGGACTAAAATTAGTATTTCTTTAAAAAGAAACAAAACAAAGTGCTAAGTACTACATTTAATAAAAATGAAAACACATACACATACAAAAAAAAGGGAAACAATTGTTTTGCAAATAGTACTGCCTAAAAGGAGCTGAGAATTATCAAATATCCAGGTAAGAATCAGAGTTGTAAAGTTGTTGCAAAATAAGTTAATTGTGATTCGTATAAATAAGGCTGCCTAATTAACACTTGAGAGGTTATTATCTTGGGGGGGGTAGCATAATGGGTGGCATGAAAAGACCATGAACACAGTACTATTTTGTATGAGTATACAGAGGGTAAGTAACAGTTTTGTAAATCTGCAATTATAGATTCATGGAGCATTTGTTCATTCAGGAGCATTTGTTCATTCAGCAGCATTTGTTCTGGGTGGACCATTTGTGGGAGAGGATGACAAAGGCATGGGATGCAAAGAGAAATGGCAATCATGTGCCTGGGCTGCCTGGCCCACTGTGTCTGTGGGGGGACACACCTGGCACCTTTGGAAGTTGTTCCACTGACCTCAGCTGGAAACTGTGCTCAATGGAGTGGAATTCAGCAGCATTTAGAAAATGAATTTTCACAGGAAGTTTGCCTTTTAAGATATCATGGTCTTTCGACAGAGAAAAACTTTTGTATTACTTTACTTTATATTTATTTACAAATTTATATTACCTTTTTACTAGATGCCAGCAAAATTTTAAAATCTTTTATCTCTAAAACTTTTTGAAAGCATTAAAAGCAATGCAGTATAAAAAAATGACAATGCATAGTCTGTTAAAGAAATTAGATTTGTGCCTTTAGTGTGACAAACCAGCCATAGCTGTGCCAATCCAAAAGTTCCAAAATTCCAATCCTAAGAATAGAAATTGATTAAATAGTATTTTATTTGTTGGTCCATGGTGCTCTAGTTTTCCCAGTTACAAAAGTTAATACACACCACCTCATTCTGCAGTTTTACAGTATTAGTCTTACTTGTTCTGCAGCACACAAAGTCATCTCCAGCCTGCCCCTCGCGTTTTTCAGTAACACTCATTCCTCATCTAGAGGATGATCTCTAGCAGTATGCATTCAAATGACAGATAACCACATCATATTTTCCTGTGGAAAACAGTTCCCTGTCAAGAATAACTGTTTTCCTTTTGTAAATTGCAGCCCAAATTCCTTGATATATGACTCAGCTGATATCCCTTCCCCTGTCCCTTTTCCCAATTCTGTGAGCTCATGCTGTTCTGTGAAATGGCAGCAACAGCTTAATCCCACTCCATGAAAAAAGAGGAAATGACAACCCAGAAAAGATACAGATGTTAGGGCTGAAGATTTTTGTATTTTACTCTTCTTGTCAGGCTGATACCAAGATTTCACTTCAAAGAAAAAAAAAACAGATTATATGACCAAATCTTGAAGGTTTGTCCTCTTCACAATATAACCCAAATGAATGGGAAGCAAATGGACATTGCTGATGCTTGAAGACCAACCTAACTCCAAAAAAGAGCCTGGATTATTTTACTTTCTGACAATGCACAAATTCTACACAGTATATTTCTGTATATCCATAGAAATGATGACTTTGGGACATCATATAAATGTTATACTTGTTGAAAAGTTGCTTTAAAATCTGACAGTTGAGAGGAATGTGAGAGGTTGGTTATCCAGAACCACTGAAAATAGCTTGTAAAGCTCATAATTGAGAGAGAAAAATTCTTTATTTTCCTCTCTGCTTTAAAGGGAGACACATCATATTCCCATTTCATGAACTGAAAAGCTGACTCATCAGTGCTGCACCTCCTGGAAAGCAAAACTCTAATCTCAACTCCAGAATTAAGCATAAAAAACTACTTTCTTTAATATGGATTTAGATGGAACATGAATATTCCTGTAAGAAAGGGATTTTCACGTGCATTTCATGGTCCACCAGGTAACAGCCTATTAAGGACGCAAGAATAATTGCGTTGCATATTCTTTGAAAATTTGTGGTAAAATCCAAATCAAACCAGCAACATCTTCAACATTTTCTCAGACCTACCTAGACCAGACAGCACAGGACAAGGCACCAGATGCTTTCCCTTTTGTCTGGAGGATACTTACAGGCTTTCCTCTCCCACTGCACATACTCAGCTAAAATAAAAATTTCAAAAAATTGAGTACTCCCAATGGAACTGCACTGAATCATGCATGTTTGCACATGACAGCAGAGGTCAGCTGAAGACCTTTCCAGTCCTTAGAGCTGCACACTGTGGACCTGGTGGATTCAAAAGCAAGATTTCATGTGACCCTTGAAATCCAAGGCTTGCTTTCATTCCAGAAGCATACTGCCAAGGCTTTCACTGCTGTATTTTGGGACAAACCATTCTACTCCAAAATCCAAGGGCTTGTGGATTCTAAAGCCAGTGTGAAGCTTCAGGCTGGATGGAAAAGCAGAAGGCTAAGCTGCCTTCTGAGACATAAGCAGATCTCTCACTATGGTTCTGTTCTTTCCTCTTAACCATCACTTTAAACCTCACCATTGTTACACTTTCAGGAAGGGGTCCCACAGCCAAATGCCTCATAGACTTTCAAATCCCCATCCCAAATGGCTCTACTCAGCACCACATCACACTTTGCTTCTGCAACAGAACTGATGGCTATTCCTGAAGGGGTCTTTGGTACCACTTTGGGTTTAGGCTAAAGAAGAATGTTTTCTCAAGGACTTTTTTTTTTTTTACAGCTATTGAACTATTTGAGCAATTTTGGCATCATTCACCTGCATCTGTTGCACACGTGAAAAGAAAATGTATGCGTAACCAAATCTGACATTCGAAACAAATTCAAAATGGTTACAAGATGTTATTAAGTATACTCTTTCTTAGTGCTGCTAAGATTAAACAAATAGGACAGATCACGTAATGTTTTTAAATACCTTTCTTTTTATAAGAAGCAAACACAACCCCTTTCTTAGTGATTTCCTACTAGGAACTGCAACAGTCAAGAAGGGTGACAAATGCTTTGAGTGTAAAACCCAGAATTTCTTTCACTTACCATGGTATACAGGAATCTTTCTCTAGAAATGGTTCAAAACTTAAAATAGTGAAATACACAAAAATGAAAACACCCATATGAAATCTCAAATGGTTCTCTGTGATTAAACTGCCATTCACATGAATAAGACACTACCTGCATTTAGACTCAAATAGTATTTATTCTGCGGCAACCAAAAGGAGGGAATAAATGGCCTACTCCATTATTTCTAAAAGAAGTAAACAATTTAAGACTAGTAGAAAAACTGACAAGAAGCCTGGTTATTACATGCTCTTTGGAGATTTTACAAGATGACAAAGAGTAGTATATATCACAAAAAGTAGGAAAAAAGCACACCAGTAGACAATAAACATTTATTGATCTTTGGCTTTAGAAATTGTCTTATTTTATGGATATGGGAAATATTATATAAAATAATGGAAGGGTTTTTTTAGTTCTTTACAGTGTACAAGTGCAAGGCATGCAGAGTACATGTACGGATGCTAAAATACTATAGGAACATTACTGCAGTAGACATTGTATGTCCAATATGGGTTAATGCTTTACAAAGGCAAGCAAGTTGAAGGAGCCACTTGATAAACAGCCAATATCACAGTTTCTCTTAGATTTGCTGTGGTATTACCATGAGCAACTAATAGACATAAATTTCATTTTAATAATGTGTGCATTATAAAAGTGGAATTAAACTGTAACATTTTAACAAAATGAATAGGGAATAAGAAAGTATAACCTTGCTTGAGTTTTGTGAAATTTACTGTTGTTAAAGAAATTTAGGCATTTAAATTACAAACCAATTCTTATTATTTTCACATTAATATAAAATGAGCAAGACAAAACTAGCTTCTTAAATGCTCTACAATAAAAAATGTAATGTTAACTCCTTACAAATAGTGTAAGGAAATATTTAGCAAGCTTACTGTACCAGGTTTTCCCAAACAGTGTACCATATACAGTATGGATTCCTATAACCACTTTTTAGAGCTAAAAGCTCAACATGCTGTGACAAGCCTTCCTCAGAAGAAGGCTTCCTTTGGTAGATTTTAATCAGCAACACCATTTCAACTTACAAGCACTTCACACGAAGAATGTGTAATTAACTCATTACACAGGAGCAGGGGCCTGTTGTTTCCTCACTTTTTTAACCTCCTTGCTGAACCAGTCAGGTTCTACCTTCAGCTCCTGCATTCCAGAAAGTGGACAAGCAGCTTTAAAGTAAGGGTGGTTTCACTATGGAATATTTTAACAGAATTCTACAAAATTCTACAATGTGTGATTTTGGAAGCTTGGTGTTGGTCAGCGGTATCACGATTGGTACTCTGTGCTCCAAATCCACAAGGATTCAGTGACCTTCAGCGTTGTCCTTCTGAGCCCAAGCAGAACTACTTACTGGGCTGAAATCACCCATGTGCCTGGGCTATCAATTAACACCCAGGTGTCACTACAAAACTTTGTAAGTCAAACCATTCCAAATTTTTATGACTTGCCCTCAGTCATAAACAAAACAATGCAGAGGTGGCAGGCGGCAGAGGGAGGGGCGTTAATTTAAATTAGCAGTGTTCAATTATCAGTCAGATATGAACAAAATTGTTAAATTACCATTTAAGTAAGAGGAATGAAAAGATTTCTTCAAAATCTTACTTGTTTCCAGTATGTAATAGCACAAAACCACACATGGACATTACATAAGCCAAAAACTATATGAAAAAAATAATTTCAAAGCAAACCCTATTTCAAGGGCTACCAGAATCACCCATGACTAGGCACTTTACAGTGTACAAAAAGAATATTACTGGAGGTTGTTTATTAGCTGTCATAGTAGTACCAACGTATTATCCACAACACTAGAAGAATCCCAAAACAACCAAAAAAACATCCTGAAGTGAGCTTTTTCAACCTGTGTTGTGCTCTTCTGATCACAGATCCTGATGAACATTTAAAAGCACAGGAGCCAATTTGTTTTTAAACAGCAGGTAATGCAACACCAGATCCATATAATGCAAACACCACTTGACACCATCCTCACTGTGAAGCATGACAGTCTTAGTACTTGTAAAGCTGTAACTATAAAAATCATATTTTAACAGTACTGTAGCAGTAAGAGGAAGCTAAAATTTACATATATAACACCAGAGTCTTTTCCATTTGGCAAATTCTGAAATGAAGGGAAGGGAACCTTTTTGTCTTAGGTCTTTATTCTAGAGTAGAAAGTATTATGTGCTTTTCACTTAAAGACAAAAATAAAAAAGACTATTAATTGAAGAACAACACTGAATTTGTGTGTTCCCAGCAACAAGACAAGTAGAAGACTTAAAGTAAAATATTTACAACTTGAAAAATGTTCCCTGTGCAATTTGTAACATGTCTACCTTATGAGAAATTTTAGGCTGCAATTATTTAATAGCATCTTTGTATTAATATTTGCTCACATAAATGGGAAGACTGAAACATTAGACAGCTTTCTGTAACTTCTATTTTTTCCCATGTATATTCCTCCTAGAAAGCCTTACATACTGTTAACAGTGGAGCAAAGGAATGACCAAAGATAGGAAAAATAAAAACTGTTGGCACATCATGACATGGGTCCGAACTGTAGTTATGAAATACAAATTTTGGTGCCTTTTTCTTCATCCTATGTTTTTATGAAAAATACTGTGAATATGTATTCTGGAAGCTTGGAACACATACGGGAGGCAGAGGAAGAGAGAATTAAGTCTGACTTTAAGCATAGGAATTTTAAGCCAGGTTTTAAAAAATATATTGCAGCACAATAAAAGAATAATGACTTACTACTAAGGAGTTTGTAAAAAGCTATTCAATGTTCTTTTGAGATGTGTATTTTAAAGATAGTAGTTACACGGATAGTATGTTGTTGAGGAAAAAAAGGCTGCAAGTACAAATTCTAAAGGCTCTTGACTGATGTAATTAAATGGAAAAATCTGCTATTTACAGGTGGATTTTGGTCGTTGCTATAAAACTGCATACCTGTTAATACTTCAGCCTAAACACCAAGCTTTGAAAAAAATAGTGTAGAAGGTTCTGACTTCTAGTTGCAGGCACTGATATTAATTTAAAAAATGAAAATATGATCCATAGTATTAGGATTAAAAATAATTTCCATTAAAAACATCATTGAAATCAAAAGTATAAAAATACATATACACTGGCATGCAAAACAACATCCAGTGCAATATTACCCTCCTGGCAGTCTACAGTGAGAGACTGGAAAAAGTGCAGCATATATAGATGTCAGTAAAAGCAGCCTGGAAATGACATATTGGCTTAATGATCTCACCTAGAGGAGGAAGACCTTTCAGTCTAGTACTCAGGAGTGCGAATGAGACATGCCATCTACTTCACTGCATGTGCTGCACAGGCCACAGAGCATGGCAGGCGTTCCTAAAGGAGTTGCCAAAAATCACTCTGGAGCAGAGAGACCAATCTGCATCAGCCTGCTTAGTGATATCAGACATCTGGCTTCTAAGCATCTGTTGCCTAGATGCTCTTTAGAGCAAGGTCAAAATATTGCTCTTTATTTACCATTTGGGATTTAGGCTGCAGATGCTAAAAGTAACAGTCTTACTCAAAATTCACATTTAATATTTGATTTAAGATACAAGTAACCTGCTGTTGCCTTCCTCCATTAAGATTTTGCTCAGGCGTAACAGATTTCTCCAAGAGAACAGAGTTTTCTTTGGCCTCATTCTTGTTCCATGTCTCCATTTTGCCTGGGCACTCAATTCTTAAACTTTAATTAAAAGCATCTAGGAACTTTACTGTGAAAAAATTAACCGTGGGGTTAAGTCTGGGTGTGGACGGGCTGTGTTGAACAAATTAATGTGCAAAATGTGTCATGAGAAAAATCATGAAGCATAGTATTTCAAAACTGATCAAAATTATCTCCGTGAAAAGCACAGGTATTTGAGAATAAAGACACATAAGGCCTTTTACCTTGGAGAACTTTCCAACAGCTTTAAGATCAGATGTGTTCAATTTTCTATTTGATATATCCAAAATGCCTATTACCACTTAGGTGTAGTTACTCTAACAAAGCCCAGCACTTTGAATTGTTCCCTGGAAGTTAGCTGAAATTTCTGTAATTGCTAACCACTACACAGGGTGAGGTTATGCTGCCTAAATGTTGTGTTGATGTCTTGGTAGCATTTTTGTTCTTAAGACAAATTTGACTTTACAATCCAGGGAAGAATGCATCTCTGTTTAAATACCTTGCAGTACTTGTAATCGAAATGTGGAGAACAACTGTAACAGAAATTAATTTTCTGTAAGTATCTTCTGTACAAGAGAACATCCTCGTACAGAAGATACCTACAGAAAATTAATCTGTGGATCCTTTATCCTAGTGAATTCTGGAAGAGGGAAAGACTGCGCAGCTAACAAAATGTCAAAGTCTGGCATAACCTATAGCTTGAGAAGGAATTAAAAGAGGACAAGTGCAGCCTGAGAATGTCATCTACAAAGTGTAAGAATAGGCTTTCTATAATCTCTTCTCCTGTTCGTAATCAACTTCTCTTAGCTCAGAAATAGCCCCAGTGTTATGTTTGGGCCTCCCTGAACTTGCTGGAAGACTTGGATTTTTCGCTGTCTTAACCCTTTGTCTAAAGGAACCCACATAATAAAAGTGCAGAGTTTGAACAATGTTAATAAGTTTGTTCATGTTTCAGATGGAATTTTAAGTTATTTGAACTATTTAAAGGAACTAATCCTTCAAAAATAGATAAAATTTAAACTAAACAGAAGTCAAATACAATCTTCAACTAATTTAGCCTACTTGGTTCTGAGAAGTTAACACAGGGACAGCACTGTAGATCAGCAATGGAACTAACATCACTAAGAGAGGAAGGGAGATATGAATTTAAGAAAGAAACAGACATGGATTCCTTGCCAAAGGAACATTTCCTTCAAAAATCTCTCAGAAACTAAGGGAGATCTCACTGTGGCCTTCCAGTTCTTAAACGGGGCTTATAAAAAAGAGAATTTTTGCACAGGCAGTGAGTGACAGGACAAGGGGTAACACTTCTAAACTAGAAGAGGGGAGATTTACATTAGGTGTTGGATGAAGACTCTTGCCTGTGAAGGTGGTGAGGCACTAGATAAGGTTACCCAGAGAAGCTGTGGCTGCCCATCTCTGGAGGTGTTCAAGGCCATGTCTGATGGGGCTTGGAGCAACCTGGTCTGATGAAAAGTGGTGCATTCTAGATCCATTCCAACCCAAACCGTTCTACAATTTTTTTATTAAGTAGTGGTCAAAAAGCAAGAAAAAATGTTTAAGAAACCTGAGTAACACCTACCAACCTTTCAGTCATATTTTATTGCTTTTCCATTTCTGCAAGATGCTTTACCCCCATCGTCAGGTGCTGATAAAGGTCTCCATGACACAAAGAAAAAAACCATTTGCCAGCTGCTGTTTCAAAGGAACTTACTACAGAAGTGAGTAGATATTCCTTTGAACCTTACACAATATATATGGAAGTCAGGACTATCAGGGTTGCTACTTTACTTTAAAACACATTTTTGATTGTATCACATACTTGTCAGAAGCACTGCTCACAACCTTAGCAATATAGTCCCTCTGGTTTCACTGTCACCACATGTTTCAAAGGCTTTTATTACCATATTTTAGTTTTTCATAAACCTTCTGGACTCATGTCAGGATTAAATGGATCCAAAGAAAGACCATTGCCCACTCACTGCTGACCAGAGGTCAGTCATTCAATTCTGCAGAACAATGGTCTGTAGAACAATGCAATACCACAGTGGCTACAAGCACTGATCTTCATGTTTGTAATACCAGGTGCCTATTTTTCACTGTGATCAGTGTGATGTCTGAATAGTAAGCCATCATGAGCTCTTAGCAAAAGCTTTGTGAAGCTCAGCTACATGATCCTAATTACTTTTGCTGAATGCATTATTATATAACTACAGTTCACTTTTGCTTATAAGCTTTCAGACTGACTATGTCAGCAAAAACTGTTCCTTAACATTATTTTCAAGTATTCTCAAGAACCCAAAATTTACTCCTTCAGATTTCAACAGGTTACATCTCCTATATAGGGAGCTTCATCAGGCAAGTTCACTATCAGAATCAAACTGCTTTGCATTGTTTTATTTTTCTGAACAAAAGATTGGCATTGAACACCTAACTCTAACCTAAAAGCTGGCCTTAATAGTTCTATTAGTAATGATGTATTTTGTAGTAATAATATATCTCGAACTAATACAAAAGTGGGTCCAGTATCTTTGGACTTGCCATATTTTGTCATTCAATTATTCACCTGAAAAATACTTCCTAGGAATGCTTGACATTTGAAACTATGAGATCAATTATTATTCTTTAGGCCAATTCACAGTTAAGCCTTTGTCCCTATTAGTTACAAAAAGGTGGTGTGAAAAAAGAAAGCTTGCAGTCCCAGTCACACTGAAACACTGCAGTGAAACCAGTAGCATCATGCAAGGTGTGCTCAGACATCCCAAACACATGCAGTAGGTACTAGGCTGGTGTACACAAATCTTTCCCCAATAAATGCAACTTAATAAAAGAATAAATAACTTAAAAGGCTTTCAACACAGCACGATTGTTTATCACCAGCTTAAAATCTTGATTTTCTGAATTCATTGAGTTTGTTCTCACATATGATAGGTTTGCTACATATTAAAAATTTAGTTAAGCTTTTCCATTTATAAATGCATATCATATGCCAAAGCTGTACACAAATTCAAGAGAAAAAGAACAGTAACATAAAAAGAGCAAGTATTATCTAAAAATCTCACTGACCTCTGTGAAGTGTAATATTAACTGTTTAAAAAAGCTACTGCATATAAATCCCCATTCCTGTTTTGCAAATACACAAAACAGCTGAAAAACTGTAAATAATTTTATGACTGGAATCTATCTATCCAGTTAAGCAAAACCTGTAAAGTTAATACTTTGCTCTTTTTCTTATTACACAGCTGTTTTATTATACATAAAATCTATTTCTGAAGCCAAGATATATTAATTATCATTATATGGTCATGTTAGCACAAATTAAAGTGGCAAAAGATGATGATTTGACAGAGCAAAAATTTTAAGATTAACAGTTTAAGTAGATCTTTTCTTCCAAGACAGTGTAAGTTATTTAGGATAGCTAAGTATCTCTAAAGAAGCACAAAAACCAAATAGCCCTTTCAACGGAACACAAAAAAAAAGGAAAAAAAAAAGAAAGAAAGAAAAAAAGGAAAAAATTAAAAGTTTCATTTCAAAAGGGAATCTGGAAATTACTAGATACACATACACCTCTCTCCCACAGAACTGTAAAATACATTCAGGAATTTAAAACAAAGATTCTGTATTTCATACCTTCATATATATTATATATTTGATATATAATATATATGTACATTACACATATACATACACTATCAGTCAGCAGGATTAAACTGTTTTGTTTTGAAATGTTTGACTGGTGCCATTAATTATTTTCTATTCTTTTGTAAATTCAATGGAATTTATCTACTACCTCAAAAGAAGAAATTTAAAAGATCCAGACACAATGTGTGGATCAATACTAGCACCAATACAGATGGCCATTACTTCAAAATGACTGCAGGGACTGAAATAATATATTTGTTCTAACTCTCTTCTTACTGCACAAGCACTTCTGCAAAATATGTAGGCAGCAATATCTGTCAGGTTCATACATCTACTCCTGTTAAATTTATATTTTATACAACTTTCCTTACTGTAATATACAGTATCTCTTTTGTCCTGTTGGATATTTTCCAAGGAGAAAAGTGATCAATAGCTATCCAACAGAATTTTTTTAAAATCCCCTTTCTCCTTTCATTGTATGGCTCAGTTTCAAGACTTAATCAATAGGCAGCTACCATCAGTATGTCCAGTACTTTTTGAATGCAGTTCAGTCAGTGACTGTTGATGCTTAAAAAACAAATTTTTGAATTTGGCTTGCTGTTTATGGAAACCAAGATACTCAGAGGTCACATCTTTTCAGCATGCTTACCACCATCTACAACACAATAATGTCAGTCAGTCCCAGTACTATAACTGACTTAAGTTACCTACCATTTGGGTAACAAAAATAACAAACCCAGCTGCAATTTTAAACATTTTAAGATTATTCACCCTGAGAACACCAAGGAAGTGTTTAAAAATAATTATGATATGTTTTCTCTTCACATATATAGTTTTCTTTTCTCTTCATCTCCTCTTGGGTACCTGGGTTTGTATCTAGACTCTGACCTCACACTTGTTCTGCCAGTTGACTTGTTCATGCCACAGTCAGGTACTGATGATAGAAGAGCCCAAAAAGGCTTGTAGAAAAAAGGCAAGCAGCAATCCACCAAGTGAGGAAAGACAGGAGTCCCCGGAACAGGAGAGGAGTGAAAATATTTTTTAGGCTTCCCAGAGCCATTGTTAATTGTACTACAGTTACTTTCATCTTTCCATCAGGAGGTGGAGACTCAGAATAAACAGAATTGGGAAGCAGATTGTTTTCTATTGGAGTGTCAGAATTCAATCCTGGGTAGATGCCCCAAGAATAATTACCTGTTAAAAATAAACAAGCAACAGATTATTGTAGAATTGAATTCAAGTTCTGTTAATTCAATCACTCTACAGTCTTTGATAGCTTTTTAATACACACACACACACACGCGCAAAATGTTAGGTTTTTATAACTTAGTAAATACAAACTATACTCATCTGCATGACTTCCTGGTCATACCAGTAAGCTACCGGGGCAGGATTCATCTTGTACTTTGATATCCTAACATCTGCATGTGATATAGCTGCCTTGAGACCTCTGTATGTCCTGGGTATGATTCATCTTACCAGATGGAGATGTGTACTCCAAGGCAGGATGAAACATAACCTCCTAAAGCCTATCTCTATCCATTGCCCTTTTGCAGAGATGATTCAACTGCATGGCAGGCTATGAAACACTTGTCTCACAAGACAGAAAGAAGGAAAGAAAAGAAAGAAAGGAAA